>VWYH01009357.1:535170-591475 GCA_013399365.1 Pampusana beccarii
TTTTTTTAATCTCTGTTACAACACCTAGAGACCTTCAGGCATGGGTGCCTTCAAATTAAAATTTATTATTAATTACTCAGGTATTAAATTCAATAAGTCAGTTGCTCCTTGATTTACGGGCTCAGCCTGCCCCCGCTGAAGATTCCTCTAAGGACTGCCAATCATTAAAGGCTACCAATTCTGTAATGAACTGAATTACTCTGGAAATAAATATTTATGTTTTTAAATACATTATTTTTGTTGAATGCAACTTCAAAGTCCTTTGAATAAGAAACATGCAAAGCTTGTCTCCCTAAATATGTTCTGAATAGAAAGCAGGACAATGGAAAGAATAACACAGTGATCTCAGAGGGAGGGGCCCAAGTTTTCCAAAGCAATTCTGCTGTCAATAGTTTGGTATAGAACAGCTGCATATGAAAAGCAAAACCTCAGCACTTAAAGCCAACGCCCTGCTTTTCAACAGACAACGATGGGCACCTCGGATAACAAAAAATAAAAAAAAAAATAAAAAAAAAGAAAAAAGAAAAAACTTTCTGCAACAAGTAAGTGCCATCAAAGATACCTGAATCCTGTTGAGGAAACATTCAAAGTCAAATTGCACCTATTATGCCAAGCATATATTTTGAAAGCTTATAGGGCGCAGCCGTGCAAACAGTAAAATGCAGGGAATCAGTGGAACAAAAATATATTTCATTTCTGCCTGGACTCTGTGCCACCTAGACTCTCAGACTCTATCCACATCTTGCTGCATTATCTTGCTGAACTATTTAGCTGTACTGACATGTATATTATTATTATTAGGCTTTAGAGCTAATGGCCCAAGGCGATAAGGCAGGCTGTTTGCTTAAACCCATATGTGCAAATTCAAGGTAGACCGTGCTGCACTGGATCACAGTCAGAAGCTTTTCTTTGTAACTACAAAAGGTCAGAGGCTTCAAGTCTGCTTTCAAACCTGCCAGGGAAATGCAGCACCTACTGCGGTGTAACAGTCTGGGCGGGCTCAACCTGAGCTTTCGAGAAAAAGCCACGTTCTGTTCTTAGCTACATGTACCACATCGACTGTGAACCACGGGAGTCACCACAAACTTGCACCAGCGTACACGAAAGCAGAATCTGGACCAGCACACTCAGAATTAATACCAGAAATTTGTATTATCAGCAACCATTTTGTTGAAAGCAATTATTTCTTGCCAGGGAAATCAGATGGGAAATTAGCACCAGGGACAACAGAGTTAAAGACAGATGGCAAAGAGGGGTGGGATTCATCTTGTCCAACATTAACTAATTTTTAAAGTTTTCAAAAAAAATCTACATTCTAGAAAACTCTAAGAAAACTAATTTCTAAAAATTTTAGTTTTCTAGGTTCCTTCAACAAGGATGAGAGACAAGGAGTTTCAGAGTTTTTAAAATCTTACATATCTTAGATATCTGTTTGAGGAGGAGATAAACTGTTGCCTGGAAATGCCTGTGTATCTCTGTTAACTCTAGGTGAAGCCTTAAGTAGTGCATCTAATTTTGAAACAGCTCAAGTGAGGTAAAATGTTACCCATGTTAAGAATGAGAAAAATACACTTATTGCGTTACAGGTAGTTCTAACATATCTTACTTAGAACAAGAATTCTCATTCACAGTTGCTATAAGCTACAACAGCTAAATGAAGTTGATATAATAATGCAGGCTTACGCCAGGTAGGGATTGGGTCTGAACAATACATAAAACAGTATGAATGCTGCGTATGTAAATACTGTCCTCAGCTGGGCATCTCAACCTGCTACTGTCATTTCTTAGAAAGATGGGTAACTCAAGCTAAATTTTTTGTAAGTGTCATTTATAGATGCCACCAGATGAAAAGTGCCAGTGGAAAAATCAAAGCCAAACCAGTAAACACCAGTGTGCAGTAATTCTCGCTTTTTAAAATGGGATGATGAGCCTAAAAGCCATCAGTAGTGCTTAGAACTCACCAAAATCTCAAACAACACAATTATAACAACAGCTGCAGAGCTTCTGCATAATAATTCACAGGGAAAAAAGATGATATTTGTGACCAGAAAAGAATGCTGCAAGAAAAGCATCTGCTGCCGAATCACACAGTTCATGAATATGAGGGCAAGTTTTGGGTGTGTCATGCTATCATAATTTCTATGCGATTACTTGGTAGAATCATTGAGTAGTCTTGTACACAAAACATTCAAGTTCAGTATGAATGTCAATACATAGAAATTCTATAAAAATTCAGGCGACGTTTCTTCATAAACCTGAAGGTTCAAAACAAAGATTTTATCTTTGGAAAGTATAATCCAAACAAGCTGGCATATGTATTCTAAGTTTCCTTTGTTTATTCAGCCTTATATAAATGTATATTTTGAATGTTTTTGTACTAGTAGTGCTTTGGTATTGAAGGTACACTCACTTACAAAGTAACACCTATTCACTGTTCATGAATGATTAATAACATTATCATAAAGTCAGCACAATGCCTATCTCAAGTGATGGTTATCTTGCAGTGCTCTGTGTGCGTGAACTTTAAGTCCTACCTTGCAATAATCAAGAGCACTTTAATCACGACCTGCCAGCCTCTGTTGTCCCTCCGCTGAATTTTTGCTATGAACATGGAAGTTGTCAGACTGGTTCAAACTACTGATCCAGTCAGGCAGCTTAATGGCATCGTCAACAGTCAGTATCAGCTATGGACACAGATGCAATAAACTGCACAGGTAATCATGTAAAAAATTATCCATAAAGAGGGATTTTTTTTCCTTCCTAGTTCTTACCATTGCATAGCACCCTGTTCGCAGAAGGTGTGCTAAGTGACAGAGTTTGTGGAAAGAAGGCAGGCTGAAAGGGGAAGGAAAAGCTGGGGTTCGAAGTGGTGCAATGCACCTCAAAGCAAATGTGTTAACAAAAGCAGCTGGATGTACCAGCTTTTCTCCTTAAGTGTGAAAGTACAGATTTGAAGTGTACATGGTCCTGGTAAACTTAACCTTGTGTTTAATCTAAACCCATCTGAAGAGGCGGTCACATAAAAGAGAACAACTGAAAGGAACATGAGATCCTGCAGATTTCTGAGACCAGCCCAGAGGGAACCTCTGCAGCATCTCCTGGCTGCACATTCCCAGCACAGCACTATAAACTTGTTAAACATCTCTCCATCATTCTGAGCTAAAGCAGGGGCTTAACCTCTCTATCTTTTATTGAAACTGTACTGTATTGTCCCACAATATAATGCAACTTTGAAAATATCAAATGTGCCTGATAACGTTCAAATTTTCAGTACTTCGTCAATTACAATAATGGATGAGTTATAGCTGTGCAATTCAGTAACCAGTAAAAATCTTCCAAGAAATTCAGCAGCACCAGCCAGACAAACAGGTAATATCAGGGAAAGTCTATTTCACAGCTTCCTCTGCCTCTGCTTTCTACAGCTCTCTTTTCCTCTGCGTTCACCTACCCACCATAGTCTGCTTCCTCTACTTGAGTATCTCTCCTGCTTCTGCCTGTGATTTTACTCAGCTGATTTGTGTTGGTGTTCTTCCCAAGTATCGGTACTTGTAAAGAATTGGTAAAATGAAGTGCAGATTAGCTGTGTGAAAATACAGCAATTAAAACTTGGTGATTTAAAGAGACGATACCTATGGTTTTTTTATTTGTCCCTCATTGTCTTAACACAAAACACCATCACCACCCCCAACTTCAAGTGCTTCCCTTTCTGGTATAATTTGAACTAGCAGAAACTACTTTACATTAGTGCATTGAACGCTGTGGTGTTTCAGCTATGCCAGCACAACTGCTGTGGTAAAACAAGCGTGTGTAGACAAGCCCTTTCAAAAGTGCTGTAAAACCCGTTCAGGTCAAATCAGCCAGCTTTCTACAGAAAAAAAAAACAAACCAAAAAACAAAAAAACAAAACAGTGTCTCTTGCAACAGCGAAACACATAAGTACTGCTATTTTATTGCAATTTACTCAATTCAGGCGCCAGATGGTTTTAGAGAGAAGTAACAACCAGAACTATTACCAATTCTGTGCATCTGTTTGCTTTATAGCATAGTTCCGACCAGGTTTGCTCTTCTACTAGATTTTAAATGAAATCTGAGGCCAGCGGTAACTTAATTTAGGATTTTTTAGTTTCTGAAAAAAATAAACTGCCTGACATTACACATTATTAATTCACTAAGTGAACCACAAGACTTTCAGAAACGCTTCACGCTGATACTAACATTGTGAACCTCATGGCACTGAACAATCAGTTTCCCTTTCCTGGTGCTTATAAAGGTTTTAGATCCACAAGACGGGTTTGTTCCCTTCAGAAAAATTAATGGTGTTATAATTTTAACAGGTCATCCTCTGTTCATTCAAGTTTAAAATGTTTATTTTAGTTGGCTATGCATATGAATCCGGAAGTAATAAGACTGCTTCTTATTCAACTATTCTGCACAGCAAACCTAGAGAAAAACAAAGTTACATGTACAAAACAGCGAGGCCTAGGAGTGCTGCTGGGTTGATTTACAATGGCCAGAGTAGCGACTGTATGTGGCACAAGAAAGAAGTTCTTAAGAGTTGCTGTGGTAATTTACCTGCTGACCCAAACAAAGAGAAGGAGGTGG
The DNA here is from genome assembly GCA_013399365.1 of Pampusana beccarii. NCBI lineage: Eukaryota > Metazoa > Chordata > Aves > Columbiformes > Columbidae > Pampusana > Pampusana beccarii. The sequence continues at coordinate 539,773 of VWYH01009357.1, forward strand.
AAATAAGAGACAGGTATCCAGTTTATTCAATGTATCAGAGCTACCTTATTTCTGAATTAGAGCTGTCACGCAAGGTTTTGATTAATCTTACGTAGAGAAAATTAAACTCACATCTCCAGCCAATTTTCCTAATTTTCCTGAACGTTCCTGTGTAGACTTGCCTTCAGTCACACAGTTCCTTCCCAAGTTCGCTCCTGGAGTGACCGGTCATGTTTCCTTTCCCATTTTGAGCTGTAACCCAATGTACAACCATCAGGTTACAGAGGAGCTTGTTAAGTTGATGTGTCAGCTAAGCTGTGGTAACTGTTCATACGAAGGCTCTTAGCTGCCCCAAAAGTGAACTAATTCAACCACCCGTAAGTTGTCATGTTTGCATAAATACTATTGGTCCTAAGCTCTAAATTTTGATCCAGACATATGTACTTCTCCTAAGAGTTCTCAACAGAAAAACTTGCTTGAGAAAAAAAGATAAAGTTTTCAGAGGATAATTTAGCAATCTTGAAGAATATGAAAACAAGCCAAACCTTCTTCCCGTGCAACACGACAGCAAAGGCACAGGCTAAGGAAAATTAATACAGAAAAAACCCAAATGTGCCATTTCGCTGTGAATTCATCACTGCAGATGCAACTTGGGATCAAGAATTGTGGTAACGTTACAAGATCAGTGTAAATAGTTCTACTTACACTACGGACAATTCCTCTTCCTGATTCAGGGCATAATGACTCGGTGTGCTGAAGTGGCAAAACTTTGCTCATAGTACATGTGCTAGGTAAGTTGTGGTGGAAAAGGAGAGCTTTAACCTTCTGCTACACTGTGTGTTCTGGCCAAAGTAAAACTAGATACATCAGCTGGCTGATGGAACTATGCCTAACACACTGCTAATCTAAGCATATAATTCTGCTGCTTTTAGGCACCTCATCCTGCAACATTGCCTGTAATAAAAGGAAGTGCAACGGAATGTGAATAAGATCATGAAAAAAAATGAAAGATACAGAAAAAAATAACTCCACAATTAACAGTGACAAGGCAAAGGTTTCTTTTATGGCTGTAGAGGCAGAACAAAGAGGACAATTCAGACTAGAAATATGTACCTTCACTGTTGACAATTATTGAAGCCGTTCCAGTAGCAGCATCTGTAGTCTGACCTACAAATGCTAAGAAAGGGAAAAGTTACAGCATGCACAAGTTCAATAGATTACTTTCAACCAATAGCATGTGATGCAGTTTAATTGAATTAAATCTAAAATGAACCCATAACCTCCAGCAATTTAAAAATGCTAATTACTCTTTCATGTGCAACAATGCCAGAGAAGCCAACGACAACAAAAAGTGTTAATTTACACCCACAAAACAGAAATGCAAGTCCAACATTCTTTAATTTGGCTACATCTCTTCTTTAGAGAGAGCATGTTATTTATACAGCCTTCCCAGGCACTCTACTCCTACATGGAAGTATTTCTTTTATCCAATAAAACAATAGAGTCAAGGCTGGAGAAAACTAAAACATTAAAACAACACAGCATTTAATTCTCTGTAGATTTGCATTTCAGTAGCAATATTAACATGTGCTGTGAAGGCTGTGGTGAGGTTATATATTTCCTCTTTGGATTATTATTCAGATAAATGAAGTAGAAGTGAGGCTGTCAGCACTGTCTATTGTGAAGATTGTCCTGTATTTATTGCTATAAGAACCTGTTTTCACCTGTCAAAAAATTAGTCAAAGATTAACCAGTGGTCTGAAATTTTATGTAACAGACAAGATTTTTTTTGGTAGAACTGTAGTAGGAAACAGCCAAAAAAGCTGAGGGCTATTTTCCCCAGGAACTGTATTTGAGAAAAATTCACTATTTTGAGACAAACTCTGGAGACCTCTTGTTTAAGAAGCTCTACTGTTCTAATACTTCAGAACATGGACTTGGTGCTGGGCAAAGGTTAGCTTCTTTCTCAACATGTGCCTTTTGTGGCCAATTAAAAAATCAGATTTGAACAAGGCTGAAAAAAACCCACATAAAATCATGCTCACCCAATTTTGTAAAGTATTGCGGGTACTTGCCCCCGGGGTACCCTTATCTAGCTCAGCTACAATGGCTAGAACAGAATTCGAATTGCAATTGTAGCTTCTTTTCACCGTGAGCTGGGCCTGCACACTGGAATTAAAAGCAGAGAACTTGCAGAGTCTTGTTCTCTGTTCTCAATGCTCTTCCTGCAGAAAAAAAGCAGCATGAGAAACAAGCTGTCCAGTTCAAACGTGGGAGAGGGAGTAACGCACCAGTGAAGGTCTAAAAGGTGTGAGTAGCACTGGTAGCTGACAGGTTGTGGAAGACAGGAAGACTAGGAAAGGGGAAAATTATTAAATAGATTGGAGTTGGAAAGAAAAGGGGTAAGGTGGTAGGTTAAGAAATAGAAGAGTGACATAAACAAAGAAGCCATATGACAAGGATCCAGGATATGAAAATTAGCAGCACTGGCATTAAGGCAATGATTTTCTTCCAGTATCCTTAACAACAGGGATAGGCTAGACAAGGACCAAGCTGAGATGAAAAGCCAGGGACTGAAATAAGACAGCCCTAAGGAAAAAGGTCTGTGCACACTGAATCACCCTTGCCTACAAATCTTGGAATGCAAACTGGGATCGTGGACCAGCCTCACCAGCAGTAGTACATCCTGTCTTCCTCCAGGGATGATCAATGTAGGGGGTGACAATCTAACACCATTCTGAGATATTTTTCACTCAATCAGCAGAAATGGTACCTTGGACCTAAATGTTCCAGACCATCAATTGATCTGTCTAGGTATCAACATTATGCGATATGATGGAATTTCAGAATTCTTTTTCCTGCACTTCTGCTGCTAGAAAGACTATTTAAAAATTTACGTTAAGATTGCAAGATCAATCATTTAAATCACAAGAGATGAGATTTAAGGTTCCTTGTGGAATACACCTTTTCATTAGGTGCTATGTATTATAACAGCTTTATTTACATGATCAAAGACCTTATTCATGATGTAGGCGTGCTTTGGAGAGACTTAGAACTGTACAATAAGAGACACTGGTTTTATGGTATTCTTGCCTGGTTTCTTGCATAAGTTGGAAGATATGCAATGAAGAAACCTGCATATACATTTGTGAAATATTCAGATGCTATACTGATAAGCATAATAAAAAAGCCCACAAAACTGTGATAGTTCTGTCTTTAAAGCAGGATTTGAATAATGCAGTAAATGAAGGTTGTGGCTGCACATGAAACATAAAAGACAAACAGAATATTGAATTGCCACTTAGTGATTGCATCTGTCCATCCTTGTCCACCCTGAAGGAGACAAGATTCATGTAGACAAAAATGTGCTGATGTAATTAAGCAGCACACAATAATACATTTACACAAGAGAGAGAATTAGGGTTACAAAGGTGCAAAGATACTCCAATCTTGTGAATTTTTCCCAAAAGCCTTTTAACATTGATTTTTGTGTGTATGTGTGTTAACAAACATCAGCTTTAGTCTCTAAAATGACTGCGTGTGTCATTTCACAAAATAGAGGTGAAATGTACTGAGCTGACAAATGCATTTCCACTCTGTCCTTCCCCTTCCAACATGAGGTTGAGAACGAATAATCAGACCGGATTTTTCGATTTCTCACCAGGCATTACCATCATCAATGCCAGCCTAAACAATTGCATAACAGTAAATTATCTTCAGGTGACTTGCACTGATGTAATCATCTGAGATTTAGAGGTAATAACATTACATTTTATTTTTAGTTGTACAGCTGATTTCAGAAGTCCCCATATTCTCACCCCTATTCATTCATTCCTGCCAGCTGTGTCAAAACAATTATTCATAGTTATGAATGGTAAAACATATCTAATAAGGCAATAAAGTGAGAAAAAAGAATACAAAAGGTTTATTTAAAGTAAAATTTTACCTGTAGAAATACCATTCTTCTTCAAATTTTCCACATAATCATTGCCAAAGGAATCCTTCCCAACCTATACAAAAGATAAAAGGACAGATTTTCTCTACCAAAAGGTGAGAGGATAGATAGACCATCTTTAGAAAACAAAATGCTCACATGTGATTTGAACGCAACACTTTCTGTTTTGCAGCACTTTGCATTATTAATAAATGAATAATAAACTAATAAATAATAATAAAATGTATTAATAGTATTAATAAACAATAGGAATACCGTTCTGCAGTTTTCTCTTCCTCTATTACAAAATTTCCCCCTACACACATCTCACTACATTCAAGTTTCATTCTCTTACAACCACTGCGTACCCTTGAAGCTGAAGCTTTCTGGGGACTATAAAATCTGTAAGTGAACTGAATTATTCAGCTTCCAATTGAAAGCATTTAGAGCAAATCTGGTGTCCTTTGTAATTGCAGTTTGTATTTTGAATTTTCTACCTCAAGTTTCCCCAGTGGAAAAATATCAAACTGTGGTTATGGGCTAGAAAGTGACAATAAATAAGGCATTGCTGATTTCTATAAATCTCAGTACTAAATGTACTGTTTACAAATTCAACATTTTTTATTTGCTTTATCCAGCAACAGTAGATCAAGTTGAGTTAGGGAGCCAAGCTAGGCACTATTGTTTTTCTAACAGTAAGTTAAAGAACTTGTAATTTCAGCTCCACTAATCTTTTCAGCTGGATAGAATTCTGCTTGCTGTTTATTCAGACTAATAAACATTTCTTTTTGTTACATGAGAGCTGAAAAGCTTCACATGACCTGGCAATATGCACTCACAGCCCAGAAGGCCAGTGGTACCCTCAGCTGCATCAAAAGGAGCGTGGCCAGCAGGTCGAGGAAGGTGATTCTGCTCCTCTGCCCTGCTCAGGTGGGACCCCACCTGCAGTTCTGCATCCAGCTCTGGAGCCCTCAGTACAGGAAAGACATGGACCTGTTGGAGAGGGGCCAGAGGAGGAGCCAAAGATTATCAAGGGGCTGGAACACCCCTCCCATGGAGACAGACTGAGAGGGTTGGGGTTGTTCAGCCTGGAGAAGAGAAGGCTCTGGGGAGACCTTACATCAGCCTGCCAGTACCTAAAGGGGACCTACAAGGAAGCTGGAGAGGGACTTTTTACAAGGGCACGTAGAGATAGGACAAGGGGTAATGGCTTTAAACTGAAAGAGGGTAGATTTAGATTAGATACAATGAAGAAATTCTTCACATGAGGGTGGTGAGGCACTGGAACAGGCTGCCCAGAGAAGCTGTGGATGCCTCATCCCTGGAAATGTTCAAGGCCAGGCTGGATGGGGCTTTGAGCAACCTGGTCTAGTGGGAGGTGTCCCTGCACGTGGCAGGGGGGTTGGGACTGGATGATCTTTAAGGTCCCTTCCAACCCAAACCATTTTATGTTTCTATGATTCTACGATTACACAAGCTGAACAAAGGAGATGAGGTATATGGAAACAAAAAGTGGTATAACTTGCTTAGCGTCAAAATAGCATTTAAAATAAATGTATAAGGCCAACACAGCTTTTAGTTCACCACTTTTAGCCTAAGTCTTCAGCATGCATAGTGTGTGCTCCCACTTCCAAGAGTATGTTGTGTATCTGAGCCATATCAAAAGACTGACCAATGCTACGGGAAGTATTTTTTGCAAGACAAAAAAAACCAAACATCTTTCAGATTAGAAGCCAAATCAAGACCCTGGTCACCATCTAAACAATGAAGAAATTACAGGAGGAGCCCTAATTAATGATCCATCTTCTCATAAAACAGCACTAAATAGCTAATGGTGTATTTGAGTTACTGGAAGCACAAAACAGCTGCCCCCATTGCCTGGAGTTAGAAATGTGTCTGTTTATGAGCTCAGTCCTTTAGAAAGCTCGGAGGAGGCCCAAGTGCTAGTTAGTGACCACAACAATCAAACCCTGCGATTCAGAATTCTAAAATTTAAGGTGCCACGGATGGTCAATATTTCCCCTCACATATTCTATTGCATGACCATGTTTCGAAACACACTTTCATTCCCTACAACATCTATAAAGGATTTTTCTAAAGTATTAATATGGATGGTCCCAGTCTTTTACCAAAGGAGGACAGCAATTTAGGTCAAAATAGTCTAACCCAGCAGAACATTCCTCTAGTACATGGAAAAAAAAACTAACAACATTTAGTTTGGTCACTCTGTTATTCATTGTTTTCATATTAGAATATTTTTGTATCTCTGACTACTCCCAGTTTGCCAGACTGGGCGGGTTGTCAGAAGCTGTATCTTCCAACTGCTTTAGGCTGGATGACTGCAGCCATCTGCAATTTGAGCCTGAGTCGTGTTCACCTCTGCAGCCTAACAGTTGTACTATACTACCAGAATGCATTCCTCCTGATCTGTATCACCTTCTCCCTCCCTCACTGCTGCAAAGCTCCTACAACAAATCTCAGAATTTGCTCAATTATTTCAGCAACAAAATATTTCATAACCATTTTCCAAAAGCACAACTGAAACCTCCTTCCTTCAGCTTTAGGTCCTACACAACTGACAGGCATCCCTTATTGTTCAACTGTCACAACAACTGAGATGAGCCGCGGTACTTCTGCTCACAGTGAGACATCTCAGTGCTGGGGCAATGCCCTTGGAGGGGTCTCCATGGAGGTCCTTTTCCTCTGGAAACTTTTTTCCATGTTAGCTCATCAGCATCCAACCCAGTTAATCCAAGTGCGTTTGAAGGGCTTATATTTCCATTCAGGCTTTACCCCCAAGGAAGACAGAGTACTGGGCATCAGACTTGTTTTAGACTAAAGGCATATTTACTGACCATGTTGAATTATAGAACACAGTTCTAAATATTTCCTGCTTTTGCGCAGACCCTGCTAGATGGACTATTGGGTAAAGAGCAAAATAAATGTCTTAAGTCTGCTGACCACAGAACATTGCATGTGCTGAAACAGCATTTCTTCTTTCTTGAGTTCTTAACAACCATAGCTGTTTGTACAAGCACTATGGTCACATAGTTTGCATATTAGAATGAGTGGAATTACGTCAGTATTTTTCAGTCTGGGTTTTCCCTGCTTACTATCATGTTTTCCATGTGGAGCTAGGGGAGCTGGCTGTCATCATAGCAGCTAAAATTCTAGCAGCTTAGAGAATCAAACTCATCTGTACCTGAAAATTAATTACAACAAAAACATGTACCTCTTGACAACTGTTTGTTTAATCTGTTCTGTATGCTTTTTTTTTTTTTTGAGAGCATTTCTTCATTAAGGAATTAAACAGGTACTAAAGACAAGTAGAAGACACTAATACAAAACAAAAAACCAACGTAAGTTATCCATCATATTCTGGGCTGCACCTGAGGTATAGCTATGTTCTTAACAATAAAGTGAGGATTCAGGCTTACAGCACTTCAACTTAAATTTGGCTTTCAGATAATCTAAAGAGAGAAGGCTGCATAGCAAGGTAATACAGCACTGCAGCTGGGAATTAAGTAGAATTTAGTATATGCAATATCAGGCTACTGACATCAATGTCCAGTGAGGATCATTTCAACCTGTTTGTCAGAAGTAAAACAGGACTTTTTGCAGCACGTACAACATCTTGCGGACTAACATCCCTTCACCGTCTTAATCTAGGATGTTTAAGAGATTTTTAAGATGCCACTACAAAAATAATAGTTTGGGGAGTTTGGAATTTCTCAAGACCACTGTGCATTTTTCCGTTCTGTGACAGGGTTCTTGTAAGAATACAAGCAATTAATTTATTTGCTCAGATCCTTTAGTTCTCTGACAGTAATCCCTTACATTTCTCTGAACAGCTATCTTGTCTTTTTGAAGTGACAACTATTCCATCAATACATTGTTTTACTGTACTGAGCAAACTGAAAAGGGAAGTTTAAGACTGATGCTGTGATACACATTGATAACCCAGAGTAACAGTGGCCACTTGCAGAGACATCCAGGCAGAAAGTAAAATGCTGTTTGCATTTCCACTACTCAAACTCAGCACTTGGATTTTACATTAAAATCCACAACGTTCTGTGGCATCTGTTGTCATAACTGTAACTCACCCTAAAAGTCCCCCTCTCAAACCCACACCAGACAGTTGCCATCTCTTCTGTGTTCTAAAGCTCTGAGGTATGAAAAACACCGTGTTGCCTGATCTGAGACGTCTACCTCTATTCTTGTGGAAGATCCTCTGAATTACAGTCCTCATAAGAGGATGCAAGACTCCAGCAGAATGTCCCTTTGGTATTAATACTGATTCCATTCCTGGAACTTCAGATTGTAGAAGCTATTGTTGCACCTGCACTAGATTGAAAGTGTTGGAATTATGACCCAAATATAAGCACGTGCTGAGCACAGAGTGCGTGTGTGAGGGGCAATCTGGCTTTAAGAACCACTGAATACTTAAGATGACTTGTTAAAGCAAAAATAATTAAATTGTAATGGTTCATTATTGACTGACTCTTCTTAGTTTATTCAGCAAGAAACTATACCATTGACCTATGCAGATACAAGACTGTACTGCTATGAGACTATTTTGTAAGGTTATAAAGTGAATTTTTAATTTAAAAAGTAAATACAGACTGTTAAAATTTAAAAAATACAAAATTCTAACATGTATATGTACTAGAGTAATTCTCTGTTGCTTTTCTTCAATGCATACACATTAGAAAGAAAGAAAGAAGACCAGGTAAGATTGAAATAACATAAATATGATTTTGGAAAGTAATCAGAAATTATAGTAACTGCTAAATTTTGTTAGGAATGCAAATGTTTCCAGAAACATATATGCACTAAGCAAAAGCTACACCATTAAAAAATAAAACAAAATTCACACTTCCAGTGGAAAAAAACCCTTTAACATTTAGCAGGAAATGTTAGCAGGGAATTCATTCCCAGTTCATCTTGTACTTAAATCTGATCGTTCTTGAATGCAAAGATGATGAAATATACAATATTACAGAAGCACAAACATTGCCAATATTAAAAAAAACCCCACACTGTAGAACGACTAGTGATAATGACCCACAGAAACGCTTTTAGATGTGATTTCGATTTATAGCTATAATTCTTTAGCCTAAATATTGGATTGGAAAACCAGTGAGAAAGGCTTCCTTGATATGTTTCCAGTACTTCTCAAGAAATCCCTGACAGACAACGATCCAAGAAATCTAGCATCCTCCACAGCTACGGCAATAACAAAATATGTCCAGCCAAGTTTAAGTTTCATCTACAGTTAGCACGGGATAGACAATAAGGCTACAGGGAGAGAAAATCTGATCCTAACCTTAGTAATGATCACTCAAAACTTATAATGTTTAATGACAAAAATAAAATAAAAGCATTGTAACAATATAGCATCTGCCAAGCTGACTCAGCCTGATGGCCTGTGAGCCAATCTTCAGAACTGCTGTATACCAGATGTTTCAGAAAAGTGGGCAAAAAAATCCCAAAGCATGCAAAAGTTGTAGAATTTGAATGTGAATGTCTCATCCTAATCACAAGTAATGAGATAATGATTTAACCCTTGAAGCACAAAGTTTTATAATCCTTCTCAAATTTGCCACTGGTTTGTCAGCGGCTGATTTTTAATCACCTACTAAGTAAATTTCAGATTGACTATAGTACCTAGCACCTGAATGTCATCAAGCCCTGATTGTTGTAACAGTGGGAAGCATAAAAAGGATGGGATAATCAAGATTACTTGCATTTTGAACATATCAAATTCTTTCTAATTCTCTTTCCCATGGTACATCAACCTAAGTTTTGCAATCCTTTATATGCAATTTCTGCCAGATCTCTAGCCAACTAGTCTTTGTTTCTGGCAGTGTTCTTAAAACAGACTCCTCCGTGCTTAAATTTATAGCTGCAATAACAAAACAAAAAAACGCACACACAAAAAAAAAAAAAAAAAGGAGAAAAAAAAAGAAAAAAAAGGAATTAGAGGGGGATAGCGTACAAAACAAAACAAAACAACTTTTCTGTAAGTCACCTCAAGGTTTACTGGAATTTGCATGAACATTTAGTTCAGCTGTAATCCAAGCGCAAGTCAGTGCTTACCTTGCAGATCAGCGAGGTCTTGGCCCCAAGTCGAGCAGACTGGACACACTGGTTGGCTCCTTTCCCACCAAAACCAATGAAAAACTTATGTCCAAGGATAGTTTCACCAGCTCTTGGCAATCGTGTAGTAAGGCTATTCCAATTTAAAGCAATATTTGCATACATTAATGACTGAAAATAACAAGCATCTTCAAAATAAAGAGTTACATTCTTATAATCCTAAATGGTCCACCAGCCAGTGAGTAAGACTGAAAAAGACTCAAAAGATCTTTCAGGGTCCCTACTCCACATCCCACCAGTTTAGATTTATTCCTTATATGCCACCCAGCCAAGCTTCTTGTTTATTACTCAAGAAAGGGATTGCATTTCTTTTGTTTGTTTTTTGTGTTTCTACAGGAAAAGAAGCACTTGATCCCTAACTGGGATTCCTCAGTGCTAACTCCACACAGATAAATAATAAATATATAGGTCCCACTGCTCATATTGTTTTACTTTAACATTCAGCTCAAGTTTACATATTGTTCATTTAATTTCATTACATCTAATTATACCTTCTTGAACTACCCTAAGTAATTTTTCACTTTGTTGGTGGTTACACCCCTCAAAATTGTAGATCATTATCAAAACCTTGCTCCCCTCTGCTGTCACTCAGGCACACTGTACATACTTATCTTTTTTCTAAGCTTTTCTCTTACAAATCAAGCTTTACAACTTCTCAGCATTTTGTTGTTTCTTGAATGCACTCCAGTTACATTTACATCCTTCTGGGGATGAATGCCCAGAACCAGATGCACTAATACAAGCGGAGACCCATCAGAAGTGTATTCTGGTTTAATTTCCATTTTGGAAAAAACAAAACAAATCTGTAATTTTGTTAGCCCTACCCAAAGCTTTGCTATCTCCAGCAAAAGCTGAAAGGAAGAAAAGACACCACCAGGACTATGTGGAATAACTTGTCCGAATGCAAAAGGCCAGCTTACTTTTGCCACTTCTATTAAAATGCATAACTCAAAGCTGCGACCACAACACTCAGATTGCCAAAATTTCTGCCTCCTCAAGCCATATATTCCAAGCACAAGGAATAAAAATGGAATTCCTTCTACCTCTTAAGCTACGAACAGGTTCACAACGTGTGGAGGGAAGGCCTCCAAGAAGGTACTAGCAACCCATTCAGTCAACGACAGTGAGCTCCAACAGCTTTCCTAAAGTCTGCAGGAAAGAAAGGGACAGAGGGGAAGAACAGTCTCAGAGCACACAGAGCAATCTGCCCCAATGAGCAAGAGATTAACTTCAGCTCTGTTTGTCAATTTATAACATTATTTTACCAACAAATCTTACTATAGCTTCAAAATTGTCAGCCCTCCAATTAAAAAAAAAAAGCTGACACGCTGCTGCACTAGCAAACCACTGCAGAGTGCTTTTTGAAAAGGATATGAAGAATACATGTATATTACTTTCTGAGTTTATGTTGCAAGTTCTGGGGCATATTGGTGTTTGTGAAATCTTATGGAAATAATGACAGGCTACAGCCAGATTTACTGAAAATTCTCAGGAAAAAACAAACTTTTTTTTCCTAGTAGTTTTCAATTCCAGCATCCATCAGTCCAAAGGTTTAGGATCATTAGAAAAATAAGAAAACCTAAAATTAAACTAGCGAAGCCAAACAAGTCCTGAACTCACAGAAATTAAGATTTTTGCTTTGAAGGAGTTGCTACAGGTCTGTGCTTCATCAGTAGTTACAGTTTCCAGAGAGACGCAGGTAGAGATGCAGACTCTTAGCAGGGATGCTTGCTAACAGAGCACCCCAGATTTTAGTGTGAGGGTCTGGTACCCAGCCAGCAGGTTTATTTTGAGTGAGTGACCACAGAGAAACTCCAGAAGGCTCACACACACAGCTAATGGCACTCACCTTTTTTCCAGAGAGGCAGACCTGGGAACATTCTGTTGGGATATGTTTAAGCCCTTTTAAGTAAAAATGCAACAGCTTTTTAGAAGTATACTTATAGGTACCTTTTATATATATACATATGGAAAGGCCTGCTAAGTTAAAACTGTTTGCCCACAGCAGCATCTGGTAGGTTGTTTACAACAATGCGTAACTGTAAGATTTCAGGAAACGCGGTGTAGTGAGTGTAGATAAATAATGTTTATTAACGGTAATATCTATAATTTATTGCTGTTTTTAACACTGGAAGACAAAGTAGTGATGGCTGTGGACCAGAGAATGAAGGCCACAAAACTCAGCTGAGGAAGCTCCTATTCAGCCAGTGCCACGGTACTGCACTCATACTTGTAAAATTATGTGCCATTCAGTAAAGAACAGTTGTGTCACTTAGCCTTGGTAAGAAATAGTAATTGCAGCTCTTGTATAATTTCTTTCATCCACAGATCTCACTACACGTTAAAAAGCAGAACAACGTCATTATTCCTGTTTTGTGGGTGTAAAACTCAGGCAACTCTTTTTGCCTTTTTGTGCCTTGGGTCAGCCAAGAAGCCAGTGGCACAACCAAAAATAGAAACCAGCTCAATCCACTAGCTCACACTGTCTTATTTAAATTCTGCAGTATGAAAACGGTATCAAGTCTCAATTCATTTTCCTTCCTCAGGGTGTTTTTCGGCGATTATAGCTTATTGTAAATAGAATATGTTTCCCCAAAAAGCAAATATATTTTTAGACAAAGATTAACAATTGCAACATCCCAGCAGACATCTGCTAATAGCACTGCTCTGAGTTCATATGCATTTTCAAGAAGTACGCCCAACGAAACACATTCTTGTTTTAACAATGACCAGACCACGACTTGATTCTTCTCCCAGTTATGTTGGCATCAACATGCAACTCCAATGGAAGCATCAATAATTGCACTGGTGAAAAAACAGGCCTGGTGAGATGAGAATTTGGGTCTCACTGTTCCAAGCAGCATGGCATAACAACTGCCTGTGGGAATCAAACAGCTTGTTGAAGATGGGGAAATGACCTTCTTCATTGTTTTGGTGGAAAGGTACAAGGCAAAGGATCAAGTTGGAACAGTGATTTATAATTAGCGAATTTTAAAAGTAGGCTAAAAGGCTAGGCAAGAACATGCAATAAGTTCCTGTAGCTCACTGTAAACACAAACCCCACCTTATTACATTTCAGGCATGAGCGTCAATCCTTTCAAACCAGTTTGCCACTCCAGAAGCCTACTTTTATTTCACATATTAAACAAATGCAGAGTACTGATCTATATATATATAAGCCTGGAGGTTACACTTTCACTGAAACAGGTATTCGTTTTGGTTTTGGTTTTTTTTTTTTTTGACATTCTCTTGTCATTTAATTCTGAAACTATACTAACTTTTGATTCACATCAGACAATTTTAATGAGCATTTCAGGCTTCTGTTATGAGCAGGCAATGATGAGTAATCTGTATGATTAAGGAACCATATAAATTCTTGGCTTACTGATGGTGCCACAAAGAATACTCAAAATAGCCCAAAAGTGATGAAACAGCTAATGTTACTCCAAAACTAGGCTAAATAAGTTAATCAGAAAAACTGTCACACAGGCTTTCAGAATTGTTACATAAAACGTTTTACAGAATGCCATTTACAACTTTGACGTAATTTGAAAACACTGACCTGAAAACCCTAATTTAAGTTGCTGTCCAACAGACTACTCTTTGCTTATGTGACCAATTCTGCTCAGCTTTGAGAGGATAAATGGTACAAAGGATATTGAGCTCTCGTGTCTTATAAACAACCAGAAACTAAACTTGAAAATCTCCATAAAATTGTTAGATGGGAAATCATATTACTATATAAGTTTTGAAAATTGTGCTCCGTACTACTGAATAATATTCATAAAGGAAAGTTCAGACTGAAGCATCCTGAAATACTTTGGACTTTAAACACAAAGGAATATAATCACTCAGAATTTAAGCTGAGATTTTACAAAACAATATTTAAATGCAAAGTGCACAGCAGTGCTGCTTACATTTGTCCATGGGAAGTAAACAATCTTACACCCACTTTCAGAGGTTTGGGATGAATAAAAGTACACACATAAGGATTTCACCATTGCAGTAACTTCAACCCTCTCTTCCATTGTGTGCCACAAGTTCCCTTAAAAGCTAGAGCTGATGAGCATTTGTATTCTTAGACAGACATCCCTCTGGAAGGATGGCATTAGAAACAGAACAGAACCCTTTACTACTGTGTTGAAGCACTGAATCAGAGGTGAAAGTGCAACTTACTGAGTCATTAATGTCCCTTTCCCTGGTATTCTGGGTTTTCTTGAAAAAGTTCCCATCTAAGCAGTGACTAGATCATATTCAGAGATGGAAAGTCTGAAGAAAGAAGGAGGGGAAAGGGAGAGACGTGTACTAATAGTATTTGCATAAATTAATCCTGAAATCAATCATGCTTTGCTTCAGATTCTTGACACCTAACCAGTCTCTGTTCATTGCCTTCAACACATGAAAGTACTATAAAGGTATATTATCACCGCTAGCTTAAGCTGATGTAAAACCATGCCCTCCCCTCAGCAGCATTTTCCCGCTCTTTCTCTTCCATCGCTTTTATTGCTTGTGGAGCTTTTTAATTCAAACTAATTTTGTTGCAAGGGTTACTTTAATTTGGATCAGCAAACTCACTGTGGAGCAGCCAGGGTGGGCCAGAACCTGCAGGACTGAGAAGGGGAGTGAGGAGAGGAGCAGGAGTGTCTCTGCTCCGAGAATAATGCCGAAACTTTCATTTGAGATGACTTTGTATGTTGAAAACACTGAATGCTATGCACGTAAGGTTTAATTAAGTAGTAGAGTATACTTAGCTCATCAGATGTACTGAAATAAGCATAAAATGTCAGTATGTTTCTGAGTAATGACATGCGCATGAGAAAGGAAAATAGAAAAATGCATACATATTTTTCTCAAAAAAGAGAAAAAAACCCACAATATTCTCATCAGGCAACTCAGAGGGAAAGAGAATTTATATGTTAGATTAGATATCACATTATCTACAATGTCATTTACACAGTATCAAAAGAAACATTCAGATGTTATTTTTTCTCCTGAAGGTGAAAATCATCAGGGGTATCAAAATAGTAGCAGAAATACTGCAGGTAAAAGCATCTTAATAAAAAGGAATATAAAGGCCTAGAATTCAGCTTTGATTCTGTTCTCTTTGAATCACTGAACCGAACTGGCTCTTCCTCCCCTCCTGGGAATTCCCTAGAACGGGGAAAATCCCTGTGAGATTATAGTAGGTGTAACTAGCCACTGTCTAGTATAACACATACGATTTACTGGGCTTTCATGATTCTCAGAACTGAACAAAAACAAAGGAGAGAACAGTTGTTGCCTCTAACTAGGAATATGAGTACAACATTGTGGTGAAAAAGTCTCAGACCTCTTTTGGATACGACTTGATGTTTTGGTTTAGCCATGGACTGCTTTGTCTAGCTTAATTTTTAAAGATTTGAACATGTGCTATGGGAAAGTATGCATAGCATGGAGACAAAAAGACCACAATTCTTTTCAAAATCTCATGTTCTTGATTCATTTATGCTTTCTTCACTTTTAGTAATCCACTAAAACATCTTACTGGAAGGTAGAAAACGTCCAGGATTTATAAAGAGAATACCTCAGGAATTTAGTTAACTACAGCTTGGTTTAAATACAGGGCTATCCGGTTCTAGGTTCTTAGTCACACTTCAGATCTTTAATGACTGACGAAATTGTTAAGAGACAATTAGAAATGATACAGGATATTTTTTTTTCTTCCCCTTATGTCCCTGAAAATGACAAGTTTTTCTTTAAAAAATTTAACTTTTCAGACAATTCAAGTAATTGGTTATTTCTTGAATGTTTGATGGTCTGGGTTCTCTCTCTAGCCCACAGTAACGAAAAGCGCAGATACACTACCCAAACTGGTACCAGGCAAAATAACTGATGTTTAAGGAGCAGTCCCTTTGTAGGACAGTACTGGCACAGCGGCAGAATGACATGTAAAAACTTTACCCCATCATCCATTCAGTGTATTTTTTAAACCTCTTTGATCTTACATGATATACAATGCGCCACCATAACACAAACAATGATGAATGGGTGCAGAGCAGGACAAATCTCTTTAATCAGTTTTGCCGTCGGAGGAAATATGTATTTTATGAAACACAAATATATATATATTTTTAAATGACAAACTGTTTTGTAGATCTCATTACTGAAGGGGTAAACAGCTGAACCAAAACAACTGGCAAAAATCTCTGGCAAGGAAGAAAACAAAATGAATGGCTTCGACTACAGGTAGGAGGGTCACAAGAGTGGTATCTTCTTACATGTGCAATCACAATCTCAATTTAAAAAGACTGGAATTCGTAACATGTAGAATGAGAACAGATGTCCACAGTTCTTCAAGAACTCCAGCAAACATTTGTGTTGACCTTCACACAGAAACAAATTTTATCCTCCTAGATATTAAAAGATGCAACAAATAAGAAGGCATCCAGATGAATGTCCTGGAGCATTTACAGTAGCGCACTGTACTGCACTGCAGTGAAATGACAGTATCACCAAGAGATCAAAATTCTTAAATTATGTTAGGAGTACGAAATCTTCAACACGAAGAAATGATTTATTAAACTAATTGCCAAAAGTAAAAAGCCTTCTCATGGAACAATGAACCTATAACATTTCCTCACATCGCTAGCAGTTAAATTTTGGGAAAAGGTGGGCACAACATTCATGAATTCATAATGTGTGGAATGTTTAATTCTGACGTTGAGGCTTTAAACAGATTAAAAAGCCCTCCCAAAATATGAATTTATCTTCAGATATTTAAGTATCAGCAAACACTCCATCATTCTTACCAAACATCTGTTTTGTATTTAGTAAAGATTGTGAAAATTTTCAAAATTACTACTCTCTAACTTTTTTTGCCTCCCACGTTGTTCTTCATTGATGTCTCTCGATTACATTATTTTTGGAACTGCAGTTACATAACTATTTTCAAGGCAATCTGATGGCAATGTTAGAAAAGATTGTGTCGGAAACACGCTGTGCTCACCCAGGACCGAAGAAGGCTGCCTACGGTTCCTATGCCAAACAGAACACGATATCATGATAAAGCAGCAGGGATAAAGCAGAAAAATCAACACAAAATGAAACAACCTTTGCAAACCAAGCAAAGAGTGATCTTTACATGCCCAAGGACAGATTAAGATACACAAGACATATGTGAACATTAATCTTTTCTCTACCTCTTAAAGAAGGGATTTATCAAACAACAATGAACAGAGTGGAAATAATATGGTTCAGTGGATAGGCTACAGGGTCCTTGTTCTTGTCATCACGATTTTTTATATACCAGTAAATCAACAAAGTAATCTGTGCTTCTGCTTTCCTATCATGCAGAAAATAGGGCACCTACTGACCCCCCGACAAATCATGTCATCAGTCTTTTCCAGGAAAAAAATGAAAAAGGAACCCCCCCATACCATTAAGTACTGGCATTTTGCACACAAGCATATTATGCTTTATAAACTATGATAACACATCATAGATATGTTCTCACTATATACTCAAGATGAAGTACAGTGCAGTCCAAATATTAATAATTTTCTTCTATAAGATGTTGCTCTAAAAGCTCATATCCAAGACAATAATTCTGACAAGTATATTTTCATCAAGTTTGTAAGTACAGTGCTTCCGACAGATTCCATATGGGTCACAAATGAAAACTATAATCAAAGCAATATTTAGTTTACACATACTAATGTATCATAGATAATGAAGATAATATATTTAAACTAGAATAGAATAGAATAGAATAGAATAGAATAGAATAGAATAGAATAGTTCAGTTGGAAGGGACTTGGAACCATCATCCAGTAAAACTGACCACTTCAGGGCTAAATTTGCAGAGCCTTCACGAGACAAGTTTTTACTTTGCAACTATATTATCCTTGATTTGCCGATTAAAAAAAGGCTTTATCTAAAGTTCAATCTAATCATAAAGGCATCTACTGAAATCTTGGATTACAGTAACATTAAGGCTTGGGGGCAAAGATGAGAACAGGCAGGGTGTGGAGGGTGCTAGGGCTTTGCTGGACAAGGTTAACTCTGCCATGACAGGCAGGAATCTCCTCTAGGTAAGTACCTTTATCTTTTTCACAATTTAAGCCCTCTTGGGAAAGGTAGATCCTTAAGTATCAGAAAGGTGTAATTGTGTATAACCCTGACTTACGATGCCTGTCAATGTACAACTCCTGTGTCTCCATTAATGCTCAGCATTTTATGATCAACAGGGAATAAAAACTGAAGAAAAATCTGCTCATTTTTGCCGCCTCTATTTGGAGTGCTATGAGCTCCAGCAAAACCATCAACTGCTTTTTCCCAGCAGGTCTCTTTTCTTTTTTACTTTGTTCTTCTAGGGAAAGCAAAGCAAAACAAAACAAACCCCAATGTTTTTAAAAAATTGAACAATACTAACAGGGTATTCACAATGAGTAATACTACCAGAATCAGACAATTAAGAAGTAAGGTGTATTCACACTCTCTTTACAGCTGAAAACATAGAAAATGCCTGTCTTTCCACATTAGTACTGAACTTGATCTGCCTTTCCTGTTCCTTCCCATCCTTTATTTTCAGCTCTGACCAACATGTTTTTTTAGTTTTTCTGTTTATACTATTGAGGTTTATGCATTTTGTATAAACAGGGATTTGAGAGAGGATAGGAAGTATAGCAAACGATGGATGGAATAAATTAGCTACAGGGAGTTACGATTCTTTGGAAGCAAAACTTATTTTTTGAAAGATGAGAGTCAGGAAAAGAGCAATACAGAAAAGAAGTGTACTGTAAGACCATAGTGTAGAAAGGTAACAAGTAGAGGTGAAGGCAAATAAGAGGAAATCATAGATAGTTCTCGGATGACACGCTGTTGATCTAGTACAGGAAAAAAACGAGAAAAAAACTACTAAAGTCACAAATGGAAAGAAGAAATAATAAAACCCAGAAGAGAGCACACAACTGACATATTCAGGAACATTACCACCTTCTTATTTTATAATTAGTTCTCTCACAAAGATCAACGTGTTCTATAAAGCTGCACCTACTTAGGCAATATACTAGTGAAAAATCACTCTGTATTTTCTTCAGGCTCCAAGTATATGATACTAGGCCTGAAAGGAACCAGAGATGTCAGCATCAAATAATTTACCGCAGGTTGATATAGAGGCTGACAACTGGGGCCATATAAAACAAGCAAACAAAACCTTACTGGTAAGCTCCTATGGAAAGAACAGCTCAGACAGCTCCTAGAGGCAGCATCATACATACGCCTGCCCAGAGTGTTTTTACACAAATTTCTTACTGTCGACCCTGTACGATTTTTATTACAGCTTTTTATTTGCGCCAGCAGCTTTTCACTGTCACAAGTACTAAAATTCACCCAAAGATATTTATGTTTAGAAATGCATCTAGGAAAACAGTTATTTCCATTAACAGCACAGCCAACAAGTAACTCATTAACAAGACAGAACAAAACTATGAATCTCATCATTCTGTGGCTCATAATGGGGGCGAAAATACAATATCCTCAGTGTTGGGTGTTGAAATATGGTGCCTAACAACTGCTTATTCTGACAAATATTTTCAAAGGAGTTCCTTTAGACAATTTCCACTTTGACTGTAGTGAATCTTGTATGGCAAACACCTCCAGACTGAAAATGCAAGAGCTATTTTAAATACTCAAAAAAAATTTCCAATAATAGCAGGGACACTAACCAAAACAATAACAAATTGCGGGAGTTATCTGGTAAAAGAATATTCATTGAAGCAAAAAATATACATACATACATAACACAGCATACTATTCAATCTGTATCATTGGGATACAGCAGAAGCCCAAGGAATACCCTGAAGTACCGACAATGCCAATGCCCAGTGTATTACTTTTGCCTGCTATTTACTTGGAACCGCGCAGATATCTAAGAATTCAAGAGAAAGCAAAAGGCAACAGTTGTGCTATCTGTAAAGTGGGATGTTACAATGTGAAGCAATGGCCATATGCTATAGTGCACTGCTGAGATAAAATGACACCTTTCTGCAGCAGAAATGAACACAAAACCCTTACTCCTGACATCGATAGTGGAGAATTGGTAAATAAGCTTTACATTAGTAATCTCAGTCTGCAAAACCGACATACAATAATTCTGACGTCTGCTGTCACCAACCCATGAGAAAGCATGTACATACTTAGGAAGGTTCAAGAAAGAGATTCAGCTACTGATAGCTGGCAAATAGAGCACCCATTAAAAAGATGAAAAGACTGATAAGCACATTGTTTTACTTCTGTGGGTAGGGTATAATAGCTTACTGACCTCCAAAGGGGAAAAATGCCAGTCTAATGAGAGTAGAAAATTGTGCTACTTTAAGTCAAGCATTTAAGTACCTCTGAATTACAAACCAGTAAGGAGTACCAGGGTGTTTCAGACAAGTGTTCCTTGCCAGGTGAGAAAACACAAGATGGAGTAGCTGATTTTCTTCTCTCGTTAGGAAAATATACCCCCAAAAACTTATCACCTGCTAGGATCAAAATGTTTCTGGATTCATTTGCTCCATTACCTAAGTGAACTCTCTAGAGAATTAAGCAATAGTTTCCCTGCCTTGTATGGACTAAACCTAAAAACTTGGTAAACACTAGTTTTATCTCACAAACCATAATTTTTAATTGCCAACACACATAGGAAAGGCATAATCCTCCACTGATGATATCATAGTCTACTGCCATGGAAATGACTGCAGTATCATAAACACAGGTTTAAGATGACCTCACTTGCATAGGAAAGAGGGAAATTTCACTGGAATGTGAATGACATTGGGAATAAACACGCATAGATACTATACCATGAATAAACTCTTTTACTAGTCAGTTAAATATGGAAGATGAAGGCTACATCTAGACATGCAGCTGAACAGAAGAGGGGTTCTCCTGTTCAAACACCGTATTACTGCCTTTGAGGCCTTGAACAGAGAAAACCCTCTGAGCTCCTGTCAAGGTTCCATTCTGTAACTTCACTACACCAGACGGGAGTGAAATCCCTGCCCTGACAGGCTTACAGTTAAACCACAAGAACATGAACAAAGTATGGCTACAAGAATATAGTGTAGGATCACAGAACAACATCGTAGCTGGAATGCTTCCTAGAATGAGTAAGTACTTCAGAAGTGGGAGGAAGAGAACCATACAGTCTCTAGAAGCACACAAAATAACATGAAGTCAGACGCAAATGCAGAAGTACAATCTCAGTGTGGCAAGTGCTAAGTGTTTTGGCATTGGCTCAGGAAAACACATATATTTAACCTTCAGCTCTGAAGTACTCTGAAAGGCGTCAAACAACTCAAGGATGGGAGGCTGAAATTCGTGTGTAAGCTTTATGTGGCTGTGAGCTGGGAATGCTGAGTCCTGTGTGGGACCCCAACGTGAGATGAGAACAGGGAGTGGAGAAATGTAGAAGACGATAATGATCTCACTTAAGTAGAACTTTTCATCTTGAAGGATCTCAAAGCAATTTACAAACTTAAACAGACCAGACACTGCAGCTGGTAGGAACAGAAGCAGACAGCTGGGAAACTCATTCATGAGAAGGAGGAGGTAACAGAGGACTTACTGGGTGCTATACCTTTCAAAATGCTCGTGCTGGGAGAAGACAGCAGGACTAAGCCAGAGCTTTTCCCTCAGCCTTGCCATGCAGCCATGTGAGGAAACTGCAGAAAGCAAGCAGTCAGGCAGAGCTGGCAGAAAGAGAAGCAGAGAAACGGCAGGGCTCTGGATAGCTGGGGAGCTGTCACTGTTAGGATTGTGGTTTCCCTCCCTTTTATCTCAACCTACCCTTCTACAAAGCAAAGTGCCTTTCTTCCCCTCCTCCAACTTCAAAATGTTTTCCAAATGCATAGCAGGACAAGTAGTGCTACCTCTTGGCTACTGGGAAGCCAAAAAAATTACTTCAGGTACAGCATTTGTGTTGTCCAGGCCTGACTGTAGTACCACAAGGGCTATTCTTTAGCTCAAAAGCACTCCTAAATACATACTATTAAAACGGAACTAGATAAACAAGTCTAAAAACCAAGAGTCATATTAGTTATTGCTGAAATGTAACTGCTTCTGGAAGGAAAGACAGCGCCTAATTACAGTACACTGTAGCTTAGGACACAAAAAGAAGACACCAAATGAAAGAGCAGGGAGGTTTAAATTAAATAGAATCCAGAAAGCAACACTTTCTGCACTAAAGTTAAAAGGCATTGTGCAACCAGTTTCACGTTTGTATTTCCCAAGACTTTTTACATTTCCCCATTTCCATTTATTACGGAGGAAAAAAAAAAAAGTTTTCATGGATAGGAGCCAAAGACAAGTGTTGAGCAGGTGTTCTAGCACCACCAGTCCTTCTCAGAGAGGACCCACAGCATCCTATGTAGCACAAACAAGAGTTTCTTTCAGCAAGTGCCAGCTGAGATCAATGGGCCACTGTCTCTCGCTCAGGGTTCATAACCTTGGTTGCAAATGCAGCTCTTGTAATGGGTTAAAAAAGTCATTGGTGGCCTTGCCCTAGTTATTTAAGAAACACTCAACCAGACATTTTCCCTCCTTTTTCCTTTTCAATATTTTGTCATTTTTTATTAGAAGAACTTTGTTGGAAGCTTTTCAGGCCTGGAGTAGAACACCAAATACTTTTAACCCACGAAAACATTAAACTGTGTCTCACCCTAAAAGATCACTCAGATTTTGGGGAGGAATGACAATTTAATGACAGTTTCCACAGCAGTGGAAAGCTTCTTTTGACATGAATGAGCTTGGATCATGCCCCACATCAGCTGAACAGTGTCTGGACCACTATGGATATTCAAAAGCTGTATATAAACAGAAAACAATTTTCTTACTGAATTCCACTACTAAGGATTTCATCAACTTGTTTTTTTCTTCCGTTTTTCTTTTTGGGGCCCCAAAATACAGCTTTTTCCTGCCAGGTAAGAGAAGGTAAAGGGGTGTTTCTCTAAAGCACATTTAGGTCCTTTAAAATCAGGGCAGAACAACAAAATATCAAGCTAGTGCATCCCATGTTTACTATACACCCAAACTTTGCTAGGTCAGAGAAGACAAGGGAATAGTACAGGCTCTGAAATCAAGCCCAGATTTTTCACTATTACATAAACTAAACAATTCACAGATGACACATTCTCTCATGCCTTGCTGCCTTTCTCTGGATCCAAAAGATTAATTTCCTCAACTGGACTAAGCTTGTATTCCTTCACAGTTGTGCTTTCCCATGCTGCTGGCAATGGCAGATTGACTAGAATGAGGAGTGGCTGCTGCAGGGGAAGCATTACAGATAAAAACAAAAACACAAATGAAATGGATTTGAAGGATTCTAGAACACTTTGCTGCTAGGAGAAGCTGAAGAGCACAAAAAAAACATTAAAGCAAGGAAGAACATTAAATCTTGGTCACTGTGCATGCGTAAGAAATGGTGAAAAAGAGAACACGTGAAAGACCTGGAAACAAAGCAAAGAAGAAAATGAAGTCATATGTGAGCCTTTCCCTGCTCACTCAAATGAAAATAAGAAGTTTCCTTTCCATACTCCCACCAAAAAAAAGTCTGAAATTATTGTCCCAAATATTGCACTTTAAAAAAGAAAGTACAGAGATAGCTTTGGATCATGGGCATTTCCAATAAGCCAATGAGCCATTTAGTTCAGCACTTCAGCTGACAATAACCACCGCTAGAGATGTCAGAGGAAGATGTAAAATCTCGCTAACGGAGGTACCTTTGTCATTTTGTGAAAGCAGAGATTGTGCTCAGTTCATTAACATGATTTGATGTATCCGTCAGACTACTCTGGGATGTTAATTCCAGATGTGCGTTTGTCACCATTGTCCAATCTGCTCTGGCAACACAGTACCTCGTAGCTCAATGCTTTCTCTGCCATGTCTTTCTTCTCTTGCTGAATGCTTTCAGTCAATCGGTTTACTACTTGTAATAATTATTAACTATGGTTATTACAACAGGGGACTGGAAGCAGAACTTAGTTCTACTCCCTACAGAAAATGAAGCAACCTGAGGGAAGGAAAGAGGTCCACAGAACACAAAGACTGCAGTCTTATTCTCTTGAGTTAGAATGAAAAAACTGTTGCTGTTGTGACTATACATAGACTGTTTTTCCATCTTACATTTTTTTCTTTGCTTCTGCTGTTTTCAATTGCCATGCCAAAGTTTCTCCTGTTTATCTAATTGTTTTAGTGTGTCTGACTCTCATTGGTTTATATGTCTAGTCTTGTCCTGATTGAATATGAATTAAAATGGCAATGTCACGACCAGTCTACAAATATGAGTCAGAATAGAAACTATTTAAATAATACTAGAGATGGTACCCGTCTGGTTTGATATATAGATCATATAGAATAATGTTGTTTTTGTTTTCTACTAGTATTGCCTGCTATTGCCAGTGAAGTGTTGATTGTGATTGTGACCACAAATATGTTTTGTTCCTGGTCCTATTAAGCCAACAGAGTGCGGTTTACTGCATGTATGTACGTGAGATTGTTTTGATTATACTAAATTCACTTTAGAAAACCCACATTCTGCCACTGCAGAGCTACAGGACAATGAGAAAAGAATTTCCAATGAGAACAGTCTTTTAAAAGCAAACCACTGGGCCCCTTCCCTTTAAAAGAATTTTAAGGCACACTACTCTTTCTTCTGAATTTGATTATTTCTCAAAATTACATCTGAATACTGTCTTCAACAGAAGGACCCTGTCCTTTTCCTTCTCAGTCATTACGTATGACATAGAAAATTTCAAACAGGGGTTACGCTTCTTTAAATCATTAGTTTACTGTAATGAGTAAAAACATTATGTGTTAACCTTTTTTTAGTGGTGAGTCTGGCTACCATATGTCCAATGGTAGCCTGAAGCTTATCTCTCTGATTTTTGGTACCCTGCCTCTACAGACCTGGGAGTATTTACCATTTAATGTCTGCTACTCTGAGCTTCTAGCCTTCCCAACAGAGGGTCAAGATTGTATTCTGAAGGGCCAACATGGTATTTTATCAGTTTGAGCTAAAACATAGCACTGTCTAGCTCTGGCAGAGTCTCAATCAATATGATTATCTTCTAGGGAAGATAGGCTCTAGTCTTGAGTAGTGAATATGCCTATCAAACACAACGTGTCCAAAAATGTGTCTGACCTCCTTTGCATGACTCTCCTAATTTAGTTTATTCAGCCTCCTCCAAATGGGTGATAGACAGGCATTTAACACTATCACTGCTGTCCACGTCTTTCACAAACTGCAACAGAAGCATAAATGACAAACTTGCAAAAACCTGATGCTCTTTCATCCCTGCTGAAATGAAATGAACCCTAGCTTTAAGCTTAGAATATACATTAGTACATTACAGTAATTTTACCAGGATTTTTGCAACACAGGATACATTTAAACTATGTCTACATGGGGACTACATAGAGATTTCATTCAGATTAAACTCTTGCCAGCTAAATTTAAACACACACTTTTTCTTGTTTTATTAAGTGCCTGAAGTCCTGTGCTAGTAACAGAGAGAATGAGGCTGCCCTTTTTCAGTCGAAGCAAATTAGCTTATCATTAATAAAAAGCCTCTCACTGATCCTTAAAGTAGAGGCTAATAATGGTGAGTCAGATACATCCTTGTGACAGCATTTGTACAATTTAAGAAACTCTCTCAGCTCCCTGAAAAGTGAAATGGCTTTTCTTCAACCACTTAATCTCAGTGTAACAGCATCTCTGGTTACAGCACAGCTAGTTAATATGGCTTCAAATAAATGACTGTATTTCTATCATATCACACTTGCAGCCAAAAAAATTAGAGTTAGTTGTCTTTTGTATTTGTTTGTTTAAGTGTCAAGAAAAAGCCCAAAGCTGCAGCTGTCAGCAGTGCTTAAACTGGCAGGCAACTTTTTGATGATTTTTTCCCCCACATTTTAGAGAGACAGAAAAAGGAATGTCTGGAGGTTAGAGCACCATGTTTTATATTTCAATATAACGTCACAAGCATCTGATAGCTTGTTCACACATAACGTCAAGATCAGTTCTACAAGATCTTACTCTGACTTACAAGACAACTATTCTTCTTGGAAAGCTGCCACTGTGTTCTGCAAATTACATAAAGCATTAAATATTTCTGACACAGGTTCTATGATTATTTAAGGGTTTTCATAATTTCTGCAACACATGTCTATGCCTAAACTGTACTTATTCCTCAGCATATTCTTCTAATCATGTATTCTACACTTTATTGACCTACAGGCTTTGATATAATTGTCTGCTGATTCAGATTGAGGAATTGTTTTTTTCACTGCAGAATTCCCAGCAGGACAAACTGATGAAGTCCAGATACATACACTTTTAAATCCTATTTTAACCAAGTCTGCATATAAAGCTTAAAAACAGATGTGTATAAAATAGTGCAAATCAAAGACCGATTTACAAGTTTACTTGGGCTGACAAGGTCAGCCAGTTTAGGTTAGCATTTGCATCATTGCCAACTCCTGCAATTTTGCTTGAATTCTTCTGATATTTGGTATTCACTATAAACCACAAGTTGCTGGAACCAAGAGTTTAATGAACTTCTATACTTTAATTTTTAAAAGAAGTTTCCAAACGTTACCTATGTGCAAAAAAAAAAAAAAAAGACGGTGAGACCCAAGCACCTAATTTTAAAAGGAAAATAAATAAACAGGTATTAAAACATTCCTTTAAAAAACTATTTAATAATTTTTAAATCAGCCTTGGGGTACTGAGGTACTAATTTTTTGAGGGTTTCCTATTTCCACTTCTTGATCTGTTTGGATATGAATAGCTTGGGAGGCCTTCTCTTACTGTCTGGTTTCAAAGTGTCACATAAAATATTGTCTGCAAGTAAGCAACTTATAACCTAGTTTTTCAAGAAGCTAAATTCAGTGGTTTTTTGCAATATTAAGCCTTCTTTCTCGCTTTTCTAGTGTAGACAAGCGCTTTGAACTGAAAACGTGTTACAATTGACCACCTTTATTTATGTTCATAAAATCATTTCAAACTGCTGATCAAGAGTATCAAGAGTTCATGATTTCCCATGCGGGTCACTATGAAACGCTGCATTTCTGGCAAGGCTAACGCCGAGACACCCAGCACAGCTGAGAACACAAACCCGGGCCTCTCTTCTCCCCACAGTCACAGACAGCTGATCAAAGCTCCAGCAGACAACACGTCCTAACTTCTCCCCGTTCCCACAGGCTCCTCTCGAAGTGTTCTGTGCAGGGCTGACATCACCCGGGCCCAGCCGCACCCACCGGCAGCTCTGCCGCTGCCGTGCCGCAGCCAGACCCGCTCCACTCCGCTCCTCGCCTCCCTTCCCTCTGCCGGGAGCTCCGCACCGCCAAACCTGGCGCCGGCCCCACTTCTCCTGTCCCGGCCTGGAGGGAGACGTGACACCCTCTGTTCTCGGCCCAGGGGAAGAGGGGTGGGGTGTATCCCGGCCCGGCCTGCCCTTGGGAGGCGCAGGGAGCCGCTGCTGCGCCCCAGGCACCGTGACACCCTGCGCTCCCCTGACCTCGGGGCTCCTCCGTCCAGGGGTCTGCGGGAGTCCCTCCGGTACTAACCTGACCAGGTCGGTCATACAGGATCCCACAACCACCACCTCAGCGGCCATGGCGCCAGGGGACCCGGCAGCCGCAGACCCCGCTGCCCGGCCAAGCCGCTGCCCGGGCCTTGGACCCTGGACCCGGCCTCCGTGCCAGGCCCCGCCGCCCCGGCGGCTTCGCCCGTTGCCAGGGGCGACGGGCGGGGGAGGTGGTGGCGGCGGCGAACGGCCCGCGGGGGCCTTCGGCCGGGAGGGCTGCCCCTAGCGAACGCCTGCTGGCAAGGCCGCCCCCTCCCCTCCTGGCCCTCTCCCTCGCCCCGCTCCGGTCGCGAAGAAACCGCCGCCCCACGCCTGCGCGGCAAGACCATCCGCCCAGGCACTGCGGCGGCCGCCAATATCGAGGCCGGTGAAGACCCCTCCGTCCCGGGGAGCGGAGGCGCGCACGCCGCGCGGTGGGGCGGGAGCGGGTGGCCGGGACAGGCGCGTGGCCGCGGCCGTTGCTAAGGGGCTGTGTTCCGGCCGCCGTAGGTATGGCGGGGCCCGGGACGGGGAGGAGCGGGCGGGAGCAGCGCCCCTACCAGCCCCGGGGGAGCGGTGCGGGGGCGGCAGATCGGGCGGGCGGGCTGATTTATGCCCCGGCACCGGCCCCTGCTCCCTCCGCCAGCTCCGGGGCTCTTGTGGCCGGGGGGTGCCGGCGGCGGCGGGCCCGGCCTGGGAGGAGCTGGCCAGGAGGCGGCGCGGGGTCCGGTGCGGCCCAGGGCGACGGCCGGCCTTAGCACCGCCCGGCGGTGGCCTGGCCCGCTCCCGGGCGCCNCCGGCACGTGGCCCAGCGAGCCTCGCGGAGGGGCGGGCGGCGGCCCGACCAACGGGGCCCGGCTAGCGGGGAGCCGGGACCGGCCCGGGGAGCTGGGGGGGTTACCCGGCTCTCCGCAGGTCCACGTTACCGGTCGCGTTGCGGGCTGGCAGGTTGGGGGTGCGGCTGGGCACGGTGGCAGGAGGTGGGCGTGGGTTCCCACCTCTCCCCACAGCCAGAGCCCCCCTTACAGCGGCCCTCAAAGTCAAAGCCACAAAAACATTGCTGACAGCCGGCCCGAGAGGGTTGGGCAGGAAAGGTTCCCTCGCACTTCAGAGTCTCCATCACAATATTTACCTTCTTAGAGGTTCACTCTGTGCCCGTAGTGTCCTTCCTGGTGGTGGGGGAACAGAGTACCACAGGTCTGAACACTCCAGTGCCCAAAGCAGCGCCTGAGATTTTATGGTTACCCTGAAGACTATGAAGCCTATGTTACCTTTGCCTGAAGTCGTAACGATATCTAAAATCTACAAGGATTCAACCATTAGTTTGTTTACTTCTTTCAAATGTTTTGTTTTGGGAGGGAAACAGTCTAGCGAGTTTTGTTTTTGTTAATTCTCTTGAGTTTGTTTGTGTTCTGTTTCCAGTACTGTGGGAAAATTAAGCTGGGGAAAAAAAACCTGTGTATATGACAACTGAAACTTACTAAAATGGTACTAGTTTTGTTGTAGTTTGCAAAGAGCTTTGTTTACAAAATAAATTGGTGAGTTTAATTGATAGCGACCCTGTAAGTATTGTGTCTGGCTTCTTATGTAGAAGGTATTGTGCGTCTTAAAGAAATGATGCAGTTACACCAGGAAGAATGCCTAGGGGTCATTTACATTGTGTTTTGACGATATCTGCATATTTTATTAACAAAAAGATAAGGAATCTCATCCTGCAGTTCATTTTGGAAGGTGCATCTGTTCAACTTTGATCACCACATGTATCTCTTATGTCTCAATTCTACCCTTCTAACATTTGCAGTCCCCTTAAAACGTGTCATCGTTGGAATAAATTCTGAGATCTTTGTGTATACCTTCAGGATTGCTAGAAGTATAGCTTGTTTTTCAGCATGTTTTTTGTGGTTTAAGAAGTTCTTACCTTCATCAGTCCAGCTACCCCTCTGCTTGAAATTAGAGATGGCAGACTGAACTGTGTGCCCTGTTTTAGCCACTCTTGTGCAAGTATAATTTAAGTTTAAACTAATTTTTATTAGCTGTTCAAGCTAAGCCATTGGACTTCGCATTGTAATAGGTCAAGTATGGGCTTGTGTTCTCTCAGTTGCTCTGGGGAAAAATGGAGGTGAATAGGCAGTAATTTTTGGTAGAAAAGTAACAAACAGGAGGTGGCATCTTAAACTGTCACAGGTGTTTGCTAGGAAAACCTAAGTTGTTGCCCATTGTCAGTTATGGGAAATCATGTAAGTGAAGAGAATGTGTTATATATTAGGACATGGATATTTAATCTTCAGCTTCCTTAACTGCCATAAAATGGAAGAATCAGTGTATTAAAGATAATTACTGTTTTGGGGAAGTCTTTATTAGTCTTTTTGTTTGCCTTACAGTGCCTGGCCTTTGCTTTATTCAGATATGTTCAGAATAGCTAGGATAAATCCTCTTGCTTTGAACATAGGTTCATACTCCTTCAATGTGAATGTCTCTGACAAGGAGAAAACGTGTAACTTTAACGTTGTTACTGGTTGCAGGAATTACCAGTTCGTAGAAAGTCCATTAGTTACCAACTAATGCTTGTAAACTATGTTAGAATCAACAGAAAATTGCAACTATTGCCTTGAGTTGTTCACCCTCTCTTTATAGAACACTTTCTAATACAGCAGTCCATATGCAGCATGTTGTAAGGAAGTAAATATAGTATGTATTGGTGGTTTTCAATTAAATGGATGTTTTAAAAAATATCTTCTAACAGTCTAAGTATGATCTCTTCTGCCCTACTTGTCAGTGATGTGTTTATCTTACCTTGAGTCATTTACGGCTTTGTTTTCTAAAACTGTGGAGTTCAGTTAATTTTCACATGGAACTCTGTGCCTAATAATATGCTAGAATATGTTAATTTAGTATTTTAATAGGTTACTCACCCTTCTTTTGTCCTGCTTCTCCTGCCACAGTCTGTTGTTGTCCACATTCTCCAGTCTTTTTGTGGTGCAATGAGTTAAAATATGTGCATGCTCATTTTCTGCATTTCAGCTAAAAAGTAGCAGGTTAAGTGTGTTAACTTAGTGGCCTAAGTGATTTAGCATAAGGTCGTGCAATTGCAAGCACCTCTGCAAGAGCTGTGCTTAAAATGTGTGTATGTCAGCTTCTTGATTGTTTTTGTGAATGAAGATGCCTTTCAGAAAGTATGGTGATATTGCTGAAAGAAAAGCAGTGTTAGCCTTTAAAAGCCAACGTGAAATGCTGTAAATAGCTAACTAATGAAGTAATGTAAAAGTAGTACTGGTTGTGGTTACACTAGTGGTATTAGAAGTTACAAATGAGAGTATGGATAGATAATCAAACCCATGGTCCCATTGCAATCAGTAATGTAAGTCCCATCGATTTCAGTGGAAGCAGAACAAGTGTGGCTTGTCAATTGTAGACTCTTAATGGAAATGCTTATAAGAAGGGCTAGGCTGTGAAGTGTCAGAATGACCCTCAAATTTTATTTCTCTTTCTTGTAAGGATAGGATCTTAATTAAAAGAGCCCAGGACATAAGTCTGTTTTCTTATTGACATGGAATAAACAGGCCTCATTGCATGTTGTAGAGGTAGGAGGAAAAAAAAAAAATCTTTATAAACCTGTGCACACTTCAGTTATTCTACATTGCTGATTGTTTGCGTGCTTAGCTTTTTTCCTTTGATATTCGTAGAGTGTGTGTGTATTTACATCAAATAAGGAGGATATTTATTGATTTTTTTTTTTTCTCCCTTACTATCCCTGTGCAGTTCAAGGCAAAAGAAAAGAGGAATATACTAAGATGTCACCTGAAGTTGCCCTGAACAGAATCTCTCCAGCGCTCTCACCCTTCATTTCCAGTGTGGTCAGAAATGGAAAAGTGGGACTGGATGCTACTAATTGTTTACGGATTACAGACTTGAAATCTGGGTGAGTTACTCACCTAAAAAGAATACCCAACCCCTCACAGTTAAGATGTCTTTTCAGGACTAAATTTTACTAGGTTTGTGTGTATTTAAGCATTTCCAATATATTTGGAGCTGACATACTAGCTAGATTATTTTTTGTCTTACTGTCATTTTGTAGTTTGGGAGACTTAATTTGTCATGTTGTTGGCAATAATAATCTTGTTAAAACAATTTAATCACTGCCACTTGATAGTGCTGTTTGTCAGCAGTGAGATAGTTATAAACACTTTTTCCAGTTGTTTATCAGTTGTTTACTTGATCTTTTCTGTAAATTAAAAACTTGAACATAAATTTTTGCGACCTCACCTGTAGTCATGAATATGCTGAATATGATAAAATTAACTTTTTTTATCTGACCTCTCTCAAGTACATTATAATTTCAGAAGGGTTTGTGATGGTTTTAAGATAGTAATAAAGTTTGGGATCCACATAAACAAAGGTACTCTGGTCTGTAACCTCTGTGAATAATAGATGGGGAGAGTGAAATGCTGAAAGTAGAGTTTACTTTAGGCACTGTGCAGAGAGGGGAGACTCCCGAGGTGGGTGTTAAAAGAATACTTAAGATGAGACATGTCAGAAATGGCTTTCTTTTTAGAGCTGGACATCTAATGGCATTGCTGATTCAGGCATTCAATAACTGGAGTTCAGAGCCTGAAATTACTTAAGCTTAAGGTGTCTAAATCACTGCTTTTGTGTAAACTACTGCATTGTTTATGATTTTGAATGATAGTATAAGCCAGTAAATCTTGAGAACCACCATGAATCACTGTTGTTTAAAATTTAGTTCTGCTGAAAACTTCTGCTTAATATGCTTCTGTAGGCTGCTTTATTATGGTTTTATGGGCAGTATGGGAGGTACTTTTTTGGTAGTTACAGTGCCTTTTCAGGAAGGAGGTGTGAGTTCTAGGGTTAGTTGGAAAGGAACCTTTCCCTCCCTGTAAGGTGATGTGACAGCGTACAGATTTACTTGGGGGTCTGATAAGCTATAACTTTGTTTTTAGTGTTGTCTGGCTTGGCATTGAGGCTGGCAAGTTATGTGAGACAGGCTGAGCAGTTATGCATCTGCTGCTGTCATTTCATGCTAGACCTTGCTTCCTCTAGAGCTAGTCTGCTGAAAAGTCTGAGATGGGAGCTGTCTTACATTTCTCCTATTGAATCTGAGGGAAGGGAATACAAGAAAAAGGTAGAGAGAAGACACAGGTGTAGTCTGATAGTAAAGGTATCAGCTTGCCAGGAGGTAGATAAGAGTTTTCCTCTTTCCTTGCTGCCTTTAAAATAATGGATTAAATAATATGAAGTGTTTTCTAGCTGACTCTTTTCAGAGGTATTTTTAATAAGTGCCTAGAGTTTTCAGCCAATGATCTTACCGAGCAGATCTTGAATTTGCTTTGATGAATCCTGAATGTTTTCCAAGAGTTTATTCTTTACAAAACTAAAAACTGCCCCCAGCTCTGCCTGTCACCCAAACCCAGTGATTCAAACTGTGTAGTAACTGTGTTGAACATGGAGTCTACAACACAAGTACAGCCCTGGACAAAGGTTGTCACATGCCTTGTTTAAAGGCATAGTTTCAGCTATATGCAACTATGCATGTGCTAGCAGTATTTTTTTTGTTTGTTTGTTCTGGCACATACAAATGAACCTCATTCTTTGCTGAGGCTTTTTTATAGCTAGAGGTTATTAGGAGCTGGAGTTAGGATAGTCAAGATTCTACATTTAGTTGAGAATTATTTTTCGAGGCAGGTTTTTTTGTACAAATAAGTTTCTTAAAAGCATTGTTCTAAACAGGATTTATTAGCATTGCTTGAAATTTATTTGAAATGTAAATTGTGTATGTGGGTTTTTAGGAAAGATTTTTGTTGTTTGTTACAAATAAATCGTAATTATCTGATTTATAACAGAAAACTTTTAATTTACATGTGAGCGTGGAAGTACAAAGTTCCTTGTGATTTAGTGCTTTATGATATCACTGAACAGATAAACAGTGTAAAATTACTCAACATAAGATGTATGCCTCACTGAATAACGGAGAAGTCCCTTCCATATATCAAGATCTAGTTCAGTGGTCTTTAACCTTTGATGCAGAAGCCTTTGGGACTCCACAAACTGTTTTTGAGAGGCCTGTGTCAGTTAATAACAAAATCCCTGTCTGTAGTTTTATATTTGTTGCTGTATTCTGCCTCTAAAGAAAAACTTTGCAAGGCTCTGAGAGTCCAAAAATGGATTGAAAACCACTGGTTACTCTCCCGCCCTAGCTTCACACCATGGGATTATTCAAACCCTTGTATACTTTGTTAAGCTTTTTAAAAGAGAGGACAATGCAGAGGAAATAGCAAGCAAAGGAAAATGTAGGTGATATCCACATAAAGAAACAGAAAGGTAAGGACATAGAGGTTGGACAGAAACAGGAGGAAAATGAAGCGAACAGTTGTTAAGAGTAATGAGGATGAGGCTCAGGACAGAAATTGCAAAACTCCCTTCAGTTTCAATGGGGCTGAATCAGGCTTAAAACTTAAAGTGGAACAGAAAGGTGAGGAGGAGTTACTAGATTAAATGTTTGAAGATAAATAAAAAGTAGTTCTTGATCGCAAATGACTATGTCCGTTTATAAGTACTATCAGGTCAGAAACTTTGCTTTTGAATAATGATTGCATGTTTGCTGACACATGAAAGGGGCTGTGAACACATTTCTTCCATAACCTAGCTTGAGTTTATTACAGAACTTGCAAATATTTTATGCTTTAACTGATGTGTTACGTGGAAAATTTTCAAGAATAAAATAAACAAAATTTTAATATAGCTTTTAAGATGTCAAAATACTTAAGTTAAACATCTCAATAGCTATTAACTTTGAAAATGGAAACATCTGGAAGCTTCTGGGTCAAGGGGAGGAGCTGCATAGCTGCTGCACTGTCATGTTCCACACTGTTACTTTGACAGACAATTAAGGGTTACTGTAGTTACTCCACTTCCGTGATGAACCAGTGCTTTACAATGTACAACAAAACAAAATTTACAAACTGAAGATCCATCCATTTTCATTTCTCAGGTTTTAGAAACTGGAGCTGTGTTTAACAAGGAATCATAGTCATATACTGAATACAGTAATATCTCCACAGGCCGTGCCCATTCAGAGCCTTGGTTTTGGCCTTCTGAACTCAAAAATTGAAGGAGTTTCCCTTTTGTTTCACCAGTGCAAGATCAAGTCACTGGTTTATAGCCTATTATGTCAGTTGATTTTGATTTGCAAATAGCAAACATATTAAGCCTTTAATTATTTCAAAAGGCAATCCATATGTCAGATGGTTTTAGTAAGGTACTTATTTTTCACTTGTTCTAACTTATTGCTAAGATTGGCTACTTAGTTTTGTTGTGTTTTATGAACTGTATTAGAGAGCTGATGTTAGATTAAAAGTATGAAGTATGCTGATATGTTAATTTGCTTTGCTTGCAGGTGTGGGAGGGAAATATGTCATAGTAAGGAAATCCTATTGTTTTGTGGTCTTTGAGTATTTAAATGTTTTATAATAATATGTTACAGTTCTGTAATGTCTATGTGTTTTACAAACTTATTAGACAGTACCAGTCTCATCAGACACTTGCATACATTTACATCTATGAGTAGGACCTTCAGGATCAAGTCCTGTTTGTAGGAGTTTTATGGCCAGTGCTGATGCAGAGTGAGAAAGAAATGTGAGTACGCCTGAACTGAGCTCAGCAATATGCCATTACAGGAAAAAAAGAAAGTCTTCAGTAGAAATAGTAATAGAAAGTTAGTTGGTCAAACTGCAGAGCTACTACCTTCTTTCTGGTAAAAAGAACTCCACAGTGAACAAAAACAAAACCAGAGTGTTAAGTCGTGTCTGAAATACAGCACCTTTATCAGCATTGATTCTGGTGATAAGAAAACCCTGGCAAGCATCTCTGTTGCATTAATAGAAGACTTTCTTTGAGATGACAGAGTGGATCAAAGAATTTTAACTCTTGCACAGGGCATTACCTTATTCTAGACCCAAAGAAAATACTGCTGACAATTGAGTCAGTGCCATATATTGTATTATTCAGTTAGTCTCCAGTGGTGTCTCTTTGAAATAATGACCCATCTTAATTAGATACTGAAATCTACTCATAACCAACTGAATTGTGGCTAAGGCATTTTGCTTAGCGTTTATACATACAATAATGGGAAAGATATTGAATAGGGAAAAGCAATTATTAGGTAGATTTAGGAACAGAGGACATTTTCCTATGTGAAGTGTATTTAATTAATGTGTAATGTAGAATCCAGTTACTTAAGAGGCTGCTGCTTTTCCTATGGTGTGTTACAATAGTGAAAAACATATCTGTGGTGGTCATTGCCTTTGAGAACATTTTTCCCCTACAGCTGTTCATCAGGGCCCATGCTTGAACTTCAAATTAGGCTGCCAACCTATTCTTACTCAACAAATTTTATTTTGTTTTTTAAATTAATGTGTTGTTCCAGGTAGAATTTCAAAATGAATACAGTGATTTAATGCTACATATATTAAGATGCTATTTTTTTTTTACTTATAACAGAATTCCAGATTTCATACTTCTTTGGTTATACTATTCCATATTTATAAGGAGATTAATTGGAAATTTTTATGTAACTGATTTGTAATAAACCATGTTGGTAGTTTGTTCTTTGCACCTGTCTGATTTACTATTGATTTCTGCCTCTTTACTTGATACTGAGCTATGTTTACACTTAGGTTCCTGAAAGAAACCTATATGAAGAGTGGTCAAAAGAATGTAGTGCTGTCTACAGTAGATTGTAACCTACATGTTTACTATCAAGCTGTAATAAGATATTTATAACTTTATTGCCCTGCTTCCTAGTGAGCAGTGATGATTTACTTTTTTGCGTTATCAAGCAGACTGCAATATGCTTTGGTATTTCCTTTTCTTTTGGGCATTTCCCTTTTTAAAGTAAATATGCATTTTATGTGAGTATTTCATGAAATAATATTGTTTTTTAACTGGGAAGTACTATTACAATACTGTAGTGGTTGTTTAAAACTTTTGCTCAATCTTTTGCTTTAAATTGAAAGATTCTACTTCAGTTACTTGAGGAAAGTTCACATTCCACCATTCACATTCGTATCTATAGGTAGGCTTTTTTGAACATGCATTTTGTTTATGTATGAGGTTTAATGAGTCTGACTTCTGAACACAAGTACTATGAAAAGCTGTTTTAAAAAATAATTATGTTCTGAGTAAAATGTGTCCTTGAAAGGATGTGGCTGTTTCTAGGAGAGGTGTGGTGTTATGAGTCCTTTACTGCTCTATTGGATAAGTCATGAACTACTACTTTCACACAGAGTGGGTACTCTATTTTCCCCAAAATAAGACCTACCCTGAAAATAAGCCCTAGCATGATTTTTCAGGATTTTTGAGGATGCTTGAAATATAGCCCAACTCCAAAAGGAAGCCCTAGTTACAGTTCATTAAAAGAGTCAATTTAAGGAGTGTCCAGGCAGCTATACGTGTAAAAAAGTAATAAGTTTTGGAGCAAAAATTAATATAAGACCTTGTCTTTTTTTCAGGGAAACAGGGTGGTTTCATTCTAGTTTCTGATAACAAATATGTTTCTTTGCTACAAAGAATCTTCTTGCTAGTAGCTTGTTGTCACTCAAGCAAAATTTAACAGGCTGAAGCTCTGATGGGACAATGTGAGAGAGTTGTCACTGTGGAGCAGTGCTTGGAACTTCAAACAGCAGTTTTTCTGTGATGGTACAAAAAGACTGACTGTCTCCAAGATGGCTCTCTCCTGTATTTACTTCTGAATGTTGAAAAACAAAGGCAAGATGTCTGTCTGATAAAGGTCTAAGTGTAGTAGGTACATTTGGTAATATGTTTTTAAATATTCTCCACAAAGTTTGGCATTTTTTTCTACACTAATTTTAAATAAGGTGCTTGAAGTTCTTCGGAAGGAAGATGTGTGTCAGTTTCAAGTGCTATGAGTAAAAAAAAAGATTTTAAAAAGTAAAGGTAGTATTAGAGAATTGTGGTAACTTGGGCTCTAGTTTGGAAGACTATGTACATTTTCCTAAGATTTGTTCAATTTAAATTCTGCACAGTATGTCCTTAGTATTTTTAGACTGGGACAGTAAGTGACTTCCTTTTGTTTAACCTAGAAAAAACAATATCTACCAGTTTTCTGCTTTGATAAAAATGAAAAGAAACTGTTTGGTACAGGTGCCAACTGTCTCTTCTAATTTGTTTAAAGAGAATTTCATACGATGTGGTACTAATATATGCACCAAATACAGTTAGAAATATGTAACTTATCAAGGTATTTAAATGTATGTTTTGGCTATCTGTATCATGGTAACTCATTGAACACTTCTTGAAAACCAGGGCTTACATTAATATAGTGTAGATCTTTGTCCAGGACTCTCTGCTATTGTAGACGATGTCTGTCTTATTTCTTTGCATTGTACTTCACTGCAGGAGAAACAATTCCTAAGACTTTATTTTTCGTTGTAGCTAAAAAATCTGATAATTTGGTACCTGGTCTAATTTCTTCCCCTTTTCCAAATCCTTGCATCAGACAGATGCAGCGTTTATTTAATGTAAGCTGGGCAGATCTCTAGCATACCATGGATCTTGGATGCATATTTCGTTTCACCTGAAGATGAGAACAACCGGCTTTTAATTTTTTATTTTTCTGCTGAGTAGAGAAGAATATATTCCCGAATAGCTGCTTCATAAATTCTTCCAGCCTTAGGTATGCAATTAGACTTCATGTATGCCTCTTATATGCATATACACATACATGGCATAACATTAAATAGCTAATGTACACTTGTAATGAAGCTGAAGCAAAAGGTTATGACTTTTTTTGTTTTAGCCTTTTTGTTGAAATTGTTGTCTGATGAGTTTAGGGACTTCAAAAGCACAGGGAGATGATCAGAGGCTCAGTCTTGACAGACCAGTATGCAACAGCATTGAAGGTCTAATTGTTCCATGTTTATATTACAGCCAACTTAAATCAATGGGAATACTTCACAGGATCACAGAATGTCAGGGATTGGAAGGGACCTCAAAGGATCATCTAGTCGAATCCCCCTGCTGGAGCAGGAACACCTAGATAAGGCTACACGGGAAGGCATCCAGGCGGGTTTTGAATGTCTCCAGAGCAGGAGACTCCTGTACTGCACGCCTTCTGTAAATTACTTCTGTGAGTCAGTGATAATAAAGGAAGCAAACCATTAATTTTTGAAAACAGGATCTGTGCACTATTTGCTAACTATGCAGTCAGTCTCTAACAGTGTGGGAAATAAAAAGCTGTACAGGCCTTTTCTTATAATGTATTGTTCACTATATAAACCTGGGTAAAAAATTTCAAAGGAAAGTTTTATTGTCCTAAGAGTCTCTTTTGTTGGCACTTACGTTGACATCTCTGTATTGCTGCCCTTTTAAATGCCCCTTTGGGGCGTGCTTTGGGATTTCTTGAACCATCAGTCATGGTGCCCTTCTGACTGATAGAGAAATGAATTTTTCTGACCATTTGAGTAACTCTGTCAAGCACTGATTTTGCTGTGTATGTTTAATATCTCAAACTCAACTGGAAACAGAATAACCACACCAATGCAGTCCTATGCCTGGGGTATTTTAATCTGTTTTTTTTTTATATACTTAGATT
Source organism: Pampusana beccarii (assembly GCA_013399365.1). NCBI lineage: Eukaryota > Metazoa > Chordata > Aves > Columbiformes > Columbidae > Pampusana > Pampusana beccarii. The sequence goes on from VWYH01009357.1 coordinate 579,059, forward strand.
AGGCATTTACTTGGCACTGCACGATGTAGACATACCTTGAAGCAACTATTGTGTAACTGGGAGTGAGCATCTGAAAAGAATACTTAGAGCTGTATGTCTAAGTGAACAGTTTCATTTGCTTCTGAAATTGATATTTTTGTTGAAGATACTGAATTCATTCCTTGAGGTAAAGGTAAACCTCTTAAGTACTCCATAGAAAAGTGAAAGTTGATAAAAGGGTACATGTTTATTTTGTCTTTCCTGAGAGAAGGGAGTTGGTATGTCTGAGGCAAAACACTCTGCAGTGTAGACCACAGGTATATGGCTGGAAGAATGAAATTACACCACTAGGACTGAGTATTTTTATTATTATAAGATAAAAGAATCCCAATGAAATTTAGTTAATTAAAGGAAATTACAGAATTCCATTATGGAGAAGAGGAAAAAAAGCACCAAACATCCAAAATTCTATTTTCCTAAATACAGATTCCTATGCATCACTGAAATAATATTTATAAACCAGAAATGTGAGAGTACCTGTTGCTCTGTTTTGGATGGTCCATTCTTTGATCAGTAGAAAAACTTGTTTGGATTATTCTTGTTTATAGTTAGGGTTACTAGTGACCTTGCAAAATGTCTTTCTACCTCTTCTTCTTCTAGAATGTTGGTTTCAGTCTCTTGAGTAAAAGTCAGTTTACAATTTGTTGTGCACTTCAGCCAGGGCTGCTTTTTTTTCAGTTGGGGGGAATAATACAATGTTTCATGTTTTTTGTTTAGAATTCTTCTGTAATGAGAATTTTTTGAACTAACAGATAGTTGACTATCTGTCCTGTTTTTCAGGCTGCCATAAATCTTAGTCATAAGCCTTAACTGACACGCTATAAAAGTGATATGATTTTAGGCCAACTGCAAACCATTTACAAGCAATGAAGACACTTAAATAATTTGTGGTTTTTGAGTGGTATAATACAGGGTGTTTCAAAAAGATGGACCAAATTTGAGATGAAATTGCTTTGAAATTGGATCCATCTTTTAAAACACCCTGTATATTCCATGTGGCTTTTGATGTTTTAGTTTTAACCTGTTGCACATAGGCAAGATTCAGTTTTATTACATAGATGCAGGAGGGAGGAGAACTTGAGGGTATAGGTGAGGTGTTGGAAGTGACATAAGGACAGATCAAGGCATTTGCAATGGGTGGGGGATGCAAAGTTATAGGAACCTTGGGTAGTCTGGGCTCTCTTTTCCCTAGGATCAAAAGGTGACTCTGGTCATAATTAGTCTTGTCCTTGCAGGGGGTCCTACTTGTTCTGAGTCTGTGAGGCTGATGAGGGATGAGCCCAGTGTAGCTCCTACTGTGATGCTGGGAGAAAACACTGAACTGGATTATGGGGGCAAGAACAAGTACTTGCAGAGGAGAAGGGGATTTTTTTGTCACCAGGAAGGTACATGGAACTGCTTTCTTTAGGTGTAGTTAGAGGTGACGATGGGAGGGAGTGAAGACTAATTTTATGCTTTATGATGCAGCCTTGAAAATAGTATGACCTGGTTTCAGCTGTGATAGAATTAATTTTCTTCCTGGTAGCTGGTATAGCGCTGTGTTTTGGATTCAGTATGAGAATGATGTTGATAACACACTGTTGTTTCTAAGCGGTGAAGGGCTTTTCAGCTTCTCATACTGACCTGCCGGTGAGAAGGAGAGGAGTGCACAAAAGATTGGGAGGAGACAGCTGGGACAGCTGACCCCAGCCAACCAAAGGGATATTGCGTACCATATGATGTCGTGCTCAGTGTGTAAAACTGAGGGAAGAAGGAGGAAGGGGTGGATGTTTGGAGTAGTAGTGTTATGTCTTCCCAAGTAACTGTTACGCATGATGGAGTCCGGCTTTCCTGGAGATGGCTGAACACCTGCCTGTCCGTGGGAAGCAGTGAATGAATCCCTTGTTTTGCTTTGCTTGTGTATGTGACTTTTGCTTTACCTATTAAAGTGTCTGTATCTCAGCCCACGAGTTTTCTCACTTTTACCCTTCTGATTCTTCCCTCCATCCCACTGACGGGGGAGGATATGAATGAGTGGCTGCATGGTGCTTAGTTGCTGGCTGGGGTTAAACCATGATATAGTATTAGCACGACTGAGGTGTCTGTGAACTGTGGGAATTAATGTGACCGTGAGAAGGTGGAGAAAGAGAAGAAAAAGTTAGGGGTTCTTGAACCAGACTTTGTGGAGAAAATGTAATATGCAGATGTGTGGAGCTTATTTTCTGCAGGTCAGGTTCCACAGTGTGATCTGTTGTAATTTTGTGTATGATTAGGATTTTCATGTCTTTTTAGTCTATTGCATATCTTTAATGTTGCAATTAATCTAAAATAATGCTTAGAATTGGGAGGACTATGGATATTTTTATTTGGGCACCATCTTTTCATAGATTTTCAGCTGTGTCTTCAGCTCTGTAGTATTTTATATGAATATACACAGTTTGAAGTTACCCTTTTGAATGTATGCGCAACTGAAAGTTATGGAGTTATGTTCAAAATGTGGTGATCCTTCCTTGGTCTAACTTTTGTATCCAAAGAACCAAGTTTGTGGTTGTTGTACTAACAGATTTCTCTGAGAGTTAATAAGATCAGGAAATCAGATAATTGGAGATCTGTGACCAGAAAGCTCTCAAAATCCTCAATTAGAAGAAAACTTTAAAAGAAAATTTGAAAATACATAAGATCACTGGACCCATCCTGATATTGTTTGGTTATTTCATTTTTTGCCTGGCATCAGTTCCTTGTATTTTCCAATAAACTGAACAGTTCTATGGTGTGAAATAAATTACTTAGCCGTAAAGACTCCCAACTTATTTTCTGTTGCAGGTGATACTGGGAGCAATGCTAAATGACTTATTCAAACTTGGGTTTATAATAGCTTAGCTTTTGAGACTTTCTCTATAAATATAGTCTTTCTGTGAACACCAGAAGGATCTGAAACTCCAGGTGTTAGACTGTAATTTCATACTTGGTGAAGAATGGTTCTCTTTTAGAACAATTTAAAAGCAAAAATGTTCCTTGTCTGGTGTGTGTTTTTTTTTTTTTTTTTTTACTTCAGAAATTGAATTCACATTAGTGAACAGTGGAAGTAGAACACGAGAGATTATCAGGTTCTAACTCATTACAAAGTAATACATAATCAAATGGCAGTTGTGAAAATATGAAACAGGAGTTTGAATCTAACAGTAGGAGAAATCCGAAGGATACGTCTGCTACTTGGTTATACTCTTGTCTAAAACTTTGCTTATGAGTTCCAAGGATTTGGGGTACAGCTGGTCTTACAGTATAATGAAGTAGTGCCTTTTCCTTGCCTGAATGTGTGGCAGAAAGGTAGTTTATATACTGTGAATTCACTAGTTTGTTTACAAAAACAATCTACTGGAGTGTGCGTTACCAGTGTTATCCCATAGGAATATTATTGTTTATGTTAATTTGTCAATCATTCCTTCATTAAAATTTCAATTTTCTGTTTCTGTTTTATTCTTTTGGGAAGTATTTGTGCCATGTGTAGTTTTTGAAGGGAGTTAAAGGCAATTACCTGTATGTATGAAACATCTTGCTTACAAGGGTAATCAGTTTGATTATAAAAGTTGTTTGTAAAGCGTGGGGTTTTTTTGAGAACATCCCTTTGTCAGTTATTATTCTTAATTTTTATCGTAATTAGCTCCTTGTGACTCAAAATAATGAGCTCTCACCCTAAACTGTAGGGATTTTACAAATGGAAACTTTTGAGATAGCCTGTTCTTAAGAGTTATTTTTTCAAGTGCACTTGCGAGTATATTAAATGTGGTGCTGGTTATCAGCTCTGTCTTCATATTTCTTTTTATGGTGGCCTTTTCCAACCCATCCTACTATTACGTCTGGAAGAGAGCTGTTCTAAAAATCAGCCTTCCTAGGGCAAATGAACAGGGAGTTTGTGATGCTAAAAAACATGTAATCAGGGAGTTGGCTTTCGTTTTATATAGAAGTTCTCTGAGATGATTGCGAAATACATAAAACCAAGACAATTAAATTAAACAGTATTCCCTGAAAATAAACAGTTTCAGAACAGATATGAGGCCTTGGTACTTACTTTAAAAGTGGTTTTTAAGCTCCAATGATTGTTTGCTGCTATCCTTATCTACAGTTGTGCTGAATAAAGCTATAGCTAAATGGAAAGTTAAGTGTATTCATGAGGTGTTAAATGTCTACGTCTTATTATTTGTGGTCTCAGAGAAAGCAAAAGTAACTACAAATAGCGCTATGCCAGAAACCGGTTTCTTGACCAACAATGTTGCTTCAGCATGCAATGAACCGGTTCATTCTAAAGTTGTTGACGACAAGAGGCTTTGTATTTGAATATGGCACGTCTTTTGGTCCGTGTGGTAACAAGTTTGAATGATAAATATTTTCTGACACTTTGGAGNTATGTATGTATATATGTGTGCGTATATGTATATGTATATGTATATATATATATATATATATGCGCTTCCTTTTTTTCCCCCATAAAGGCTGGGCTGAACTCTCATTTTAAGGAAATGTGCTTTTTCTGTTAATATACAGCTGCTATATTTGTTTTACTACTGACAGTAGTCATTAGATGCTTTTTGTATAGTGTTTCTAGTGAAAGCATGTTGCTGGCAGCTGATTTAGTTTTAAGTAGTTATTTGAACTTTTTAAAAAATGCAAATCTGCGTATGGGTGCAGAAGAAAAGTGAGAGGTTGTTTTCCTAGGGTATGTGTTCTTCCTAGCAGTTCACCCTGTAAGTTCCAATTAGTACAATGAAATTTATGCAAGGAAAACCAGCACTTACAGTAGATGAAGGTTTGGTTGGGAATATAGTTGACATATCTGGAGACACCTTGAAGTTTCCCAGTTGATAACTATGGATTGAAATGCTGTTGCGGTTACGGAGTATTGTCCATACTAACAGGATTCAAAAAGTCATCATCATCTGTATTGCAATACCAAAAGTAGTCTCTGTGTATAGTTTGAAGAAACCAGCTAGGGTACACATGAGTTTTATGAAAACAGTGGGTTTATCGATTAGAAAGTTATTTGGAATAATTATGAATTGGTTTTCAAATTTTAATATTTTAATTAAAATATGTATGTAAGAAGCAATCACTTGAAATTATTTTCCAAAAGCAGTGGTGTATGTGTTTTTTTAAGTGCAAGTGCCTCTCTCTCATCTGTGTAATACATATGTCTGTATGAAGAAGAGGAATTGAAGATGAATATCGGTTTACTAGACTATCTCTCCCATTTCAAATTTTGCCTGATTGACAGAATTTTGGTTGGATCTCTTGGTTTTCAGCAGCAGCTGTTCGGTATTCTTGTGTATTTGCAGGCCTCTGAGAGCCTGTAAAGCTCTGTGCACTGTTGCAGGGAGCTGCATTATCATACAGGTTTTCACCATCAGTGTCAGCTCTCTAAAATGTGATTTTCACCGTTTTTCTGTTTCCTGATCCTTGCAAAAAAACCTGTCACCTGCTGGCCTTCATTCTACTCTCCTCCCCCCTCCATACACTTTAATTATTCTTAATGCCTCTGTAGATGACTTCCCCATCTGTTGTGAATTCTGCAATTAATTCTTAATTGAATGGGATGAAATATTGTATCTTCAAGGAGCACTGAAGCAGATTTCCATCTACAAAAATGGGAGGAAAGAAGAATCTAAATGCATCAACAAAGGCTGTTCTACTTGAGTTTAACATTGTGTTTTTCTTAGCAAATGCCACAATAAGTTTTGGGTGGAGTTTTGAGTTTGCTGCCTCTTATTAGTAACAAGAGGTTTACCTGTCTTTGCCTCTGAATTATATTAGACTTGCTGACAAAACCAGCAGCCTCTATACCCCTGGCTGACTGAATCATGTTTTGTTGTTACTAAAATAGTACTAATTTTCTTCTTTAGCCTCTTGTATTATGAAAGGAACTTGATCTCCTTTTTCCTTAACAGTATCTTTATATGACATAAGTAGTAGCAATTATAAGCATATACTAGGTATATTAGAGCTGGGAAGGCTTGGGTATACAACCAGTGGTCAGAACTTCCTTTGTGGTGTTGCTCTTTTTGTTTGTATGCATGCTGGTTTTTAGCAGTGTTCTCCATCAAGGTATCTCTAATGCTGTGCGAAGCTTTCTTGGCTTTTACATCAACAGCCTGGTGGGAAAAAAAACATTGTTTGTTATCCAAAAAGTACTGATCCTCAAGAACAGCAAGTGTAGCAGCCTGAGCATTAAGAAATTAAAGAAGCTTTTGTATCTCTAGGCAGCCTCAATATTAAGTTCCTGAAACCATAGTGACTAAAATTCTTAGTCTTATTTTTCTTTGCTATTGTACGTTAAAATTCACTGATGATTTGTCTTCAGACAGAAAAGGTGGTAAAGCTTCTGTGTGATTTAAGATGGAGTTGAATGACAGATCATACCTTTTATTAATCAAGAAATTTGATAGTAATCAAATAAATCTGACATGAATATTGAGGCATATGCCTTTACCACCAATTAAAAAAGAGAAAATAAAAAGGAGATTGCATGTTTTTTCAGTAGAGCTATTGTGCTTCTGTTGGCATTTCTGGATGTTTGCTATGGATTTATGAGATTTTAAGCAACAGATCTTTAGGAGTGGTATAAAAAATGATCCTCAGACTGGAATTTTGGGACATAAAGAGATGGGTTTGGGGGACAGTGGTGTTGGTTTTGGTTTAATTCTTTGGATAGGATAACCGCTTTTTTTCCAGACTTCAGGGATTAAGGTGATCCCTTTCATTGTGATCCCTTCAGCTGGCACAGAACTTATTTTTGGATAAGATTTTATGATAATAATTTAAAACTGCTTGTCTTGGGAACACTCTCAAGTGATGGTTGTAGAAGACTAGTTGATAGGAAGACCATGTTAAAAAGTAGGGTTATCACAGTCCTCCTTACCATCATGGCTTTGTCCTGTAAAATATCAAAATGGCTCAGAAGGAAAGGGAACAATTTTTTTTTTTTTTTTTTTTTAGCTTAAATGAAACAGAAGTTATAAAGAAAGTCAATTTAGAAATACGTTGGTGTAAGAGAAAACCTTAATGTTAAGCTCAACTAGAACTGACTTTTTAGATGCTTTTAGAATACTCTGGGAAGAACTGTTAGTTTTGCAGAAAAATACCTTCTACTGTACTTATCATTATAGGCCGATGCCTTGTTCCAAGCAACAAAACTGAGTGACTTTTCTGATTTATTAATTTATTTTTATATTCATGCCTCCCCACCCTCCACCCCCTTCTTTTTTTCTCTTGGATAATCTTTCCTGTTTCCTTTTGTGGCTGGTAAAGAATTCTGAGCACTTCTAGCTAAGCATCTGGTGCTGACAGTAACTTTTTTCTTTTAATAAGAACTGGTTTAGTTTACATGTATTTTATTGACTGTGAAAGAAACGTTTTCTCAACAGGTCACAGACAATCCCAACTGCAAGACGCATCAAATAGGCAACAAAGCAATGTTCTGCTTGGCTCCTACTTGGAATATGTATTTTATAAGGATGTGATGTATCTCAACTCAAATTTCATCTACTGTGTGCTCAAGGAACTGAGCTAAAAGCTAATGATAAACTCTTCTCAGCAGATACCGTTTCTTGTGTATCTGATTCCATCTACCAGATTTCAATTGTAGATCTCAGCACAGCTCCTTTGAGTAGGGCAGTGTGGTTTTAAACGATACATTCAAGCATATTCCTTTGTCCCTGAAAATTAAGTTGATGATTCTTTGATATTTTAGTAGGGAAACCATTGTGGGAGATCTTGTTCTATAGCATTAATCATTTTATGAAGACTAATTCATATCACTGCTCTGAGCATCAGAGCATTAATTCTTGCTTCCATAGCTTTCCTGTGTAAAATGTCGACTATTTAGATGAACATATGCGAACCAGTGTAATATTTTTCCATTACTGAAGAGGGACATAGCACATCTGTTCATCAGAAGATGGAGTCAGTTTCTGAAATTATTTTTCAACAACAGATATTACTGTTCTATCTGTCAATTCCTTGTGAAGATACGGCAACAAATAATCTTTATAAGATCTTGTTAAAGGTAATTCCTTTTCAGTGTGACTTTTGTGTGGACCATATTAAGTAAAAGGATCAGCAAATGTACAATCTGACATATTGTAGAGGAGAGAGGCCAAGCTTCTGGGTAAACTACGTTTGTAATTATGAGCAGTTCTGTATGTTAAGAAAATTCAAGCAGGAGGTGATGTCTATAGCCAGGCCATATCTGTGGCCTTCTGTTGAAATACGGTCACACATAGACCGCTAGATATACCAAAGTTTTGATTTGCCTTAGGAGTTTTGTTCTTTTACTGTTTATACTAAAAGTAACTACCTCCTTTGAAATGGATGTATGCAAGAATTTTGCTTGGTTGCTCAGCCTGTTGTGGTTATTGAAGTCTCTTGCACAGCCTAGCCGGAGTAATTTGACCAAAAAAAAAAAAAAAAGGCTGTGAATACTGTCACTTTCCATCACTTCTAGACCAATAAAATTCAGAACATCTCAAGTGCAGTATGATAATATAGGAAAAATACTTAGTATTGCTTTTAGGGACATTTATCATTAAATTGGGCTTTTATTTTAATGTTGAAGAATATTATACTTTTCTTAAGTATTTCCAAATGGCCCATTGTGCTAAAAGGAAATATTGTAGGGTGTTGGCAAGATCAGAATTTTTTGTGCCTGTTGAAAAGCTAACAACAATATTATTTTGATGGTATTTGAAAAATGTGTCTCAGACTGTGACCTGTGATACTTTGAAAGAAATTCCATTAAGTATTAACTAATGTTGCAGAGATATTTTGGAACTTGTGAAGGATTTTCTTGGGGTTGCTTTTTTTTGGTATGCTTCCTAGTGTTGCCTTTATGTGTGATGTAAGCCTTAGAAATTACTTGAAATTAGATAATAATACTCTACAGCTGTTAAATTCATCCACAGCCTTTAAAAAACCCTAACACTAGGCAGGCATGTTTTGCTGTTCTTGCCTGCTAAAAAATGCATCTTTGAAAAAATTATATTCTCTTCTGTTGCGCTGGAGCTCAAATCTTTCATATTGTCAAAATGGTTTTACTCCCAGTGAGGGTGGTGATGCTTGCAGTTCTTACTCAGACCTACCTAGATGTAATTAAAAAATAGTCCAGGCCATTAAATCAGAACATTTTTCAGCTCTGGGCCTGTTGTCTAACATGCTGCATTTAGTTTAATGTTGGCTTCATTGGCAGGTGTGATAAACATAGTCTCTCTTCCATCTTCAGTCTTCCAATGAAATGCGAAGTAGTATTCTACCAGAAAAAAACCCAGTCAGTGTGTTCTTTGTGGGTGAAGCAAGATGTGAATTAATCTTCTCTGGAACTTGCTTTCCAGTCAGCGTATGCAGTCCTAAAATTACATTTGGCCCTTTGAAGGCAACTGTGAGTTTGCCACCCCTGCTATAGGCTGTTTTGCATGGTGCTCTCACAAAACATTGCAAAAAATCTGTGTAAAGTGAAGGTTCCGTTTTATTTTCAAGGACACTTATCTAATTTCTGTAATGATACTGAAAAGAATGTGTGTTCTTGTTGAATAAATGTAGGCTGTTAATTGGATCTGTGTTAGATTCTAGGTGCACACAAGTGGTTTCCTTATGTTTTCTGGTATTTTTGTGGAAACTTCATTTAAGTTAATTGATCTGTAGTTCTGCTTTTTGATGAAGCTACATGGTGGGCACTAATTTGATTAAATACTAAATGTAGTTTACTGAATAAAAATAATCTGAAGCTAGTGCATGTGGTTTCCTTAGCTTGCAAGTGTAAAGAGAAAAGAGACTGTAGAGCCAACATCTGAGAGAAATGGCTTTCTGAAGCATTTTGAGTATGTTAGTGAGAATTAGCATTGCTTCTCTTCTGCGGTAAGACAGAGCTGCAGGAGTTACTGTGGTGTATCTGATAGGGTAGGATCAGAATTTTGTTTTTTCTGGCCTACCCGTCTTTTTTGCTTTTGGCTGTGTGGTCCAGGAAGCATGTGCATGTTTTTTGTTTGACTGTACTGTCAGTGGTTGGTATTAGAGGTCTACCAGTGATTATATGAGCTTAAGTGAGTTATTTTACCTTTGTCTACTTTCTTTTCACTGTTCTGTCTAGAGTTGGCTGATCTTTAGCTTTGAGCTTTAAGTGGCTTGTAAGAAGTGTAGCTTTTGTGCTGAGTCCATAAAATTTCTCAAGAAGACTTCTGGGTTATCAGGATCCCTAGATATGGAGAGCAGTGTCCTGCTAAGGACTTCAGGTATTTTTGCTACTGAGACCTGTCATTTGCTCGCCAGCCCACAGTGGTGAGAGCTCCAGGGACCATTCTGCTAGTGAAGCAATTTGTGTTGCTGTTCCTCATTTTGCAGCTGACATATTTGGTTATTTGTTATGCAAAGATTTTGGCAAGACTTAAAAGATGCAAAAATGCTGATTGTCTGTGGTCTAGACACTAAGGAGTTTTTCAGTGGCTTTTGTGTGCATAAAATGCTCACTCATCACTGTGAGACCCAACTGCTGTTGCAGTGCTCCAGGTAAACAGGAGATATGAACTGGTCACACGTCATGAACTTACATGCTTAGTTATCGTTGCATCAAATAACTGATTCTGAAACTTTCTCACTTGGAGGCTTACTTTGAGACTTTTCCACAAAGGAAAAATTAAAGGTTAAAATAGGTAAAAATGACTTGATGTATTAAAATGAAGATTTATCTGGGGTATCTGGATGGCAGGAATGGGTAGCATGTAGTGATGTTACTGTGGTATAAGTGGAGAGTTGTGACGTGCAAAATTATATACAAAGTAGAGAATTTCATGGCTTTGTCTGACTAATTGATATTATTCTATTAACTCTCTCAAACCAGGGCATTTTATGTGTATATTTTCTGTGTTAAAATGGGCAAGAAGATTGTTTGCATAGATCCTAAAGATTCTCATGCTGTTGTGAGAAGTGCTGATCAAAAGAGAATGAGCCTCCTGCATCTTTCCCACCTTTTTCTTCTTTCCCAGAATCATGAGTATTTCTAGTATGCACAATATCTTTCCTATGTCACTCGTTTGTACCCCGTAGAATAATGTTGGCGTCTGCTACCATCTGTAACTGCTTAGCACATTATTCTCTTATCTTCATTTTTAGCTGTACGTCCTTGACACCTGGACCTAGCTGTGATCGGTTTAAGCTACATATCCCTTATGCTGGAGAAACACTCAAATGTAAGTTAAAACCTATTGCTATTTCATCTTGGTCTTTCTTTCTGTAGCAGTGTTCTATATCATGTTAAGTTTTCCAGTATGTCTAATTAATTTTGGATTACCTGTATTTGTGTGTTGTTTTTTTTCTCAAAGCTTCAGCTCTAAGAAGATACTAGTGTAAGAGTATCTATTTTTTAAAATAAATTTTTATAGCCTTTCTTCATATTCCAAGTTTGAAAATGAGTCCTAAAAGCCAGAAGTTCCAAATCTGCCCCCCCCCAATATTTCTAATGAAATGTTATGACTAAGACAATCTCACGACCATTTTTAGACTGACTTATGATTTGTCTATACTTTGTGTTGTTTCTTTCTTTTAGGAAGAATTATTTATTAAACTTCAATAAAAGAAGTCAGTCTGTTATTATGTTTTATTAGGTATCTCTAAACAGTAACTGGTATAATTGATCAGATCAGAGAAATGTGACTTTATTTTTTCTGATTTATTGCTGTGGTTAAATCCTCCTTACGCTTGGAGCATCTGTAGATAGTTGGCTCATTTGCCCACTCTTCAGTTAGTCTGTGGTGTGGTTCAATGAATTAGGATAAAAATTGCATTTGTATGTTTTTATAATGTAAAAAATAGCTTTCTAAAGACTTGAGTTACTGATAATCTGCATATGAAAAATGGTTGAGATGTGTCTTTTTTATCTCTTAACAACTGAAATATGAGAGAGGGTGAAGAATTTCAGATAAAGGAATATTTAAAGCTTGGCAATTTTAGGTTTATGGCAGCACTGGTGAAATCACACCTGGACTACAGTGTCTAGTTCTGGTCTCCCTGGTACCATAAAGGCATGACCATATTGCAATGAGTCCAGCAAAAGACCATGAAGGTGATTAAGTGACTGGAGCATCTGTTGTACGAGGAGAGGCCAAGAGAGCTGGGATTTCTCAAGAAGAAAAGGCTCAGGGCAAATGTTGTCAATGTGTATAAGTACCTGATAGGGGAATGAAGAAGATGGAGCCAGGCTCTTCTCAGTAGTAGTCACTGAAAGGAAATGGTCACAAATCGAAATACAGAAAATTCCGTGTAAATGTAATAACAACTTTTTTGCAAGGATGGTCAAACAGTGGAACAGGTTGTGCTTGGAGCTTGTGTAGCTCATGTATCTCCATCCCTGGAGATGCTCAA
>VWYH01009359.1:0-288546 GCA_013399365.1 Pampusana beccarii
AAAAAGAAAAAAAAAGCTGGAAAACTTGACATTACTATTTTTCCAAGAGTCTTCTTCAGACCATCAGCTACACACACTTATGCATATTTGTAGAATAAAAATTTTAAGCCATTCAACAAGTGTAGTCCATTAACAGCGAATGCCTTCTTCATGGAAAGGGCTGTCAGGCATTGGAATAGGTTGCCCAGGAAAGCACTTGAGTGGGTTTTTAAACCCCCTGGAGGGGTTTAAAAGACGGGTAGACATGGCACTTAGAGACATGGTTTAGAGGTGGAGTTGGCAGTGTTAGGTTTATGGTTGGACTCGATGATCTCAAAGGTCTTTTCCAATCAAAATGATTCTATGAATCTCTGAATGCCTCATAAACGTCTGAATTTTACAAGATGGAAAGGAAATGCCTAATAAAAAGGAACATCTACAGACAGCTACTTCTGGAATTTCTTTAGATTTTTCCAGTTACTGTGATGTTACCCTTGCAAGTGCAAACAGCCCTACAATGCATCTCTGTGATAGCCACAATACATAACACCACCTAAAGGGAACAGTCAAAATCCACAGATACTACATATTCAAAAAATGCTCTGAGGAATCGTATCCAAGAATGTGAGAATGGATAACCGACCCTATTAAATGCCATAGAAACAATATTAAAAAAAACTCTAAATATCTGATGTGCATCCAAATGAATTTATACAGGCAATAAAAACAACAAAAATACACAGACAAAAACCCCTCCCAACACAGTTGAAACATTTGTCTTGATACTCTAGAGAGGCTTAGAAAATACATTAAAAAGTAAAGAAATTAGAATTCCTCTCTCCCCTAGATGCTGGAGCTCAGAGTTAAAACAAACACATGGGTTTTACAGTGTGTGACAACTCTCGTCATGCTTCACCTCTTGCTAACAGCCCTCCGTTCCACAGACATCAACTACTTCTCTCCCAAATACTTAAACTGATTAGCATTAATACATTACATTCAGAGTGATCGTTATAACCTGTACTTAGTTTGATGTTTGCTGCATCTCCATCAGGCATGATGGAGGCTAGGATGCCTGAGAGGTCATCAGATTTTCCATCTGAATTAGTTGTTTTAAAATAAATGAATAGAGAAATAAATAAATAAGCTCTCCTATAAACCCTTGCCTCTCAAATTATATTAGCAGCTCAATTGGTTTTACACTCTAGTACACACCATCTTTCTTCTACAGGGAAATACTTTTGAGATGGATGGAAACAACCCTATCTATTATAAAAATCACTCATGCTAACATGCTAGCATTTTTTTATACTGTTTTGAAAGAAATAATTGGGCTCAGTGCTCAGCAATGGGAAGAACAGCAAAGAAAAAAAACTGCATATAAACTAGGACTGCTATTTTAGAGAAAACTTGAAGTTCACAGCTATTAATGTGGTTTGGTCATTTTTACTGCTGTTTTGGGGGATTTTTGTTTTGTTCTCAGAAAACACCTCTAGTTTATGAAGATCAGCATCTTTCCTCTTGAGACCACACTTTCTAATTAATTAAAATTTTAAACAGCTTTTTCCTTCCAAATACCAAGTTTATATATGCTAATGCTATTTAAATCCTCCTTTGTTTTGAATACTTAAGTTCACAATGCTAACACTAAGCATATTCATTCAAGACTATAAAACACACCGCTACCTGCACGAGGTCACAAGCTAATGTTTGGCGTCAACTAATGTGATTAACCTAAAGTTCTATAAACTACAAAACCGAGAAATCTACCAGAAGATGTAACATGATGGACAAGATCCTAGTCTCAAGTCTCCAACAACTTGTGAACTTTCAACACTAATCTTGATTAGTCAAACACAGTTCTTAATTATCAGGACTAGGAATTGAACCTGTGTTCCAAACGTAATTTCATGCAAATTTCTTCTGCAGTCGAGTTATTTCACTTGTTTTGATTTTTGCAATGACAGAGTACAGATACCAGAGTACTAAGTCAGCCAAGGAGCTACTTCATTTGCAGTTCAAAAAGGAAAGAAATTATGCTTTTAAATAAAGTTTTGCACTTGTACTTTATAAGGGAATGTATCATTTATCCTGAATTAAGATGATATAGCAATGAACAGAGTATCATTTCAGCCTCTAAAACTTTTCCTTAAAAATTTGAATTTGACAAATCCATAAAGGAAACCTGAAATTGATAACAATTATGTATCCTAATATCACCTTCAAATATTGTGAGTGTTGAATTAAGATACTCAGAGCCAAATGTCAAGAAGCATGTCAGAAAACGAAGAGAGATTAATTGTGCATTATTGTCTTCCAACACCAAACATTTTTTTAAAAACCGTCTTTTTCTATGAAGGGAATATCAAACAAATCTAGAAAGCAAGCACAACTGCTAACCATGACAAAGTAGTTTCTAAAAAAAAGTTTTAAAAAAAAGATAAAATATTTATTTCCTCTTATGCTTACCTATTAACCCTCCTAAGACTGATCAAGCACTAACCAGAATCTTCCCTATACAGAAGGGAAACCCACAACAAACAGGGAAATACAAAGAAATTGAAACTCTTTCCAAAAAAAAAAAAAAAAGTAATGAAGCCTGTGTATTGTTAGTTGATACGTTCTTTTCTCACATACAGAAGACACACAACTTTTCCTTGCATTTATGCACATAGAGACATAGAATCATATAATCATTTTGGTTGGAAGAGACCCTTAAAATCATTGAGTCCAACCACTAACCTGACTCTGGCACTAAACCATATCCCTAAGAACCTCATCTCCTTGTCTTTAAACACCTTCAGGGATGCTGATTCAATCACTTCCCTGGGCAGCCTGTTCAGAAGCTTGACAAGCCTCTCCGTGAAGAAATTCTTTCTACTATCCAAACTAAACTTTTCCTGCTGTAACTTGAGGTCATTTCCTCTTGTCCTATCCCTTGCCTCCATGCTACAACCTCCTTTCAGGTAGTTGTAGACAGCGACAAGGTCTCCGCTCAGCCTCCTTTTTCTCCAGGCTAAACAGCCCCAGTTCCCTCAGCTGCTCCTCACCAGACTTATCCTCCAGGCCCCTCTCCAGCTTTGCCACCCTCCTCAGTGCTCTCTCCAGCACCTCAATGTGTTTCTTGTAGTGAGGGGCCCAAAACCGAACACAGGATTCAAGGTGGGATCCCACCAGCACCGAGTACAGGAGGACGATCACTGCCCTAGTGCTGCTGGCCACACTATTCCTGACACAAGCCAGGATGCTGTTGGTGTTCTTGGCCACCTGGGCACACTGATGGCTCACATTCAACCAGCTGTCAATCAGCACCCCCAGATCCCTTTCTGCCTGGCAGCTTTCCAGCCACAAGCCCGTAGTGCTGCCTGGGGTTGTTGTGACCCAAGTGTAGGAGCCGGCACTTGGTCTTGTTGAACCTCATACAATTGGCCTCAGCCCAATGATCCAGCTGGTCCAGATCCCTCTGCATGGCCTTCCAACCCTCCAGCAGATCAACACTCCCAACCAACTTGGTGTCGTCTGCAAACTGACTGAGGGTACATTTGATCCCCTCGCCCAGATCATTGACAAAGATATTAAACAGAACTGGCCCCAATAGTGGGCCCTGAGGAACACCACACGTGACTGCAGATGGAGAAAGATGAGGTGCAGAAAGATTCCAGTGACTACAAATGCAAAAAGTCATTCTGACTCTACACATCTGCTATCTCAATTTCCCCCATTCCCTTCTCCAATGTTTTCATTATTGCATGAAATAAAAATAAATCCATCAATAACCCCAGCAATTTAAGGAACAACAGGATCTGTAGAGCTTGGGCTGGTGTAACTGCTTTGAACAAAAAGACAAACAATTACAAAAGAAAAAAAAGAAAAAAAAAAAGGACACAAACTCCACCTCTAATACCTTCAAAAGCTAAAAGTTTTTTTTGCTAATCTATTCAGCTAATAAAAACCATAATTTCTTTCATTTCTTTCAATGTCAGGTACTAATTACCATTTTAGTTGTGAAAGTACTAAGAATATTATTAGAATAAAAATACTACATTGAGATATGGAAGATATATTTGGAAAGCAAGTACTTTTTTTTCTGTAGTATAAGCAAGCATTTTTGTAATGTGCAATATAGCAAGGGTGAGGCAGGGCTTGCAGCAACCACATGGCTCAGTTGTTAAACAAAACAGGAATTAAAGCAGTGCAAGTGGTTATGGGAATAGTCAATGATGTCTAATTTTAATGAAACAAATTGAGTAATGTGTGATAAAATCAGCATATAAAATGATGCACATTCCCAGAATTATCAGGAGAAATGCCTCTCTCCTGCAAGGTTTAGTAGTTCTACACAAAAGGCACCTTCAGCAATTGTGGGTGTACAGGGATATGGAAGGGTGAAGCCAATAGAAGAAAATGAAAGCATGTATCAAACGCACACAACGTCTGCACCTATGTCATATCA
This sequence comes from Pampusana beccarii, assembly GCA_013399365.1. Classification (NCBI taxonomy): domain Eukaryota; kingdom Metazoa; phylum Chordata; class Aves; order Columbiformes; family Columbidae; genus Pampusana; species Pampusana beccarii. The sequence goes on from VWYH01009359.1 coordinate 4,433, forward strand.
GACACCTGTAGTCTTTCTAAAACAATTATTCCAAACTCTGTCCTTAATTTTACGTTTCTCTATTGCCAGAACTTATTCCGTTGTGTCTCATAGCAACTAATCGTCATAATTTATTTTTGTAATATTAGCATTCGTTTTAGAATGCTAAAGCTTTCATATTATCCAATGAATCAATAGTTTGCATGAAAAAATGAATTATAATGTTATCTAAACCATGCTACTCAAGTTCAAAATTACAGACAGGCATAACTTTTGGGAAGGAAAGCTATGAAGAGACCGTAATTTTTAATATCTGCCACAACTTCCACTTTAATTCAAAGGTCAGCGAGCACATTTGCTACTCTGAGTGATCAGTGCCTTACTGTCTTTATAAGGTACAATTACTTGGACAGCTATTTATCATCTCTAACAATTAAAAAAATTGCTTCCATCTTCAAAGAAGCAAAGGTTATATGAAGTTTCACCTCCAGTCAAATCCTTAAAAATTTGATTACTTACTCGAGACTGATAGGGGCATCACATTGGTATGATAAGAGGATTCTATACTGATAAATCATAGCACTATTGAAAGTGCCGTGCTGACAGAGAGATTCACTTAAAACAGCACACTGGAAAATTTCCATTTGATGTAATAGTGAGTCATATAACAAGGCTCTTACTCTTAACCTTTCATTTCAAAGTGAACACACACCAACCTGCAGTACCCAAAATAATGAAAAGCGCTGGAGTAATCCTACATCACCTCCAAACACCTAATTGTCCCATCAAATTCAACAGAAACCATCCTCACCTTTCATGAATCATTTTGGATGCTGTATAATTAAGCCGAGGAAGGAACAAGACAATAACATACATACCTACACACAATCATACAGGCAGACACTTCAATATCGCTCTGAATTATTTCTGCAAGTTAGCCAATTTAACAGACAAATTTAATACTACACAATTCTCCGTTAGGTTTATTAATTTCTACTTGGGACCACTCATCACTATGAGTAGGCAAAAAGTTCTTCTTCACATTTAAGCAGTATTCTGCTAGCTACTTCACACTCCTACAGCAAGAACTTCATTGCTCAGAACAAAATAAATGCAAGGGGGGAAAATATGTATTAAAAAAAAAAAGCAAACTCAGTAGAAGCTAGCATATAAATATGGCTTTAATCACCCTGAAACCCTTAATAATAAAAATCACATGAAACACGCTGGTGGAAAAAAAAGTTTCGCAAAACCAGATGGAATGGCAGAGATAAAAATTAATATAAAAATGTGAAAGGAAAGCATCACTAGACAGAAAAACCCCACACTTTGTTAAAAGGGCAACCATCAGGCCACAGAGACGTTAACAAAAGAGTTCTACAAGACCAGCCTCATAATAAATTATCATACAAAAAAGCAGTAGTATTCTGTGAGACTGCTTGCGATACAACACTGAGAGACATCTCAAAATAATGGAGAACAAGAGCATTACAAACAAAGGAGGGGTATCGAAAGAGAGTAACCGGTGAAACACAGTTGTAAAACATGAAATGTCAGGAACTAAAGAGTTTAGATGTAAGACTCCGACAGATGCAAAGACAGAGAAGCAGGAGGAGAGCGGTTTAAGAGAGAGATAGCTATAGTTCAAATAGCACTGAACAACTTCACCAAGTCCAGCTACATGGTGTGGGCGGTGAAAGATGATAGTACATAATCCTAAGATTCTCTTAAAATAGAGCTACAACTAAATGATTTTGCACATTAAACCTGGGGAGTATCATTTTCCCAAAACGACATACCCTCGGGACATTATTTCGAGAGTTCCAGGATATATTTTTCTTATACACAGATTTTGCTTGCGTTTAGAAAGCAAAACCTTCCACTTTTAGGCTACCAATTCAAGAACAGAATTGCTGTTGTAGCAAATACCTGGCAATATCATCCTTCAGTAGATAGCATCAATTTAGTTACTTCGATACACTTAAGGCCAATATCTGCCTCACAGAAAACACTCTCTATTACTTCAATTTCAGTAGAGATGTCATTAAGTAAATAAGCAATAAAAACAAAGTACTTAAGGGTTTTTGTTCCACGTAAGTAGGCACATAAGTAACATATAGACTAGTCTGGGAACAACTCCTCCAGTAATTGTGTGTGGATAGTTAATTAATAGATAATTAAGCCTCCAGACTACAAAAAACTTCCAAGTATTTCATGAGCTGTGAAAATAGCTGTAAAAACACCCAAACAAGCCCCACTTGGGGCTTCCTCAGCCTTCCTCGAGGAAGGACTGAATGAAGAAGAACGCATTCGTTGAGACCAATGTGGGTCTTCTGAAGCTCTCTGTACCTGAGTCCTTGGGGAAAGGCTGTGGATGCAACTATTAAAGGGCTGCCAAGCTTGCTCTGCAGCATCTCATTTGGAGATTAACATGACATTAGGAGATTTTAGTTTTCATTATTTTTCTTCTCACTAAACTGCTTCTAGATCTCTTAGAAATCTACTATCTCCTTGTTCAGATAAAGATAAGCAAAGCTTGTAATGTTCCTGCAGATTTATTTCAGAGGCACACAAGCAAGGGAAAAATTTTACTACTTACTTCACTTCTAGTTCCATTTTAGGGAAAAAAAAAATCCTATCTTCTGTATTAATTGATGTTGCTATTTACTTCTGTAAAGGGCTTAGCTATAGAGAATATGTAAATGGAGGGTATGGATATCTTACAGAGAATGAGGGGAGGTATTAAGTGTTTAAAATTGTGGAAGTAAAATTGCAAGGATCCCAGTTTGCCTCACCAGTGTCTTATGTCTCTTATTAAGATCTGATAATCATACCAAATAAAACTGTAAATCCAAAATGTCCAAAATGTAGAGAGGACAGAAAAAAAGAAAACAATGTCTAGTAAGTATAAGAGGTTAGAGCTGAGGACAGAGAACAGGAGTTAACCAGAGGGTTGACGAAAAATTGTCACTTCATTCAGATAAATAATTCTAAGTGCTAAAGGTTTTAATATTCACTCTGAGGTTTCAGAAAGACCGTTCACTCTTTGATGTAGTTGTGAAGTATCACATGAATGTTATGAAGCAAACTGGAATATTACTCTACAATGCCTATTTTCCTTTAAAATATACAATTTCAAATTCTTGATTTCTTGATTTCAGATACTATAATAAACCAAATTGTGAGGAACTGCCTTTGTTTTCTGCGTTGGGAAAGGGAAGTGTGTGAGGGGGAAGAAGAGGGTTCATTTTTGCAAGTACTTCAAATAAAATTTGCTGCATACCCAACCCACATTCATAAGAAATCCCTATATACAGCTTTGAATGAGGGGTAGGGGTGATAAAAACTCATTTTCAATTCCTCCAACATCAACCAATCACACCACTGAAACTACCAACCCTTTAACATATGTTATCATTCACCTTCTACCAAGAAAACAAATCTCAGCAACTGTGAGACCAGCACTAATAGTCTGAGAATGGCAGTTGTAGAAAAGCATAGCCCAGCAAACACCTCCCTGGCCTTGGTTAATTTTATTTCTTGCCAGACCTTTGACTACTAATGTGACCTTTCCAACTTACTTCTAGATTTCTCTTTTGTGAGACAGAGATAAAATCTCTTCCATCACTGATGAAGCATCAGTTTTATTTTTCATATTCTTCCTGCTCTCCAGCACGTATATTGTGCTGCCATTTTTGCCACGCAATGTTTTGCCATGCTGATGAAGTGATTCAGCCTCCTGTGGCTCCTTTCTGGTTCATATGAATTGCACCAGGTCTCTTACAAAAATATTTTGTCCATGCACACAGTCCCTACTATAGCCTGCTCAGTATACAGTGCTTTTCTTGTAAAGCCAAATGTAACATGGCACGGGCCTGGGCCCAAAGTATCAACCTTAAATCAAATTATTAATATCTCTGAAATATGCATTTCACAGGAAACCAGACAAATACTAGACCCTATCCACCCGTGCCATATAATGCATAAAAAACTACTTGCACGAAACTTCAAGCTGTTTTGCAAACCTGGACTCCCTGCTGAAATTCAACTCCTCTGAAAAATATCTAAGAATTTGCACTCCCAAGAATATTCAAGAATTTGCACCCATCCTGGAAACTGGGGGCAGAATGACACCAAAAAGGGCTGGCAACAATTCACTGAAAGCAAACTGAACATGCCTTTCACAACACTTCCCACTGATCTAGTCTATAAAAACTTTGAATCTAACAGAGGAACTGATTACAGATTAATTTTATTACTGGATAAAGTGTTTTTGCAAAAATAGCAAAACTAAGAACCTGTGAAATTACCACTTGTAAGAAAAAAAAAAAAAACAAACCCATCTTGTTTAGCATGAACACCCTCCTGACAAATGAGAAGGAATGATAACGTTCATGTTTTTCAAGTACTCACCAGATGCAAAAAGGTAGGAGAATGCAAAAAGCTATGCATTTTTTTAATTTACTTGAAAAAAAAAAAAAAATTAGTACTTCCCATCAACTGATCAATATGTCTTAATAGAAAATGAGACAAATCCTTCCAAACACACATGCACATATCTAAAAGCAGTGAGCTGCCTGCACTTGTATGTTACTGAGCAGACTTACTAGAGAATGACATCCATTGAGTCACCATTCAGCTTGTTAGTTCTGCACTTAAGGTGTTTGCTAATAGTTTCCCACATTTCAGCCAAGCATCCTCTCTGGTCCATACAACTCCCAGCTTAAAAACGTTTATTCAGAGAATGAATTATATGAGAATCTGAGAGGATATGGCTACTTCTGTACATAAAATTTTGTTCCTTAACCTGAAGAAACTGTAGTCTAAATTTAAGGAGAAACAAACACATGGACTAAAACGAAGAGATAAAACACTCTTTAGGAAGAGAACATAACATTCAAGGGGAGACACTACTTTTTGTTTGCTTGTTTATTTTCTCTAGTGCAAAAGAATAGGTAGTATATACACATAAGACTTCACGATTTTTAATGCCTCTAAAGGGAGATGCCCAAGATGTACAAATGAGCCAACTCTGTGGTGCACAGGTTCTAGCTACCAGACTCCTCTCCCTTGTTAGAGCTCTGCTGCTACCAATGCCGAGAGGGGAGATGCAGCTCTGCGGAATTCCTTATTTCAGGGTTTGTCTGTTGCTGCCTAAATTTGCAACAAGATGCAGAAGATAATCACGGGCAGAAAAACAGCATCCAGAGGTTTTTGCCCCCCGTAAACTCTTTATGAGACTGACAAATCAAATCATCTGTGTAGTAGAAAGGGCTGCAAAGACACAGTTGTCCATTTGCAGCTACACAGCTTCTCAACACTTTTGTTTGGCATTTATTATAGAATATTTTTGTTTGAATCAAAGTTCACACCTTAAATGAATGAAAAAAGAAAGCTGAATGTTGCTTTCCTGCTTTCCAGTGCAGAAAAGGAAGGAAAGGCAAAAAAGAGAATGCTTTTAAATGCACTTGAAAAATTAATTATGTTTTGTTTCAATTACATCCTGTTACCATAAAAATATACTTTTAATCAGTTCTAGACAGAAAACAGTACTCTTGACTATATAAAGATGCTAATCAGTGATTCATTCTTTCTGATTACTCAACCAGATTCCTACTAATTTGAAGACACCACAGAACTACGAAACTTACCACTCAGAAAATAAATGACAGGTTGTTTCAGAAAATAAATGACAGGTTGTTTCAGAAAATGAATGCAGCCTCACAGTTCCCTTCTGAGCTTCTCATACTTCAGGAATCTCTAATCCAAGATGCTGAAGGTGTTATGCCAATTAATGATCACTAAACCCAAAAAGGCCCCACACATTTTTGAAGGTGTATCTGAACAACGACAGCCCTCTGAAAAGCAGAATCTGCCCCAGTTCCCTTTGCTGAGCTGTAACAGCCAAACACCTTCAGCAATGCCTGGGTCTACAAGCCAGTTCCCAGCACACCCCTTCCAGGTGTCACTAAGCCATGCAACACGAAACTGAGACTGTTCAGCTCCTGTCATTAGCCACCCCAGAAACAGTCATAGTTTTACAATAATTTCCATCCCTGTTGTTTGGAAAAGAGCAGAACTTGCAGGAAGCTACATAGAGAGGCAACTTTACAAGCCACTTTAAAGCTATTTTTACTAATAATACTCTTTGATCCTTTCGTGAGCCATTCCACACCAGGTCCATCTCCTGGTAAAACTGGAAGTTGAATACAAATCTATCATGCCAATGCCTCTGCTTCCCAAAGGTAGTTTAGAACCAGCCACTTTCTCTCAAAGTCATGCCAGGATAGAGCTTGAGAAAGCAGGACACAAGAGCTTCTGAAACAATCTCTTACATTCTTCCATGATACATTAAAAGAACACAACTGTGACACTGGCTGTTCAGGATGTTTAAGGAACAGCACAAGAAAAGGACTAATCTCTTCCCATGTTTATTCTTCCAGCAAGCAGACCAGGAACTTCAGGAGCCACAGTTTACAACTGAACTCTCGCGCTGAGTGTCCTACCCATTAATTCATCCAGCACTTGTTTTAATCCAGCTATACTTTCATCTGTCAAAGAAATTAACTAAATGCAAACATACGTATCATACCTCATTACAATGTACTGCTTGTTTACTTTGTCTCACCCTTCTACTGTTATTCTAAGAAAAGCTATTCTGTATTCATATATGCTGTTTGTTTCATGGTTTCATGCAATGTCTAACATACGTGCACTCTCACTTCTCTTGTCCAAGCTGCTCTACACTACCTGGTGTTTTTCAAAATTCGTTGCCTTCAAGTAAAGACAGGAACAGAGTCATGACTCTTTATACCTTTCTCACTCTTCATTCTGCTTCTTTATTTTTTTACATGTTACGTCCTTTCAGATAATACTTCATCCAGTCCTAATCATGCAAAGAGGTGAAAGCACCATTGATTAATACAACCATTTTGTCCAAGAAAATTCTATCAATCCCACCCCACCACCCGACCACACTCTCCTTAACCATGTAATACATCTCCTCAGTGCTTACAGTAACAGAGCAAATTAGTGAAAATAAATGTTGTACGGGGTTTAGAAACTACTGCAAAGCTAAGGTTCTTTCAAAGGGCAGTATTCTGTCAGATCTGTAACAGCAATACACATCCTAATGTAAATCTGCAAACGTAATTCTACTAAAACTGAATTGGACTGGAAGATATGCCACCTGCGCAAACATCAACCACGGACATATTGACATGCATAGAACAGCTACCTAAAATTGCGTAGGACAAGGGAGTGCCAGCAATTGTCAGGGTTTTTTTTCTCCCATCTAGTAAAAGAAGTCCTAATAGGACCAGTCTCTATTGCATCTACTCTGCCTCGGGCAAGGTCCACAGGCAGCACAAGTCCATAATTCTCTTGTAGCCTACAAATGCCTTCCATTTTCCCAGCCAAAACCTTTCAAAGTAACACAGTATTTGACTGTTTGCTAGGCACTTTTTACAGTGAACGAAAACTTATTCCACAAATTGGATAACTAAATTAGTGCATTATACTACATAAACTTTAATACTTGTTTGATATCATCCAGCTACTCAATGAGAATCTTCTGCAACTCCCTAGAATAAGCTACAGGTCTATTCATTCTAAATAACTTTATTTCATATGGCAACTTTTTAGTCCCAGAAACCACCCCATTTCACGAAACATGGAACAGCAAAGGTCACAGGGCATACTTTGGGAATCCTACTGATAACTTTTCCCCCAGTGAAGACTGGCTATTTTTCCCACTTCCAACTCCAGCCCTTTTCAAAGGCAAGCACCAGACTTATCACCTTGCAGTGTCAGCAACGGTCAGGACACAAGCTGACACTTCCACAACTTCACACTGGAGTTTCTTTCGGATGTCTGGAACCTTATTCGCTGCTGCCAGTGATTCCTTGCAATGGACAATACCCACTACGGGGACACCCTATAAACACAGCCATAGATGTTCTCATACAAAAAAGTTCCTTTACTGTGTACATACAGTTCAAATAATACCTTCAGCTTCCCCTGTAATAAGCTGACCTGGAATGTTCTTTTTAATCCTTCAATATTTGTTCTCTCCAACACCCTCCTCCAAGCTCTTAGCTTCTAATGTCTCACAAAAAGTGAGGTTTTAATTAAATTCTAAGCTTTTAGCAAGTTCCTACTAAAAAATCTGTCTTGGACAGGTATATTGCAACATTCAATGTTCTAGGGTTTGTACTCTTTCCTGTTTTCCTCATTGGCACATAATTTACACTCCAAATATATTTGATAAAAAAATAAGACCTTGAGCATTACCAGCTACCTCATTCTTCAACTACGGCTAACAAAGCTTGAATTCACAACTCAAGCCCTCTGACAGGCTGTCAGCTTTCTCTCCAGCTTAATTCCCTACTTTTCAAATTATCAGAAAACTTGATGTTACCATTTTATGCACATATACATGTATCAAACACCACACCTACCCATAGCAATTCTCTTCATCTTACTGTAAATACACCCTTATTAGAAACATGGCAGAGTACATAGTTCTCACTACATTATACTAAGTAATCCTTATGAATCTGGACTCAGGAGTTATTAGCAATTGCTTGTCCTTGCCATGGCAGGAATATAAATCCAACAGTTCTGTGACATTAGTAATGACCTACACAAATCACAGAATAACATAATCCATTCTTCTTCAACACTACAAGAACTTTAGACAAGACTCAATTTAAGGTCCACTGGTTTTCCACACAACTTGCACAACTCAGTCATTGCACACATGCGAAAAACTGAAGGGTTGAAGAGCTGAAGACACATCACCATGGAGCAATCTGAGCTGAAAGAAGAACTAACTACACCTGCATTGCTTATTCCTTAGCCAGGAAAAACTTGTCAGCCAGAGAGCAAGGCAGTGCTCTAAGTGTCACAAAAACACTTACTTAAGCTGGGTTGACAATTTCACAATTTTTGAAATGGGCAGAATGACACTTTTCCTTAAATATCCAGTGCCTCACCACAGCTCCTCCTGGAAGAAATCTAGAGGGCTGTACCCAAGCATGTCTGTGGAGCAATTTACTTTCCTTGGGTGGTCTTCAACATCTTCACACTCTTCTCAAATAACTGAAGTACCATCTATCTTGAGTCCACTTCATTAAAAAAAAAAAAAAAAGGCAAGTGCTGGATTACAGCAACTACCTTCCCTTATTTGTATCATCCCTCTTGGACAGATGATGCAGGAAGTTCTCCATACTACATCAGGAAATTAAAAAAAAAAAAAAAAGGTTGAATTCTGCTTCCCTCAAATAAAAAATAAAGCCTAAAATGAGAACGGCCTCAAGGCATACTACACATACGTCACATTACAACCACTCCAAGGTGGCTTCTAAGTAGTAAATGCATATGTCACTATTTTATTATGATTTGGCCCAACTTAGTAATGTTTATACCAAATCCTAAAATAGTGTTATGGCACAGTAACTTCTTAAGAGACAGGAAAAAGTTAAATCTTGCTATGAAAAAAGCTTGTACTTACGATTTTTCTTCACTCTTGGAAGAACTGCAACTCTATTATATTTAATTTCTCATACCATCTATTACATAGACTTTCTGAAAAACTTGGCTTCATACGATGGAAGGATCAAAATAGATTTATAGTCTTTTTTGGGGACAATTAGGGCAAATAAATACACTATGCACTCTGGTTACTATTCTTGTATGTTTTCAAAGGTTTTCCTACAAATTGTCCTAAGAGAGTAAACAGCATTATTAGCACGATTTTTAAAAGTTAGAAAAATTCATTATTTAAGTCTAAGCTAACAAATAGTACTAGGATTTATATTGGAAAAAATAAATTGCTTTGGTATCAAAATCACATACAGTTTTCCTGTATTTTACTTTTAGATCTATTCCATTAAGTTTTATTTTGTTGTTCACTGTAGTTGTACAGAAATGAAAATATAAGGACTTCCCAACAAACATTTACAGAGTATTTCAAAACCTGAATATTTTAGAAAATATTTCAAGATCTTTCAAAAAATATTGAAGAAAAACACATAACAAAAATGCAGTCTATTTAGGATTTGAGCATTGTTATTATGTAATTATGGGTCTAAAATGTTAGTTGCCATAACAACTTGGAACAGTTCTATATCCATTATGAATCTTTTGCTCTCTCTTCATATGTACGCTTATTTTTAACCCTGACTTCCTCCTGATGCACTTTTTGCTAGGCAACCTCATTAGCTAAACTCCTACTGTGTCAGATTGGCAGATACAATTGCAGGCATTCCCACAGCCAAACAAACATATTATCTTCACACAAGCTGCCAGATATGCCATATATCTTATAAATGTGGGTTTACGCCTCCTTTAATTATGTTCTCTTCTCTTGGATAGCAAAAAAATCTCCAGTTTCTCCATCCCTTTATGCAGTGCTTGAAGACTTGAAATTACTATATCGTGTCAGTTAATGGCACAATGCATTGCAATTTATGCATACACTTAATACAATATGGCAAGTCATAAACCTCAAACTTTAAAAACACTAAAATAAAATTATACCTACCTTCTGCAATTTTACAAACTTGTACTATCTCAGAGTAGATTAAATCTTCAAAAATGATTTATTTTACAGCTATGTTTAAATTAAAAAACTTAGACAAAGATTGAAGAAAATTTGAACAAATCTACTCTTCCTTCATCTCTCTCTCTCATAAATCTCCAATATTGACATGCATGCTACTTATTTGTAGAATTTTCATTATAATGAAAAGCTGTAACAGTAATAAAACCGTCTGTGTTGCCCCAGGAAACTGTCTATAAATTAACACTGCCAACATGACAAATCCATCAGAAAAATAATGCTAAAGTTGTGATTATTAAAAAAAAAAGTGGCATAAGATGAAGATGTTTTGCTTGAGTTACACTTACTGTGAGCAACAGTGTCTGTATTAGATGGGAAAAGTAACATAGGAATCATAATAGCTGTCTAACACTTTAGAAGAGGAGGGTTTTTCCAATGATCATCTAGGTTTTTTTCGCAATAGAGGTCTAGACAAAAATCAAACCTACTTCCATGTATACAGACCACAACAATAACAGAGCTGGACAATAGCTTCAGAGCGGATAAGATCCGTCGTCTTTCTGTTTAGAAACAGTAAATCTTATTTTAAAAGCATTGCAGGGTTACAAAAAATAAGAAAACCAAATTCAATGATTTCACAGAATAAGAGAGGTTGAGGTTGGAAGGGACCTCTGGAGATCCTCTGGTCCAACCATCCTGCTCAAGCAGAACCACCTAGAGCCAGCCGCCCAGGACCATTTGTCCATGTGGGTTCTGAATATCTCCAAGGATGGAGACTCCACAACTCCCTGGGGCAACCTGTGCCAGTGCTTGGTCACCCTCACAGTGGAAAAGGGTTTCCTGATGTTCACACAAAGCCTCCCACATTTCAGTTTGTGCACATTGCCTCTGGTCCTGGCACTGGGAACCACTGAAAAGAGCCTGGCTCTGTCCTCTTTACACTCTCCCTGCACGCATAGATCAGATTCCCCAGTTTCCTAGTTCACTGATGCACAAGACTATACATTTGGCTAGATTTACAGAAAAGTAACACAGTGTTAGTGTTAGGCCTGGACCCCACCAGACAAAAGAAATCCCTAAAAATTACTAGAAAATGAAGCATCATATAAGAACCACATATTTAAGCAGGTCATCAAGAGAAAACCCTTGGGTAGAAGAACCCATTAAAGGCAAAAATATCTGCTTTCAGTAAAAACATGTAACTATTTTCATTGGTGATCTAGCCTTTTATTTCATTCAGAAGTAGAAGATTGGCTGTGATCTTACGAAGTTCAAAGCATCAGGAAACTTGGCCATTGTCACCCCAATTTTATCAGAACAAAATCTGAGCCACAAAATCATTCAGTGTCTCAGTTCTCCCTCAATATATTAGAGCCACAAATTCAAAATCAAACAAATTCGACCTAATTTTTGCCATATACTATTGGCAACATTAACTCTCTTTATGCTCTGGCTTCTAAAGCAACAGGAGCAATTCTTTATCATTACATATTAAGTCAGTTTTCCGTAAATAAAAAGCAAACAAATCATCCTGCAAATTCTGGGTCATTTTACATACTCCTTATTTAAATCGTGTTCCAACATTCCCACCTACTCATGGAGAGTTTGGTCATCAAGACTTCTTTTCAGTAGAATTAATTTGGTGAATAGCTCCTTGATTTATATTTCAAAGGTCAATTAAGAATTCTGTAAATGGCTGGCATCTCATCAAATTGAGAAAAGATTAAAACTCGAGTCATTAATTTTTTTTTGATACACAGTGCAAATATGTATGAAAAAATGCTTGGTTGTTCTTTTGCCTCAGGCTCCCTTAGTGCATCACTTAGTTTCATTTAGCACATAGCAAGGTACTTCAGGGAGGGAAACACATGAAGGGAATAGTAGATCCCTTAATATCTTTTGCACATGTATTAATCTAAGCAAACAAACCAAATGTAAAGCACTGAAGTCACGTTGCTGCAGCTTTGAATGTCCTTTAATGTATGACCTTGTGCCTATATATGGAAGGGTAAGTTAAAGCATTTCAGGAGCGTGGAAGAGGGAGGGGGAAAGGTCAGAGCAAAAGGGGGAAGGGATGGCTAGGAAATGACAAAGTACAAAATCAACGTTTTTCATCATTTAGGTGATGAAATAGAACTAGAGATAGTTACCATTTTAATTAACATGGAAGGTCAAAGACAAACATCATTATATGTAATTTTTCTTCCTATTATAAATTTCAATCAAGTACAGAGGCATCAGAGAGGCATGCAAATTACCATAGATTTTTAAACATATTAAAATTAACTTGCTTATTTAATGCAAAAAGTATTCACTATCCTATCAACTCCAAACATGGGAAGAACTAGTATACATATTTCAAGTTCAGATCTTTGATCAAAGTTTGTTTTTTCAAGATCTATAGCATTTTAGATCTCACAAAAAACTAATATGCTGATGACACTACAGAACAAAGCCTTTGTTGTGGTAAATGATTAATTAAAAGCAACTTTTGGTTAATGTTTACCATAAAACATCCCCTAATATTCTTGGAAATTATCTGAGGGCAGACTGGTATAGGAGCTGAGTTTAATAATGGAACTTACCACAGTGTAGTGGTACACATTAAAAAATACTTCCATTTTAGGTTAGATCATGCCTTTGTTTTACTTCCCAAACTTCTAAACAGAATTATAAAATATTTAAGAAACATGCCAAATAATTTAAATATTCATTCCATCAGCTTCAGATCTTACGATCTTGTCATACTTCCAGTTTTATATTAGCTCTGAATTTTCTTGTTCTACGTAACTGTCCGATCTCACTTAGAATTTTAAAGAGGAACAAATAACCAGAAGTGTTTCCAGTCCCATGTATATTTGGAGGAAGGGGTGGAGACACATAACAGATCTTATTTTCAGCTGATACTTAGTCTTCCGTTCCTTTAAGTCAATTTTGTTCACTGTAACTCCCACATAGCCCCAAAAGATTTCTAACAACTCATGCTGAGTCTCAAAGTAAAGGAAAACAGATCATGGAGATGTAACAACCCCATACCTCCACCACAGCTTTTATACCACTAACCTGGGTGTAGTTGTTTTCATATTTGTTCATTATCAATAGGACTAACACAGTGACCAAAAAAGGAAAATTACATTCTAAAGGCCATATGACGTCTTCTGCAAATACGTCACAGTATCCTAAGCAGTTATCTATAGAAATGTGGGTAGGTAAATTAGAAAAATCCTTATGCAAATCTTTAAACAAATTACAATTTTCTAGACTATTTTGAAAGTACTGAAGATTTTAGTTCCACAGGATTCTAGCTTGCATTATTTTATTTTCTTTCCCTTCAAGAAACAAAGGGTTTTCTTCATTATTTTTACAACTTTTTTTTTTTTCTATTTGACCTAACTTTCTAAGTACAAAACTCAATGGAGCACACTTGAATAAAATCCAAAACAATGTAACCTACTCCACATTTGAAGAACGTAAGATTTGTAATAACCAAGCTTCATTGATCTGTTAAATTCAGTACCTATTCATTATGGCAACCAAGCATCTCATTACATTCCTATCCAGTTCAGTAAAACACTGCTGAATAAAGGTGAATGTTGAACACCTTCCTATTCCCATTTGCATTCTTAGATATGAAATGTCATTCCATGTACAGACGAAAATTTTATTTAAAAAAAAAAGTAAAACTTCAATTTTACCTTTCCAAATGTTGCTATAGTGTCATTAGATCCTGCATGAGTGATATCACAGTTTACTTTGGGAAAAAATAATAAATGCTATCATAATTAGGATTTCAGCAAAGGATCAAAGAGATACAGCAGATGGGATGCAACAGACAAACATTTAAATGCAAATATCTTTCTTAACAGGAAACTTGTTAAGATGAGCTATCAAAGCACATGGAAGGTAAGTGTTCATCTATTTAAGTCAGATATATTTGAAAGTTTCTCCCAGCAGGAAAGTCAGATAAAATCTCCAAGCAATCTAGTAACATTCAGCACATGACTCAAAGAAGAGCAGCAAAGATTTTTCCCAGTTGCCTTTTCAGAAGTCGATAGGAAACACATAGTGAAGATCTGTACGAGTGCTGCTTCCCTCTTAGTGCTATTGCTATTTGTTGCTCACATTAGACAGTCAACAATGAATGCTGTATTTCAACATGTTGCTTTCTCCCCCAAAGTTACTATTTTGGATATATTAATGAAAAAATTACAGCCTTCACTAGTCCCTGTGATTTTCATGTGCTTTCTATTAGCTGACACCGGTAAGTCTACCTGTGGAATCAGGTCACATCCCTGACTTAACAAAGGTCTTCTCACCAAAACAGACACCTGCCACAGCTGTAAGGATGGCAAAGAAAATACTCCTTTTGCCCCCATATCTTAAAAAGTTTCAAATCGCAAAATATTGCCACCTCTAAAACAGACTCTCTATTGCACATGAAGCTTCCAAAACAAGAAGTTAGCAGTACTGCAGCTTTGTGTAGTTTAACAAGCAGTTTCGTATGATGTTTCTTTAGTAAAACCTTCTTTAGTAAACACATATATACCTTTAAATATACAGATATTATACAAATAATACATAACAACATACAAATCTTGCAGGTCCCTTGAGGAGGCATGCACGTGTCTCTCCAGCATTGCTTCACCCTCCCATATCTGGGGATCACACCTGTAATGGGGAGCTATGCTGGTCACACTGGACCAAAGAAAACGAGACGATCAAGCGCTATATGGTTTCAAGCTATATTTCAGGAGTGACCACAGCTGTAGCATTTGGTTCCGATTCCACTCTAAGGACCTGCTTGCTGGTGCACGTGACTGAGCAAGTGGGGCCATCCCTTAAGATCTCAAGCCTGAATAAGGCTTGGAGCAAAGGGAACCTGTCTCAGTGAAGTGGGGGAGGAATATAGTGGGGACAGTAGGTTTTAGGAGATGGAAGGACAGGTTGGCAGAGGGGAGGAGTACTGGTCTGGTGTAGGGTGATCCTGGCCTAGGGAGATGGTGATGAACTCCTGGCTACACCACCATTTCCCAACTTGCAAATGCGAAAGTTTTGGACATCCCCAATACAGACTAAAATGCTGCCACAGTCTGAATATATATATACACATATATACATACATATAAATCTTTCCACCAAGCAACTTTTTGGAAATTGAATAAACTAAATTCTCCCCAAGACAGATATGGACAGGCCTACCTGCCCTCAGGGCTTTGCATGTCAGCTCATTACTCACTTTTGCACCTTCATGGCACACATCCATGCAATCACTTCTCCAGAATGAACAGATAGTTGTTTTCAGATTGAACATATGGAGACTAATAAATATGTAAACAAGCCACAACAACAAAATCTGAAGTGGGCCTATTAGAATAACTGAAAACTAAAAAGTGACAAAACAAGCAACAAAAAAATCTGAAGTAACTAAAACTCTTTTAATGTTAACTTCCCTCACTGGAGAAAAATGTTTAAAAGAGAGCTGGGGAGATTTTCTATCACCTCTGCTTAAAATCACTAGATATTACAATGTCTTTGTTGGCTGGGTTCAATAGCTGTCACCAATTAAACCTTTTCCTCATGCAGCCACTTTCTGGCCATACTCAAAAGAGACGAAATTTCTTGCAGACTGACTGAAGAGACCGTCACTCCTCAGTCCCACCAAGAGGCACTTCGTGAATCCTTAACCTTACTCGCTGCTCTGTTCTCTGCTCTTTCACATTTGTCAGCATACAGTTTTGAAATGGGCAATATTGCAAGGGCAAACGCTCTCTGCAGACACAATTGCATCTGCCCACCAACAATTTATACTCAAATGTACTTACATCTGTACGTGGCTGTAAACCTGTCTGTGACCCCTCAGGTCTTTTGAGTCATTGCTTTTCAAGATGCAGTCCCACAAATACATTTAATCACAAATGGCTGGCTGAACACAGATACCAAAGTAGAGAATTCTCTGTGAATAAAACACTACCTTCACCAAACAAAACGAAACAAACCAACCAACCAAACAAAAAATCTACCTACGCTACCATCTTTAAGCCTTATTCATCTCATTATACTGCTCTGCTAACAATATCAACTGCCTCCGAAGCAGACTATTTTAAACGGCACCAAAACTTTTGCTTCATTTCTAGTCTTCAAAAAAATACTAGCTTATACAGAGACAACATCATATCAACAAGCTCACAATTAGATTTAAAAAAGAAAAGCACAAAAATTTGGAATAATCTATTAAAAGATTATATTAAAAGTACATTAAAAAAATCTAACTTATCTTAAAAAAATTGTATCAATGGATTAGAAAAGTCTTGAACCAAGGGTTTGATTCAAAGGGTACTGCAGATTTAACATGTATTTATTTTTCAGCAGTTGCCGTATGATATCCCAATTACCAGTGGGAGAAGAAGGTATGTTATTACCTGAGTAAGGAGTATTGTACCCTGCCTATTCCTGAACAGAACTCTCAACTCACTCAGATCTCTACTACTGCTGCCTAATACTGAATTGTGGCAGACAGAACCCACATCATTTTCCTTCTTTTTCAACTCTCTAGTTTATTTTTCCTATTTAATTTTAATTGTCTTAATTTTCTAATGATTGATTTATATTCACTCTTAATCAGCATCCTCATATACCTGCTTTCGTGTAGTCACAGAGTGGTTAAGGCTGGCAGGGACCTTTGCAGGTCATTCTAATCCAACCCACTGCTCAAATCAGGCTAAACTACAGCTAGCTTATGAGGTCCAACACATCCAAGGATGAAGGTGCCACAACCTCTCTAGGCCCCTGCTCCAGCATTTGACCGCTCTGATGGTAAAAATATTTCCCAATATCTAACTGGAATTTCCCATATTCTAGCTTGTGTCCACTGTCCCTCATCCTATCAACTGTGAGAAAAGACTATGGCTCCACCTTTTCTCTATCTTCTCATCAGGCAGTTTTAGACAACAAACAATGTCTCCTCTGAGCCTTCTCTTCTCCAGGCTGAACAGGCCCAGCTCTCTCAGCATCTCCTGGATGTCCTGTGCTCCAGTCCCTGAGCAACCTGGTAGGCCTTTGCTGGACTCATTCCAATATGTCTATGACTCTTATGTACTGGGGAGCCCAGAAGCAGACACAGCACTCCAGATGCATCTCACCAGTGCTAAGCAGAGGTGAAGAACTGGCCGCTGCCTACTGCAGCCCAAGAGGCTGTTAGCCACCTTTCTTGCAAAGGTGCATTGCTGGTTCATGGTCCGCCAGGACCTCCAGGTTCTGCAAAGCTGCTTTCCAGCTGGCCAGCCCCAACATGTGCTGGTGCATGAGGTTGCTGATCCTCTCCAGGTCTGAGACTTCACATCTCCCTTTGTTAAATTTAATGATGTTCCTGTCAGTCCTTTTCTGAAACCTATTCAAGATCCTCCAAGCATAGCCCTGTCCTCCAGCATATTGAAGACACTAAACTGACCACCAAAAGGACTTTGCACCCCAATCACAACTTTGAGTATGAGAGTCCAGTCAATTTTCCACTCATCATCTACTTGCAGAGCCTCTGTCTCACCAGTTCAGTAATAAATAAACTACGAGAGATTGTGTCAAAGGCCTAGCTAAAGCCAAGGTATACAACTTGCATTGCCCTTCCCTTGCCTTTTTGAAACCCATACTGGCTGCTCCCACCAACCCCTTTCTTGTTTGGAACCGACTTCTATGATGATCTGCTCCATCATCTTCCCAGGAGAAGGCTGCAGACTAGCCTGTAGTTGCCTGCATGCTTTTTCTCCTCCATCTCAAGGATGTGTGTGATACTGCCTTTTTACAGTCCTGAGAATCCTCCCTCAGGCACCATGACCTTTCGAATATAAAAAAGAGCAGCCTCACAATGATATCAGCCAGCTCTTGGACGCATCCCAACTGGTCACACAGACTTATGCATGTCCAAGTGATTAAGTGATCCTCCTGTCCTCATCTCGTGCAGGTGCAGCCTCACTCCCACAGACCCTTCCGGTTTTGGAGATAAGACTTATCTGTGAAAACTGAGGCAAAGAAGTCATCAACTACACCCACTTTTCCCTTGTCACTAAGTCTCTAATCTCACTGAGCAATGAGCCCACACTTTCCTTAGCTTCCCTCTTGCTGCCAAGGCACTTATGGAGAAACCCTTTCCTGTTGTCCTCCACTTGCCTTGCTAGCTTCAAACTCCAGATGAGCTTTGGCTTTCCTAGTTCCATCCCTACATAAGCAAGTGATGTGTCCATATCCTCCCAAGTAGCCTGCACCTGCTTCTGTCTCTGTGCACTTTCTTTTTGTCTCAGGCTCAGTCCAGATCACTCATGTTCATCCAAGATGGCCTTCTGCCACGCTTGCTCAATTCTCTACACAAGGCAACAATCTGTCTCTGTGCTCCGAGAGGCTGTCCTTGACTAAACCAGCTTTCCTGGGCCCCTTTGCCCTTCAGGGCACCTCCTGATGGGATCCTGCCAAGCAAGTCCCTGAACAGGTCAAAATCTGCTCTTCAAAAGTCCAAGGCTGTAATTCTGCTGTTCAACTTGCTGACTTCTCTCAGGATCCTGAACTCAAGCCTCATGGTCATTTCAGCTCAGGCTGCTCTCAACCATACTCCAACAGTTCTTCCTTGTTTGTGAAGATAGCACTTCCTAAGTCTGCAACTGTGAGGCTGCAAAGAGGGCTTCAGTTTATCTCCTGTTCTTGACAGTCTGCATCAGACACTCACTGTAATACCACCTGTGCTGATTTATCCTCTGCTCCTTACCCATAAGCTATCTACTGTTTTGTAGCTTTCCTTCTTTCACTCTACCTAATCAAAATCTTTATATAAATTCTATATGAATATTACATGAATATAATTTGATATAAATATAAATTATATATGTAAATTAAATTGTATATATTATGAGTAACATTAATTTTATATAAATGTAAGTAAATTTACATGGTAGTTTTAAGGAGTTTTATTCTTTTCATACTAGATAAGCTGATCAGGTTGCAAAATTTGTTTATTCTAGAGGGAATCATCTGATTTTTTTGTCTAAAATGTCCCTTGTACACTTTTGCCCATGATTCCTTTAAGTTATGGCACACCAACCTTTTCACTGAGTAGGCTGCATCTGTTTGATACCTCAGTTCTCTTTGTGCAGCCACCTGCTCCTAGGTAAGCATCTCTTTTCCACTGATGATAACCTCATGTTCCTTATACACTTAATGAAGTCCAGTGGAGAATGTTTTACAACAACGTGCCATCAATAGACTCAAAAGGTCTGGACTATATACCTGACTGAAACCACCAGAGAAGCGATCTACATGTTTCTCCACATTTGGAGAGGGCACTTACACACAGATGCATACATCCTTTTGTCTGATTAATGAGATTAACAGACTCATCTCTTTGCTTCACACAAGATCCAATACAAGGTTATTGGAAAGATCATGCAACAAAAAACTTGAGGCTCACAAGGTGGAAATCACAGAACTCAAAACACAAGGGGCCGTTTACCGCTTACAAGTGGCATGACTTAACAATTCCCTGCCTGCTTCTCCTTTCGTTTTTATGCCTCTTCTCCTTCCAGCCCCTTCATTCCCTTATGTTGCTGGCTCTGATGCTTGTCAGACCTTTCCACAAGTCAACTCAACTCACTAAGCCAGTTGAATCCTGAAAAGCAACAACATTTTCTCCCGGATAATGAGTTACATCAGCTCTCAGTAACCTCTGATGAGCCAAGCTAGCTGAAGCATAGAGGCAGAGGAGGGATTAAGAGGAGCAAAATAATCTTCTCCCTGCAACAGTAAAGTATTAGGCTGGCTCACTGTGACCTGTAAAGCTGCAGCCTAACTGGAAACTTAATACCTACCTGCAACTGCAGCCTAATTAGAAAGTAGAGCTGTTACTGCCAGTCAGAAGGAAAAGTGCTAAGAGCCCACCTGCAAAAGCTGGAGACAAAACAACCTGCTCCCAAGCCACTGTGACCAACAGGCACAAAGAGCATGGGAAGAAATTGGTACTGCCTGCACAAGGGACACTCACGACTGGCACTGCAGATGACACTCAGCTGCACGTTTCCTTTATTTCTTCAAGAGACCCACAAGTTTGGAGATCTCAAAGTGATCCATAAGCTTGTCACAAACACACACGCATTGGGAAAAGCCAGTGGAAGGTAAAGGCTAGGACAGCAGATGTCAGATACACCAAAGAGGTTTCTTCTGTTTGAATGCCACACGCTTGCTGATTCTTCATTCATGGGAACTAGTTAAGAGAAACCAAGAGCACCACAGAAATGTTTAGTTCATAGTGTTTGTTGACTTTCTCTTAAAATAGTACAGTATGTCTGATTCATGTTGATATGGGGCTAGGTTTTCTTCCTCAAGGGAGTTAAAAATGGTTTGATCCAAAACCAACTAAATAGCTGTTATATCCTGACAGCTGCTCTTTAGAAAGACAAAAGAAGAAGAGGAAGTTTTTATTTGGTTTTGTTGTGGTTTTTGTGGGGGTTTTTTGTTCGTGGGGTTTTTTGTGTTTCATTTTGTTTTTTTTTTTCATTGTTGTTTGGTTCTGTTTGTTTGTTTCAGGGCTTTTTCACTGTAAAACACTGAAGCATTGACAAAGTATTCATGAATCCCTTGGTAATCACTGTTTTGGTGCATATATGGTGCCACAATGTTTTAGATGCATGAACACAAGCACGTCTTCCCAGTGCTGTGCAATACACGTGTTGTTGAACCAGTAACAGCCACCCCAGTGCAGTACACAACCAAGCCAACTCAATAACAGGTGGTAGAGCCAGACTACCTCTCCTCACTCAGGAACATAAGGCTAGCTGGAGTACCTCTGGATAGTCCAGCACTGTACATTGTAAGTGTACCTATAAGTTCTGCACTTTTATCCATTTTTTTTTCTGAAGCTGTGATTTTATACTGTAGAATAGAGTGAGAGCTTCAAAAGCTATTTCCTCTAGGAAAAAAAAAAAGCTAAATGTATCTTCACTTCATCAAATAAAAAGCAGAACCAAAAGTGCACCAAAAAAAAAAAANAAAAAAAAAAAAGGAAAACAGGAAAAACAGAAACAAATCCCACCCTTGTACTTTTATTAGTCCAGAGTATTGCTTAATCATACTTTCCCAGACCAAGTAGGGTCCTGACAGCAGGCAGGTTTTTTTCAAATCTGGTAGGACAGGTTTAAAACATGAAGTGAAAAAGTAGACTGGCATTTTCATACCTGTCTGGTAGGATATTTGTCTTCTGTATACTTTTTAAAGTCATGCACAGACTCTGCTACAAGCAACTGTATTTTGAGACCTATGAGGAACCTCTGCTCTTTATGATTATACTTAGAGAACTTAACCTGGGCAGTGCATCCCTGTGTCTATCCTGCCATTGTGGGTGGCACATGGAGTGAACCTTAACCCCCGAACTAACTGCTGACAGCTAGCTTTGTCCATGTAGGCCAGGTTCATCACCCTCTGGAGTAGAGAGGCTCATACCTGGCTCACACCTACACCTCATCGTACCTGGGCTCAGCTCTGCTCTGGACACCTGCTGACAACCACTGTCTACATGACAACTATTGGAAATAATACAAGGGATATTCTGCACCCACCTGAGAGATTTATGTACAGCGTAACACCTCGGGCATAATGCATACATCATAAGTTGCAGGATGTGAGGGGACACTTTGGGACACAAGTACAGCTCAATAGCATTAGAAGATTGCCCTGTCTGGGGAGAAGTAAACTTGGAGCTATGTGGCCACCACCTAATACCCAGAGAAAGCTTTCAGCACCCAGACCCAGGTTTCTTCTCAGAAGAAACTCAAATACTCTCTCCAGCAACAAGCCCTGAAGAATCCAGCATGTGTGCCAAGTCAATAAGGAAGAGGCCTCAACCTCTTGCAAGGAAGGGGGAGTAAACCAAACTGACACTGTGAGTGTACGAACTGGAAGGGGAGGATGGGAAGAGGTACATATCCCCTTACCCAAACCACACACAGGCTGCCCCGTAAAACACTCATCATCTCTGTTTGGACAAAGGAAAGAGCTGGCCCTGCCTCCGACAGGTAGTCCCACTCGTACCCCCTCAGGAAAGGAGTCTGAAGTTTCAAACACCTCTGCGAAAACTCATCTTCTCACCAAGTGTTACAAAACTCGGGCATCATCCTCACCAGAGGGCCACTTTCGGTAGTTAGGCCACCTGAGCCTGTGACATGGCTGACAGCTTTGGTGAATGGCTTCTTACTCTGGCCAGGGGGATTGGACTAGATGATCTTTCAAGACCCCTTCCAATCCCTAACATTCTGTGATTCTTGAAGGAGATGAGAGTCCTTTAAGAGGAGGGGCACAGGGGGTAGAGTGGGAGTTACTTTTACTTTTTTTTTTTTTTCCCTTCAAAATAGACACTACAGAAAATGCAAATTGACGGTTAAAATGAATGCATGATCTAATTCAAGTTTTCTTGCTTGCTAATTTTAACTCTAGTTTAAATTTGATTAAAATCCACCCACCTTTGGACAGAAGCAACATTTTTGTAACGAAAAAATGCACTCCACTTTTTTTTCTCCTAGCAGCTCATGTTCTTCATGGATTTAATTTCCGAATAATAGTCTATAATCTACACTAAAACATATTTAAAGGAGGTTACACTTCCAAGTTCCAGAGGAGATGGGAAGAAAGGAAGATAGCCTTGGATGTCACTGCTATCTGTGGCAGCAACATTACCTATGCTAATCATCAAGCAAGATTCAGAAAAAAAACCCACAAACATCACATATGAGGCAAAGCAACACAATGGAATCTGTTCCTGTACATGACAAACCTGCTCCTTCTCTAATATATCCACCTAAGCAACTGCCTCTTCACAGCCTATATACTTGTAAATGAGGTTTGTGTGACCCCCAGTACAAAGAATTTACCTTTTCAATGTATCTCTATATAGAAAGGTGGGAAAGGGAACAAAATAATCCCCACAAGGGCTGGGGGTTGGAGGGGAAGGCAGATGAACAAGCTTTATTTATGATAACTAGCTTGATAACAGCAATTTGAACAAGTATCTGTACAAGTCATGATAGAAATGCCCAAATTAAATATTTTATTCTTTCTTCAGAAAATGGTTGTTTTATCGGTTCAATACAATCTAAGAAAAAAAGTTTTGAGTCTTAGTTGATTCAAAATCGGTTCTGTAAAATACTATAATTTTATTATTACCACAGCTTTAGTCCCTATTAAACATCAGTGACTGCTGCATCAGCACAAACTTGCAGCAGAAGCACAACAAGGGAACATAAATTACATACTGAGCAGCAAAAGGGGTAGAGCTAGGAAATCAATATTTAAGCAGACAGGAAAATTTCAGGCACTGTACATGAAAAATGTGGAGGAAAGCACCACATTGCTTTGTTTTGTTGCTATTATGTGGCTTTCTGAATTTAACCTCATCTTACTTAAAGGTTTTTTGTTTGTTTTCACAGGCATTGCTTCTTCTGTTGGTGGAGTTGTCATTGCTCAGGTTATAGACACATAGGTAATTCAGATATTAGTTTCCAGTATTAAAAGTGGGATTGTGAATGCACTTACTCTGCCATGAATTCAAAGTAGCTCACTGCTTCACTTCCATTTCTTAGAGGCTTCGTCTTCGATGTGACAATAGTGAGAAGTGAGCATGGGAAAGAGGAGAGCCTCTCTCAGATCATGAAGTACACAGGAACAAAGGGTTACTATAGCACCTTGACTGCAGAAATACACGGTATTTCTAAGTTGTACTTCAGAAATAATAATCTGCATTAGCAACCACTGTACATTACTCATTCTCTCATAAGACTATTTTCCATCTTAAAACCATTCTTTTTCATAGACCATAACATCTTGCTTTCACTCCCTCCCACAAACAGCCTTGTTTTTATTTTCCCTCTTCCAAGTAGTAAAATTATTTTACTTTTTTCACCCCCTACTTCTAACCTGGCTTCTTCTACATCTCCTACAGCAGAGCATGTAGCTATATTGTTGCTTGAATCTGGCATTGATTGGACTGCTAAAATTGCACACAGGTGAGTGGGAGTGGAAAGCCGAGCAATAAGGTTTCCAGTCAGGTCAACCTACAGAAATGTCAAAGCTAAAGAACAGGAGCAGCCAGAAACCTGCGGAATGAAGAGAAGGGAGGAGGCCACCTACACTTACAGCAAATTGAAGCAGCCATGTAAACGTAAAATAAGTTCACATACAGTAGTTGTCTGCTTTTTACATTTTGTGTGAAAGGGTCCAGCCAAAAGGTGCCAAACAGAGGGTACGAAACGACCAGATGTGCATGTTCCGTGGGCAGGAGCAAGTGAGCTGTGCCCTTGCTCTGAGCCAAACGAGGCCACATGAGAAGCAACAGCACGTTAGCTCAGGCCTGGCCCTCCAACTACACTCCAAGACAGACAGAAAATCTGAAGGCAAGGTAAACTACTGTTATCACCGGGAGGGAAAAAAAAAAAAAAGGAAGTGTTTTATAGATATAGATTTATACAAGCAGGCTGAGATACAAAGTGATGGTAACACAATGGCACAACAGGCAGACAGAGTACTCAAAAGCAGGGCTGGCTTGTTCCTCTCCATGCAGGGAAGTGGTGAGAAATCAAACACACACTGTTCCTCAGCTGGGCTTCAGGCTTCCAGCCTTGCACGCTCTGAACACTAAATGCCTCAAAATCTAGAACACCTTCCAAGCTACCAAGGTGCTATTCTGCAACTCTGAAAGGCTAGCACAGTACCATTTTGCTTTTTATTCACCCTTAACAATGCTACCAAAATAGCAGCTTCAGGTAATGCCTCGTACTGACATTTGCAGTTCCACAAGCAGCAGCTGACCGCATACAAGCAATGAAACACTTACAGTCCAGGCTCCTGACCAACAGGGGTAAGAGTTGACTAGAACTGGTCATTTCTCTCACCCTGACAATGCTGCAGTGATGCACGACGCTATCTGAACTTCTTGTGATACAGATTATCTGAAGCTAGAAAGCTGCATCCTGCAGTAGAAGGCTGCATCATGAGCAAGAACACCTTCATGAATGCTGCGATGGCGCCAGTGTGGCAAAGGCAGATTTGCCCAAGATTAACCTAGTACTTTGGAATTCTATTGCAAACAGGTTTTTCACTTTGCTTTAATTTATTACCTCAGAGAAAATAAACTAGTATGTTTCAAAATCCAAACTAGGGGGCGGAAAAAAAAAAGACAGGACATTTTCTCAGAAGGAAGCATTTTAAATAGCTTTTACTTAAGTTTGGCTGTGCTATATTCAAAATAACAATCTGACAGATTTTCTAAAAGATAATTGATACCAGTAAAATACACTCATTCAACTCATAATCCATACTGCATAGAAGAGGTATGGCTGAACAAAATAGTATTATAACTTTAAAGAAAAAAAAGAAGGCACAACCAACTGAGTATCACTCTACATAAATAGACAGAGCAGCTGGCCTTGAAAGTGAAGTATATTTTGTGCAAATACGGCAAGTAATCTTTTTTTAATTGTTCTTTTACTACCCAAAGGAAACAAAATAAATCTGTGTCAATGAAAAAAAAAAAAAAAAATCAACACATAGATGTTACTCATACGTGAAAGCCCTTCGTATTACTACAAAAACCTTACTTTTCCTAATCCTGCGCCTAAATTTCCTGATTTAAAAATGGCTTACCTAAATGTACAAAAGCACTGCTATCCTGTGCATTACCTATAAAGCCTTCACTGCACCCCTGCTCTCTTCACTTTATTCCAAGTGAAGAGTGCTTGAAAAGACCGGGGAACCCTTGGAATTAGTCAATAGATTGATTAATGCACTGTAGTGAGCGAGCCAAATAAGATCAGGATATTTACAGGTGTTCTTTAGGTAGGCATTAATTGCACTGCACTAATGACATAGGCTGCTTTCTGTTAAAGATGCTACTAACAAATAATACAGACAAGAAACAAATTTCAAGGCTTACTGAATACTAAAAGCAGTAAAATATGTTTTTCTCATCGAGGAAGCACTTCAAATAAATTCAGCTCTGTAGTATATTAATATGTTAAACAGGAAACAAGTATCAGTCAACTTTTTCAGCCAAGGAGTGTATTAAGACTGAAGCATGTAAGGAAGAAAAAAAAAAAAAAAAAAAAAATAAGACACTTTAAATAAAACACATGTGCCCCATCACATGAAGAAATGTAAAAGGAGGATAGAGAACCAGAATTTCTTAGCAGCCCCAAACACAGATCCATGCTTCTACAATTTATTTCATAATGTAATGACCCAGATAAGCTTTCAATGATCAAACTTCAAAGTCACTACCTTCCTGAATTGCATTTGCCACTCAATGGACTAGTCAATAAACTCCCTTGCGCACAGTTTTGCTGATCTATTACCTTTATACTGGTGATGTGAGACACACACAGCAGCAAAACCTTGGAAAGCCAGCACTCAACTGCTCAGTGGACTGGTAAACTTTGTTAGTCTGCCTATTATAATAAAATAAAGAGACCCAGAAAGCGTTCTTTGAACTTCTCACTTCCGTAGTGCAAAACAGCATCGTGTGAGGGTCAGCGTCTCCACGAACGAGCTCAGCGACCCAGGACGTGGCGAGAGTTCTCCCGCTGCTCACCAAGCTCTTGTCTCTCCAGCACCTCAAGAATCACCCAGCTCTCACCAGATGCTGCTTCTGGGTTAACTTTTGTCTAACTGCAGTCATGCACTTCCACATGATTTAAATTTATTCATAGGTTGATGGTTTCATTTCTACAGAAGAAAAACGCAGTTTTAAGTGAAGTAAAAGCCCCAAAGTCTCATCTACATGACCTCTACATTACAGCTTTCCGTCCTGAGCCACATTCATATGAAATCTCTACTAAAACATGAATGTCACGACCTTCTGGCTCCCCTCTCTCATTTATACACTTCATAAACACTCTCTTTGGTCCTGTGCTGAAATTCATTCTGGGTCACGCAGGTGACACAAAAGCTATTTCTTCTCTGTACAATGCAGAACTTAAACAGCGCACAACTGACCTTCCAGATCACAGCAAATACTCAACATAATTTGCACGGGAAAATTAAAATTGCATGCAAAACTAAGGATGTAATTTTCATATTTCTTTCAGGCACCTCAGAGGTTTATACAGACCCTGTACCCACCCATGCCATTCCCTTGGTCTACATGAGCTGCACCAGCGTAATAACTCTCTTCACAGCTCCACAATGAACTGGGTTAACAAACTGACCCATGCTGCACACTACTACTTTTTTCCCCAGGGTTATTATTTTCAATCCACACCAGTTCCCAATGACATGCACGTCAGAGCAACTGGGAGGAGGCAGCAACGTGAGGATGCCTCTGGGAATAAGAAGCCAGAGACATTCTTCCTAAAAACCATATAAAATAAATTACCATGTAGTGTGGCCTAAATCTACTTGTCACCACACTTCCTCCCATCTCCATTGCCTTTCACCATGTACGTTCTCCATTCTGAAATAACTGTGCAGCCTTCCACCAGGACCCCAAAACATCAACCTAAAACAGATTATGTAATGTTGTACTTTTCAGGACTTGTTTTGTTTCTTTTCCCTTTTTTCAGAGTAGTGAATTTAGTTTTATTCTTTGAAATGGGGCAACACATAAGGTCATATGTAATTTCTGCAAAACTAATTTCTGCAGTACTCTTCACCATAAAAAAATAAAGTTTGCATTTGCAAGAAAAAAATCTAATACTAAGGAACATCTTTAGAGATTTAACCTGTTCTCCTTTAGCCATGCTAAATGGCAAGTGCACCTAAGGACTTCCCCACTACTCTTAATTTATTTTCCTCGGATTTCTAGAAAACCAATTAAAAAAAAAACAGCACACATCTAATCCAGGCATATTATCCGTCTGAGAGATCAGAAATACAATGTCCATCTCGGCACGTCACTATTGTGCACTATAATATAGACATTCTTCAAATTGCATTTGTATCCGGGAGGGTAATAGCCGTTACATTAAAAAAGCCCTTCATTAAGTGGCTCCCCATCACACAGCCCATTACAGGCTCTCATGCCCTGACCCTGCACAGCCTCAGAATAATGCTGCTTTTAACACGCAAACCAAACAAGGTAAACAAACTATTTTCTCTATCTAAGGGTAAAAACATCAGCAAACGTATTATTAATACAGATAAAATCACTCCTTTGCATTTCCCCAGTGATATAAGAAAGCACTATTACTTACTTTGTGTTCTGTAAAATGAAGTCTTCCTCACACAATGAATAGTTCCCTAAAATAACTGGAAAAAAATCCATAGCCAAATTTGGATTTAATTTTAACAGCATTCTCTAATTTCTGTCATGTATGTTATACCTTATAAAAATCATACACCTGAAAACATAATGCATGCTCTAAAGAGTTTGCTTCAGCATACAGAAGATGTCTTTCTTCAGAAGTACAAAGACCATCAGGTAAAGACTTACTTTTGTCACCGTGTCTACAAAACCATAACACTTGGTTACCAACCTGGCCTCACACAAAATGCAGATCCACAGCTCTCGAACCGTTTCTACAACTCAACAACCTTGGGCCATTCAACCGAGAACCATGTCAGGAGTAGGGTGCATATTTTATTTGATAGGTACTAAAAAACCTGAATGGACTGGAGAAATTGATTAGGAATCTTGCCCTCTTCCTGTACAAGAGGCCAACATGTATCAAACAGAAGCCATGTGCAAGTTCAAAACAAGTAAGAAAAGCAGCCTCTTCCCATGATTTGTAAGAAAAGCTGACACACTGTTATGGGACATCACAGATACTAGAAGGCTTCAAAAGGAGCTCACACACAGTACAACAAAGCTGACAGAGCAAAAACATGAATTCATTGAGAATATAATGAATAAAGACCATTTCTGGTTGAAGAAATTCCATAATATCAAACGGCTGGAAAAACTGAGAGCATTTAGGGCATGATCGCACTCACTTGTCCTACCGATGTGTTCTTCCCCAGGCAATTGCTAATTCCTACTCTCAAAACCAGCAGACCTTTAGCTTGATCTAGCATGGTCACTTTTAGATGATGCTCTTAGAAACTTAATGTTCGACATCAGGTGTTTTCCAAGGTTTTAATAAGTAATCCAAAGGTTTTATCATGTAAGCTGCAGTTCAAATGATTTAAAAGTTGGTATTTAAAACTGTACACAAGCACCTGCTCTAAGTGTTCACTTCATTTTGAAATCAATCATTATGTACTCCATTTATTTTTCCCTTAACAGAAGATAAGTGGCTTTTGCTTCCGCTTATAATTTGAGAAATGCAATGTAGGCCAGCATAAAAAAAAAATCTGAAGTTACATTAATTACTCAGAGGTAATTACACTTGCCTTACCAATAGCGTTTACTATTGCTATAACTGCAAAATGCTTTCTACTAGGACAAGTTTTCACATTTTCATAGAACTCCAAAGGATGTGCCATTAGGTGTGAAACTTCCCATGATTTTTCCTTCTCCAAAGCACAACACTGAGTTAAACCCTTCAAAATTAAAACATTAACTCAGTTGTCAATTTTTTCCCCTGATCTTATTTTTCACATCTTTTCTCTCTTTTTTTTTTTTTTTTTTTTTTGGTTAATAATTCTTTCTGAAGCTACTGAAGACTAAAATTTGACATTTGAAAATTGAGTATAATCCTTTATGACTACAATGGTTCTGGGTGAATAAGTTAGAGCCCCAAAAGCCACATACTCAGCGTAAGGGTATTATCTTTTTAACATACTGGTAGAACAGTGCTCCTCCTGAGACAAAGCCGTACTCGAATCCATTCCCTTACTAAGGCCAGTGCCAGGACATTGTATTGGACTCCGGAGAGATGGAAGAAACAAGGGCTCCAAACACTACAAAGGGTGTCCATGGAGAGGACATCACCACACACATTAAGGAGCTTTGCACCTAGCTGAAGGATTATAGACCCAGCGAAAAAGAGCTGGAGAAGCCAGTCCTTATTCTAGCACTTCAGTTTCTGCTGCTAAGCTTTTCCAGGTACCCCTTCTCTCCTCTCATTCTTTCACTGAGTAGGAAAAAGTGATCTGACTTTGGTCCCTAGGAGATCCCTGGCTGCCACAGGTTAGAAAACCCAGCATTTCCAAAGTGAAAACAGCAGTAGTTTAATTTTACCCATACCTTCATTACCACATCTTATTCTGCCTGGATGACTTTTTCCTGAGCAGCGAACTGCTTTCTAACCTACAGTTTCAACAGTAATCAGGCAGGGTCAGCAATGTTAAAACACTGCACGGCAACTGATTGCACACAGCTATTTCGCTCCTGCTTTGCCTGAGCCTCTTGCTGCTCCACTTCCTGCAGACTCACAAGAGGAATTCAGTGCTAGTCTTAGAACTGTGTTACATTCTTAGACTTAATTTAAAATCGTGCTATTTCAAACACAAAAGAGCTTAAGTATTTAGACAAAGCACAGATCTTCAGAATCTGAAGACTATCAACTTCTTAAGGGCAGCTCATCAGATGAGACTGCTCACTTTTAGTCTGGATCTCAATTACCAAACGTAAAATAGTGATCCAAAAAGTCTAGAATTCTAACCAGAGGAAGAAAAAATAACAATAACCAGAGCTGCTTCTGTATCTTTTCTGGACTATCTCTGAAACATTCGTTTATTCTGCCAGATTTTATTAAGCAGTCACAGCTTCACATACAGATGTGAAAAAAAGAACTCCCTCCAGAAGAGTCCATGTCCTACACCCTGGGAAAAGGGTTTGTAGCAGAACTGAACAGAAATTTGGTGCCAAAGTCAGAGAGCACCGTGTCATTTAACTCTGCAAACTGCCTAAAGATGACAGGTACGTTATTTGGGAAAAGCAAGAAAAAACTATCTTGTCATTTAGATTAGTTCAAAATACTATTTCTCAAATTGCTGTTCTTCCTATACAAGGTGTGCCTAAGGTCTGAGAATAACAGATTTTTTGCAAAATGGTGCTTCCATCACAATTAAAATACCTCCAACCTTTTTAACAAACTATGCAGACTCTGAAAAACACAAACTGAAAAGGAAATAATTTTGGCCTTCCTAGGGGAGTTATTGTTTTTATTTTGTTAATACAACATCATCATGAATGCTGAGGCTTCAGGGCTTGAATTTACTCTTCCATAGGCAACCTGAAGCACCAAGCAGTCCATTAAACAAAGTGTGGATCTTGGTTAATTAACCTCTTTTGTAAGATACGCAGCATTTTAACAGCTGCTCAAATCAGCGACTCCAAAGCAGGGGTAGTCCAGCTAGTTAGCAGTTAAGAAGTAAAATTGCATACACTAACCACCATTAATAATGCACAACAATATGTAGAAAGCAGGGGATGGAATGGCGCAGAGGTTACATTACTTCTGTGTGGCAACATTTCCCATTCCTTCTCCACACGTACCTTGCTTCACAAAACCTTTCAGATACAAATAAAATAGCCATGACCTTTTTTCCTCCTCTGCATGATTAATTACTTAATGTACTATTAATTGGAAAATGTAGCTGAATTTCAAATGCTTTCATTTTCTCAGCATATCATGCTGTCTGGGAAGCGCCGATTAAGCTGTTCATCAAAGGTGAGCAGGCAAGGTCATGTAGGCTGTACCTCTTCAGTTATTCATTACCTGTCCTAAATAGTAATTAACAACAGCAATATTTCCATAAATCAAAGCTTTTCTGATTACCTTCAGATGATGAGTAGTTGGGGGGAGAGAAGGCATCTGTGGATGGGTTTATGCATATATCCTTTTTTTCACCATTAGATCTAATGCATACCTGAATAATTCAATCAATAGACTAACTGTCATTTAAGATGCAGAATTTCACTGCAAGTGAACAGGAATTCCAAGCAGAATAAAAAAGAGGTTACAGCTTCCTTCCTCCCTTCTGTATGCCCCCCAAATTTGAAAGGGGATTTGATCTAAGAAGGTTTCTCAGTTACCAAGATTGCTATATTTATTACTTTTGTTTATTTTTTTTTTTTACCTCCATTATCTAGGTTAAAGTGGAGATCACAGGGTATGGCCTTGAGGTCACATTCAGTGAGGCTCTGAGTTTCTTATCAGAGAAACTTATCCCTTCAGTTATCTGTGGCGCTTCTCACCTTGAGGCATCTCAGGCGGCAAATAATGAGGCTCCTGAGCGCTGACGTGTACCCAGTCGAAGTCATCGTACAAGTCTTGGTGGTAGTCACAGGGTCCAGGACCATCATCGAACGTACATCCCCCTAGGGAAGAAACTTGGTATTAGTTTATTTTAAAGCAGAGCTCTTCCAAGAGTCAAGCAGACGTGTTCCTCCTGGCCACACCACAATGATGGAGCCCACGCAGCCTATGGAACAGTTCACAGACTTGCTTGTGCGAAGCTAAAGCCCACAAGCAGCTCCTCAGTGTTCCACTCTCTTTTTCAAAAATCTCTGCTTCACACAACTAATTTCCCCCAAGAGCACCTTCTGTCAGAGCAGGAGATCACAGGCTGAGTCACTCAGCCCAAGTGAAATTTGGCCCAGAGTCTGCATGACAAAAAGCAACATGATATTTAAACCAAGGGAGGAATAGAAAATAATGGACTAGGCTCAAAAACTAAAAGTGTACATCAACAACTCCAATACACTGAAAGCATAAGTAGTCCAAATACTGACAACGAGGATAAATACTGTGCCCAAAACAAAAACAGTCACACAAAATAATTAAAATTACTCAGAAATTAAATAATTGCTGCAGAATAAATTGGATAATCTTGGTTTTATTACATCAATCTAGCATAACAGAAGACAAATTAAAGGCTCTTTTTCAAAGTCACACAAACAACAGATATGAAAATCTTACAACAAAAGTTGTGACGAGAAGTGACAGGGAGAAAGCAGGGAAGAATACAAAAGACGAGCAGAAAAAAACCACGAAAAATTCCTGTGTAACACAGTAATGTCTGCCATGTTTCATTCAGTAAGTTTTTTTATTACATTCTTCACTCAAGGCAATTAAGTAGACTGGGAAAAAGAGAGAAGAAAACATTATGACGATCACACATCTCACACATGAGATCAAGGTTTGAGAAGGAAGAAGGAAGCAAAGGAAGCAAAAGAGCCTGGTTGAAGAAAATGTAGAACGTAGACACAAGAAAATACAGATGTCACACATAAAATTCTGCAGCATCTGTTATCTCGATTCATAGCACAGCCCTCGAGTTTGCTCCTCCTGCTCGAAAACAAAAGGCAAGACCAGGAGAGAATGAAAGAGAAAGCACAGTGCATTCATCCTTATTTAAGCCAGTTATTTTTTGATCCAGAAAAGTAGCTACAGGAGAACTCAAGAATTAGATTATAAACAACTCTTGGAAATCAGGGCAGATATTTCTCGCATCTTGCATATCAATCCCATTGACAACTGTCGTTACAACAAAAATTCCTCTTGTCAAGGAGACACCTCTAGAACAACAGCACTATTTGCACTGACTTAATTGTCTGACTTTATGAATACAAAATACGGGACAAGTACTGCAAATCCCAAGAACAAATAAACGCTTATTATGGTAAATTCTAGTGTCACCGTAAGATGAGTCACCGCCACTGCACCAAGAGCAAACACCCTCCCATGCCTGCCAGGCTCTCGCCAGCCCACACGACACCCTGGAAGAGGAGAATGGGCTGGAGGTGGGAAACTGGAGATTGAGGACCGTGAAAAACTACAGCTTGTGCTCATTTCTGCCCTCTGTACAAAACACACACAGCCTGGAACTAGGACAGGCCAGGGAATAAGGAGGAATGGGCATATACGTTACTAAATCGAGGATAAAAATATTTTTTACCTACCCAAAAATGAAGCATTAAAATGTCACATAACAAGAAGGCAGTTTGTAAAAACAGTGTTCATATATGGGGAAGAGGAAGTTCCTTTTACTAAATTTCACCAGCAAATCTAGACTGTGTGTCCCAAACTGGGATTATGTTTCATCTTCCCATGGTTCTGCATATGTGTTTATCATTTTGAAAAAATGCAAAAAAACAAGTTTTAGCTAATTCTTCTTCACCAAAACACACAGCCAGATACTCATTCCCAGGCACTCCCAGAACCACTTGTTTAGCAGTGTTGTGGCTGGCAAGGACACCACCAGGAGAGAAAGAAAACTAACTCTACACTGTAGCAAATGTCTACAAAATCCTTGTATCATAAAGCCTTAAAACTTCATATTCAACTCCATGACAGCTAAACCTTCTCACATGTTACCCTGCGACAATATAAGCAAAGCATTCATAACAACAACAACGACCCAACATTTCATGCTGTGTTTTAAGTTGGTTACTACATCAGCACCCCTGTCAAAGACTGCAAGGCACAGGAGAAGTATTTGTGCGTTAAGTAAACATTTATGCCTTTAAAGGTCCCCAACACTGATGTCCTATTACCACCAAGAGACTTTTCTAATTAACATTTATCATGACAACACCAGAAAGGCTTAGAACATAAATCTTGGGGTTTGATTTAACTTACAATACACTGCTATGATCACTCTACAGCAAAAATGTACATTTCCTTGGATATTTAACTGATAAATGAATAGCAGTTTCCCTTAAAGAAAAGTTGTCACTGTCTGCTGTCCCAGCACCAAGATGACATATGGCTTTGAAGCCCACGCCTGCAGGGCACCCATTACCTTTGTTAATGGTTTAAGTGCCCTCAGTATATAAATTTAAACTACCAATGAATCTTGTAGACTCATTTGGAAGATGAATGTCCTTAATTGCTCATCTTTGTGCCCACCATTAATTTTAGTTATCGGGGTTCTGATTAGCAATAACGACGGGCCTGCTAATCCACAGTGAGAAATTCAAACCTCATTGTGTGTGGCACATCACGGCTGCATCCACAGAACAAGCAAGCATCCATTTATCTCATGCACACGTTTATCAGGACATGCACGAAGTTTATCAGGACAGATACTACAAAATCCACCCTCTAACAACTGCTTAAACCAATGGCTTCCTCTCATCACCTCCTTTTACCAACATATCATGACATTGCAATGCAAGTAAAGTAAAAGTCAATGCTGTAGCAATTTATCCGGTGTAACACAATGAGATAGACTAAGCATTTTAAACTCCCTGTGGACTACTCCTTAAGACCTAAAATGGGCAAATTTGGATCTCCCCCTCTCTAACAGTCAACTGCCTGCATGTTATTTCAGTAACTCTGGGTATTAAGAAACAAACCCAGTGCAACATAATGTGTGGAAAACACAAAAAGAGATGATAGATGGGTGAAACCTGCACTGATATATTTTGTTCCCAGTCGTTTGTTCAAAACTATACACACTTTCAATCAATCTTTAGCCACTCAAACCACATCTGACAGAAGTACACGGTAGGTCAGGACTTGTCAGCACCCAAACTCAGCTATGGGGACGAGCAGCTCGCTTGGCTGTGGGGCAGCACCAAAAAGAGCCAGGATTTGCAACACCTGTGGTAGTGGCAGCGGCCATCAAGTAAGCCTCAGCAATCAATTTAACAAAAAGAAAAATCACGTAGTCCATCAGAAACAAACACCTTATCGACAGCTGGAATTGTAAGCTAGGAAGACAGAAGGAATTTTAAGTCTGGATGGTCATTTTGTGAAACTGCTAACTGTATTTTGGCTCAATCAAATTTGTTCAGTTGCTGAGGAAGTACTTGGGAAACTTCTACATTCCACAGAATTCAAGCAAATCAAAAATTCGCTGTTCCCATTATTTTTTCCCCATAAGCTTCACGATCTTATTAACTTCAGCTTAAACACAACTAGAACTCTCACACATTCCTCTTCAACATCCTTCTAAAAGATAAGTGATACATCAGCCTAGCCTCAAAAAATTTTTGACTACATGTCCATTTTCATTTATAAAAGATAAAGAACCTGAAATTTTCACTATAAAAAGAAAAATATGAATACAACACACTGGATTGTCAGAAATTAAAGCTCCACTAAACAGCAAGGTCTTAAAGATTAACCTAATTTAACCTAAATTTAATCTTAAAATCCCAAATATTAACCTAAATTTAATAAAGATCATATAGTCAAGGTTTACACATCCTCTATAAAAAAGCTATTTAAAGATGCTTGAATTTAAAGCCAAATTACATTTTTTAAAACGTTACCATATTTCCTTAGCAGCAACACTCAGCACTGACACTGCTCTATGATTTTGATTTATCCTATATCCTCTCATATGAACACAGAAAAAAAGAGCTGAATGGATTTTTCCCCACCAGGTTAAAATATAAATAATCTCAAGACTAAGAGAAGTATGTGCAACTCCCGGTGATAAACCATGTCCACTACAACTTCACAGTGGCCTCCCAGCTCATCAGCTCAGGACAGAAAGGAAACTTATTCAGATTTTAAACTGATGATCTTTATTTAACAATTCCAGCGTTCTCACTACACTTCCTACAGGTCATGTCACTTTCACCATTTAAAATAGAAAATGTCAGTTGCACACCAATATTACATGAAAGTTAAGATATCCATAACATTTATGAATGGCATTATAGAGATGCTATATTGGAGATCTACTGACTCCTAGATAAAAGAAACTACTCCCACATATCACCTAAAAATTCTGTATGTCAGTTTTCATATTTAATTAGACCATAACAACTCCAGTGCCCTTTAAAGTACACTCAGAAAAGCAATAGTAAAAAAACAATACGAAGCATTCAGAAAACTACTCAATTGCAATATATTAAGTACCTATTGATAAAACGGATGAAGAATAACACACATTTATTTGCCACGCTTTATGTGATCTTTACAAAAAAAGACAACCTCTAGCATTAGGGGTAGGAGAAGGGAACAGCTGGTATTCACTTTTCTAAATCCAACAAAGAATGTATTTCTTTGTCTTATGTCATGCTTTCCACAGAATTAAAAATAAATTTTTTAAAATGGTATAACAAATTATATGCAACAACAGGAACAAGGCACTTATTTTTACATCTCCTGTAAAAACACTATCCACTAGAACTTCCAAGTACATTCTCACCAAAATCTGGCACTAAGTTTCAGAAATCAGTAAGTGAAAGCAACGGAAGACAAACAAACAAACAAACACACACCACAAAAACACACCCCCCCAAAAAAAAAAACAAACACCAAAAAAACCACTATCTTCTGGCTTTGGACTGGGGTAGAGAGAAAGGAAACTGGAGTACCTCATTAAGTTTCTGAAACAAACTGATTTTAGAAGTGTTCTTCATTTCTGTAACTTATCAGCATTGCAAATGATTTTTTTCAGCTATAGATTGGCATGTACAGAAGAACAGTCAAAGAACACAACTTTACATTTAATTTCTGAGATCTGTTCTTGCATCCAACTACTTCTGATGTTATGCAAAATACACTAGTAGCATCTTAAATTTCACACTCCTCAATTTTAAGGAGCTCACTGTAAGTACAGAAATACAGCCACCAATACAGGAGAAAAAAACATTTTAGCATAAGAGAAAAGTTCAACTACAGGCACACAACAAACTTTCGTCATCACTTTTCCCTTACACGGGATTCAGTTACCAATGGTTATTCGGGGCTCATGTGTACTAAGGTGTTACACCAGGAACGAAATACTCTTTTCTCACCCAGCTCAAAAGACTAGCTGGAATAATCTGCTCCTTTTATTCAACAACATGCTTTTATTTTTCTTCACCTCCTGCTGTAAAAGCATAATGACTAGCTCTAAATCTATCGAAGTAGACAGCTCCACGGTAAGAACCTAGTACAAAATTATGTTTATCTGGGATGTCAGGTAAAAGTCCTATGAAAATTTAATTTTTCTTCTCACATTGTTTGGTGAATTCAAAGCTTAAAGTGTACAAAGGTGCTATAGCAGGTCTCCTGTCAGTCATATATCCAGGAACAGGTTCTGCTTTTAAAATCACCCACCTACCACATTAATTTCCCTGTTTCTGTCACAGCATGCCTCAAAGCACAGGATGTTTTCATTTTCTAAAGGCACTACATTATTTCTGTGTCCTGATTTCAGCTGGGATAGAGTTAATTTTCTTCCTAGTAGCTGATATAGTGCTGTGTTTTGGAGGCAGTATAAGAATAATGTGGATAACACACTGATGTTTTAGTTGTTGCTAAGTAGTCAAGGACTTTTCAGCCTCTGTTACCACCATGCCAGCAAGGAGGCGGGGAGCGCACAAGAAGCTGGGAGAGGACACAGCTGTGACAGCTGACCCCAGCTGGCAAAAGGGACATTCCATAACACATGATGTCAAGCTTAGTACATAAACTAGGGGGAAAATTGACTAGAGGGTGCTGCTCAGGAACTGGTTGGGCATCAGCCAGCAGGCGGTGAGCAATTACATTGTTTGTTTTTTATATATTCTATTTATTATTGTTTTATTATCATTATTCTCCCATTCTCTCCCATTAAACTGTCTTTATATTAACCCATAACTTTTACCTTTTCTTCCCGCCTTGATTCTCTTCCCCATCCCACTGTGGGGAAAATGAGTAAATGGCTGTGTGGTGTTTAGCTGCCTGCCGGGTTAAACCACAACACTCTGTAATGAGCATTTTAAAACACATTAATTGTAGGGCATTCAGACACCTATTAAGAATATACTTTGAATTGCTGTTAATGCAGTTTGAGAATAAATTCTAATAACTTATGTTAAAATGCTTATGTTCAGTATTGTCTACTGAAATGTAACTCTGAAATAACCTTAATTAACTCATAGCACCTAAAAAGGCAGAAGGTCAGAGGCACTATTTAATTTTTAAAAAATTTAAAAAAGAGAAAGAAAAAGAAAGCAGCAGCACTTAAGCAAAATGACAGATTCTCCTTCACTAAAGGAAGAAAGTCATACTAAATACTAAGAATATTTCTCTTCTTTGCAGTGGTATCTTGTTTTGTAGTACCAGAATTCATTACACAAAACATGACTGATTACAGTTAGGAGCAATAAAAGCCAAGTAAAGCCAATTACTTACAAATGCCTTTTAAAAATTTTCTAACCTTGTTCCCACTATCGGTATGTTTTAATCATCCTCTTAGCTTATTAACTTGAACACGGAACTCCAAGTCCCATCCAAAAGCACTAATGGAGTGTGAACACCAACAGCTCAAGTCTGATATATGCATAACTTTTTTCATTTTGTATCTCTCTTCCATATTCCTTATTAATAAAATATAGTATCTTATTTTAGAAAGGAAAGATGGGAACTTGAAAAATATTAGGTACAAGTTACCAAGAATGCAGGAAGCCTCATGTAGACATCCTTTCCTGCAGTCTTCAGGAAAAGATCTCAGTATTAATCCCAGCATTTATCCTAAACACAAATTCTGAGACAGCATGAAGATTCACAATTAGATGTGGGTTACCTGGCTGTGCCATTTATTAGATTTCTTCTATTAAATTAGTTTCCTTCTCTTTATACCAAGCCTAGAAAATGCTTATTCAACTCCCATTTCAAAAAGTTTAATATTGACAGGCAACATGAAACCTTTCCATACTTTACCAGCAGTGAACAGGATAGAAAAAGGAAAGAGATGAAGTGGGGAAAAGACCACTCTCTATTACACTATCTGTCCTTCAGTTTCCAAACTAAGCAAAAACTAATCTAAACAAAAGTGCCTTTAAATTTCCCCCTGTTCTCCAGGGAAAGGGAGGTTTTCTGTTCTTTACTGGAGAGGTGACAACAGGTAGCTGTGAAGAGTCACAATTGCTTACTGTCTTTTTCATGGTTTCTTCACCCTTCCTTGGCATGGGCAAGATAACAGAGAGCAAACAGCCCCACAGATCACTTCGTATCACTAAAGCTACCAAGACAATTTCCATTTCAACTCACGAGATATTTCTGAAACCACAAAGAGTTCCATAAACTTATGAACAGCTCTTCATTAATACACAAGTGTCAATATCCACAAAACACCAAATCCATTTCGTATCTCAACTCGTAGGCTGCAATCTTTAGTATTCCCGTAGTGCACTGAGCAGACCTCTGACCAACTGCACTAGTGACAGGGAGTTCTACCATTTGAAAACAAATAACTGGGGGATGAGGGGTAGAATCACGTACTTGAGACTAATAAATATTTCCAAGACTATACCAATAGTAACTAAAACAACAGCCAGCAAATTCCATGAATTCAAGGACACAATTGAGAGCTTCAAAATCAATTTAACCATTTTATTTATGGATATGTGGTCTTACAACGCTTCTAAAAATGCTTCTGAAAATAACACCTTTTTCCAAGACACGGTTGGTGCTTATTTATAGAAAATCTTATGTAGATCTCACAGTCTTTGGCACTTCTCCTAAATGTTCTCACAATATGCTGTTAAAAGTTAATGGATAAGAATGCGATTAAACTCAGTAGGAGTGCTGAATGAAGACAGCACTGCATCCATTACATTAAATCACAAAATTTTGTATAGATTCAGAGTGCTAGGTTATTTTGTAACCTGAACAAGGACTTGGAAAGAAAAAAAGTTTATAGCTAAACTTTTATCACTACTAATCAGATCAGCAATTCAACCACAGCTCTTTTGATATCAGGTATCAAAATTTTGTTCAACAGATGAAAGTGAGAGTTTCCAGCTGGACAGTAGGAGCAACCATTCAATTAAAAAGGAGTCTCATCTGAGGACAACAAACAATCACAAGTTAGCACAGCATCANCTCACCTGAGGACAACAAACAATCACAAGTTAGCACAGCATCAGTGAAGAAGCCA
The DNA here is from genome assembly GCA_013399365.1 of Pampusana beccarii. NCBI lineage: Eukaryota > Metazoa > Chordata > Aves > Columbiformes > Columbidae > Pampusana > Pampusana beccarii. The sequence continues at coordinate 45,687 of VWYH01009359.1, forward strand.
GACAAATAAATGAGGAAATGAGGGAAGAGTGCCTAAGTCATTCAGACAAAATGATAAAAGGAGCTCAAGGAATGGGGGCACAAAGAACTCAAAAGGAATAAGGCCAACGTGAAAGCTGAGGAGTACCTAGGGGGAGATGAACATAAGACTGTGCATAAAATTTTAAATGATCATGCAAAGAGGAAGAACAAATCAAATGCAAGGAAATGGAAAAAGCTGATGTTGAAAATGACAGAAGCGGTTACAAAAGGTCATTTGTGAAACCACAGAAGGATATAAGTCCAAGAAGGTGGAGAGATGATTGAAGAGTTCAGTCGTGGTATAAATCCAGAGCCACAGGAGGATGACAAGAACCTCTCAGAAGAGATCTTTCAAGAAAAGACATCAAGCTACATGAAGAATTAAACTAGTAGTGAATCACACAACTCTGGCACATGAATGAGTGACGTTATGTGCAATACTGAGATCAAAAATACATCACACATATAAGCAATACTAAACTAAAATACAAGTCCTTTCGTAGCAGACATGCAGTTACTGCTCTAATTTCCCACTTTATAGTAAGAAAATAGTCATAAGAGTTTTAATATCTGCCATATCTTTTCATACAATCTAGCAATATTCTCATGAAAGGAAGGCTAGAAAGAAGAACAGTGTAAATGTATTTTGAAAACACAGTGAAGGTTGCCATACCCAAAGGAAACAGACAAGCTCCCCTATTTAGAGAAAGACCTGCTGAGATATAGACCAACAAATCACAGATTTCATACGTACTGGCCCCCAATCTATAGAATCGGAGAATATTTGAGTTCGGAAGGGACCTCCAGAGACCATCTGGTCCAACCCCTCTGGGTCAAGCAAGGCCACCTACAGACAGTTGCCCAGGACCATGTCCAGACAGCTTTTGAATATCCCCAAGGATGGAGACCCCACAACCTCCCCAGGCAACCTGTGACAGCACTCAGTTACCCAGACAGTAAAAGAAAGTGCTTCCTGATGTTCAGAGGGAATGTCCCTGTGTGGAAGAGAGTATCAAAAGCCTTACTGATGCCTAGACAGACAATATTTGCTGCTGTCCTTCATGTGCCTGGAAATGGTTTCAAGGATGAGCTGTTCCATCACCTTCCTAGGATCAAGGTTAGACTGACCAGCCTGATCTCCCCTGGGTTCTCCTTGCCCAATTTCCTATTAAAATACTGACTCATCTTAAACTTCTCTCAGTAATACTTCATATTTTTCTCTGGGCTCAAAACAAAGCTCTGCACATCGTTATCAGTTTTAACATATTTTAGTCAATCACACAGATATACATATAACATTGCCCTCTGCAATACCACGCTTAAACATGGACTATGAAGTATCAGAGAAAAGCTGAGATAAACCACAGAACTATATGAAAACTTCCATATTAAACAAGCTGAGAGCAGCAAACACACAGAAGTAGAGATTTATCTTTCTTTCTGATATGTCTTTTACCTTTCTTCTTTAGCCTTGCAAATCTAAGTCTTTCCTTAAAGGTGCCCTACGGAATCAAATGAACATCAAATGGATGATTCATTTCACATGCTACTGTTCGTATTAGTTACTTCATTCTTCAGCAAAGTAAGATTTATCAAAATATTTCATAGACTATCAGGAAATATTTTAGGCAGATTTCACTAGGAAAGAGTCATTTGACAGCAAAACTATTTAACACACTAGGAGCACACATACAGAAAAAAAATACGCTAACAACTCACTTCCTTTACCTCTTGTGGGTAAATCACTGCTTACTGCTGAACTGATTCAACATAAATTGTGCATCTAAGCATATAATGTGCCTCTTCTCTCATCACAGTGAGTCCTCAACAAGACCTCTGATGAACAAACACCACAAGTCATCACATCATTTTGGACAAAGCTTACTGATATGCCATCAAACTTAGCTTTATTTGTGCAATGAAAAATACCCTCTCCAGACAAATTGCAGTAGGCATGTTAAAGCTCTAGTAAGAAATCACTGGTTTAGGGTAGAAATATTTACAAGCAGAATTGTATTTCTACTACAATTCAACAAACAAAGAAAATGTTATTTTGTGACTCCCCAGGGAATTGAACTCAAGGATTTGAAACTTGTATTTTTATCTGCAAATCTGCACTTTAGTTTCAATAGAAGTAACTATTACAAGAATACTCAGCTGTATTATGCTATTTCTCAAGCTGATTCAAGTTGTATTTAATCCCTCCACTTCTTAAATGGAGAAATACTCTCACTGGGGTGGCTTTGTGAAATCGTGTAATAGATAAGCCTCAAGGTTAGGCGAATCCTACTTTAGGCTGTGCAATTAATCTGTAGCATTTTGGAGCCAATCATCTGTCCATGTCCTGAAGGCACACTGTCCAAAGCACAGTAAGGAGAACAGAGAAACAGGATTCCTACAGTCTTACAGTTTCAGCACGCAAGTGAAAACGTATCCCTTCATGTTATACATGGCACAGAAGTCAAGTACAAGAAAAACTGTGGCTGAAAACTGTCCTGGTAGGCACTGACAGACTACCAGCAATAGTCTCTGAGCAGATATTTACCACTCAGTCTGAAGATTTTAAGGCTTAATTCGATGTTTTCATGAAAACATCAGCTTGATGCTAAATAGTAGTTAAAAGGGAATTCAAAAGTTAAAAGTTATAAAAAATTTAGAAAAGAATACTGAACATTTCTTTGCAACATTATAAGCCACATCCAGACATTATGTGTGGTTCTGGTTTTCCATCTCCCAAAGGTTATTGCAGAAATTAAAAAGGCTTAGAGAACATCCAATAAAGATGATTACCGTGTGCTTTATTAGACACACCTTAAAAGACTAGGAGTTTTTAAACCAGAGATGACACAAGAAATAGGACAGATTATCCTTAGTGACAAAGAGGAGAACAGAGACCGACCACTTGTTTGTGTGAAAACATTACAGGGCTTCAAATGAAGCTATGGAGTGTCAAGATCAAATCAAACACCACACAGTGCTAAGCTGTGGGACTCCTTGCCACAGGATGCTATGGCTGCTAGAGAGGTTTGGGGGAAAGGATGGACAGAATCACTAGAATCATGTGAGAAACACTAACTATGCAGAAAGCACCTCCGGGTCAGAAAATCACATGTTACTAAGACAGTATTTTGTGAAAGCATACCTACAGATTTGCCAGTGACTAGAAGAGAGCATAAAATCAGGGCGTTTGGAGAAAAGACACTGAGCTTCATCAGCGTTTTTGATCAGCACATGCTATTGAGTAAGAGGAAAATGTATGAAACGCACAACAAAACAAAGCCATACTTGAGTAATTGACTTTATGATGAGGTTTAACTATCTCAGAGGCCAAAAATGGGACAGTAAGAATTAAGGAGGCAGAGGGGTATTATGTTGAAAGGAAGAGAACGAGATAGAAAGAGCAATAGGAGGACTACAACACATATATGGGTCTCTGTGAGGAAACAGCTATACATGGCTCTCAGAATGAATTAACGATGCAGATGCACTCCTGACACGATGGAATAAAGTTAAGAGATACACACAGTAGTTTTCTCAGCAATTGTCAACCACATATGTATAACTGCAATCAAACTAGGCTCTGGAAAAGATGTTGCATTTTATGACTTACTCTCCAGAGTACTAAAGTATGTTCTGTACTCCTCGTTCCTAGTTAAAAAAAAAAAAAAAGTCTTACACATACCTAGCTTCTCTTTTTCAAGCTAGACAAGGCATTTACACATTCAGCTAGAACTTGTGCAAATATTACATGCCTATGTTTTCCCAATATCTTTTCAGTCATTCTTTGCTAGTGTTATTCACAAAAATGTGTACATGACAAAATATTCACTTTTTGGTACGCCATTACCTAAAACAGGGGAGATTGCTAGCAAAAGGAAAGAGAGGTGGTAGCAGGATAAGATTCTAAAAAGTATCAGTTAAATTAAAATCCATAGTATATATCATCTGACAATGAAGACCACATGGAAGGAGGAAATATCTGAAGAGTTTAACTCTGGGGAGAGGTGGTGGTGGTTGTTGTTTGGTAGGGTTTTTTTGGAAGGGAGAGGAGAGGGAGGTTTGGTTTTTTGAGGTTTTTTTTTAAAGCCAAGGGAATAAATGTGAATTGTTTCAGTAGGCAATGTGTGTCCTGATGCTTGCATTACTCTCATATATATGTGTATATACCTATATATATATACACATATATATCTAAACTTCCAGAAAAGAAGAATCCTTCTCTGACAGTTCCGTATTTTTTCTGTACTATAACTTGAAGAAAGGTAAAAAATGGCTCTGCCCTACTAAGTTATCATTTTAAAGTTAAAATAGAGAACATAAAGGAAAGCAATACAATCAGAAGAAAATACTTCATAAAGACTAACACCAAAGAAAAGCAAAAAAATGTTTACTACGATATAAAAATCAATATTTAATAACCAACACATAATCTGGATGCAATGAGTAAAGCAACAAGCATTATAAAATTTTGCTGGTTTTATACTGAAACACTTTAGTACCAGAGGAATGTACATAATTTGTAATAACGTAACAGCCCCAAGGTGTGATCAAAAGCTTCCCCTCCCCTGTCCACCCCACAAAAGTACAAGACAATGGAAAAACAAATGTTTTGTTCATACCATCCATACCAGTAGGTCAATGAGAATTTCATAAGGAACAAGAAGTGACTGGTACAGACTATTTAGAATTGCTGGTTTAAGTTCAAGTACAAATCCATGTCACCAACTAGCATGGCGAGGTTCTGTTCTCTTTTGAGCCCTGTAATTGTAAATATTTGCATACACTTCAGAGGAAAAAAGATGGACTCCAGGTCTTCTCATCTGCATCTCATCTCTGGGTATCCTCATCTACAAACACATTGGCCAACGTTTTCTCTGTAGGGTTGACTCCATCAGACCACTGATCTAAGTGGCCTCCTGCCTAAAATGAACCTCAGCCTGTCTTTCTGCCAACATCTGGCTATCATCAACAGCTCAAATGGTTACAACAACCCTCTCACTCTTTCACTCTAGTCTTGATCTTGGGTCAGTAGCTCTTTTCTCAAGTATTACAGACACCATCATCCATCAGTCAGATCTGCATTCATGCCTCTTCTTGTGTCCTTCACTCCAGCTATGCCTGATTTTTGAAGAGTAACTAAAAAGCTGCTGCAAGACACACTTCATCTGTAACTCTTCCTTCAGCATCTCCTTTCTGCCCTTGACAAACGCATCTTCTCCCACTCTTATCTATTCACAGTACTGCTGAAAAGACTCTTTACAGCCCATTGCTTGGCTGCCTTCCACTTTCACTTCCTCTCTCTCGATTTTCACAGAACAAACTTATTTTTGTAACCATTCAGTGTTTATGCCCACTTGCAGAAAGCCAGCCAATTCAACTCAACAGAACTCACGGCAACAAGTGGCAGAAACCTATTCATTCGTTGTTGTTGGATTTGCTTTTCTTTGCTTTAGCTGGTTAAAACAACCCAGAGGGTTAAGGGGATGGGGGACTGAGAGGTCAAACATGCCCCAGAAAAAGGAGATGACACTAGTTATTCTAGCAACGGACTGGTAAGGCAGATGTATAGAGAGTGGCAAAAGAGTGTGGAGTGTCAAGCATGGGCAAGCAAACAGGTTGGTTGGCTAGGTTTTCTGCCTTCAGCTGTCCATAGGTCTCCAATGCAAAAATCACATACCATCCCACTCCTCTAAGTTGCCAACAACATCTACTTAAAGTCAGAATGGCCCACCTGGCAAAGGCACAAGTGTCATAGGTAGCTAACAAACTGCAACTGTTGTTGAGAGAGAAAATTTAAGCCTAGCTGCCCTGATACCATCTCTGGGGTTCAGCATGAAGCAGTGCTATTATAGCACATCTCAAAACACACACAGCCAAATCAAGATGCATTATTCAGCATTCTTGCACTGTTTGCATCTCCTACCAGCTTCAGAGAACTGGAACTGAAAAAGACCAACTTCGCCAGCACATGTTTTTCACTAGCCAAAGTAAAGAGAGAGACATTGGCATCACCTTCTTGTACAAGATGACTCCTTGTAATGTTTACACACATTTAATGGCCACGTATCAAATTTCAGGGAAGGTACAATTCAACAGTAATCAGCCTGTCCTTGGACGGCAAGGAGGGTCTTCTGGCTAGCAGAGACTGTGGCATTAGTGCACCATTATACTTTTGTCTTGCTCTATATATAGCCCAGTTGCATGGAGAACACTTCTGATCTTCCAGTTCAAATTTGCTTCACCTAGAGCTAACTTGGCAGACACAGCATTACATATGCAAACTCTGAGACACAGCCTCCATTTTACAACAGTTTTCACATAGCACAGTAGTTGTTTTAAATTAATCTACAAGTGTACTGCAATCCAGGAATAGATGTATGCTGTGGTACTGTGAAAGATGAGCCATATCAACACCATTCTGATCCCATTAGCTCAACTCCTTCCTTGCCCACAGCCCTCTCACAAAGGTGAACAATCAGCTTCTGGTGACAGAAACAATCTCCTTGAAACCAGGAGGAAAAACAGTTATATTTTGTAGAACTAAATCACCACTCAGAATGCTGCAAGTACTCTAATAATCCATCTCATGGTCTAGCTAGAGAAGATAGAGCTAATTTTTAGCACTGGTTTTGTTCTGAAAGTCTCAATTTGACACCCCAGTTCACAAACTTAGAGCAGAAAACACTGATGACTAATGCCATGCTGTTCTATTTAGAAAGCATACTAAGACAGTCTACTAACAAAACTATCCAGAATAACCCCTAAGTGATGCATTTCTACCGTGCAATGCCTTTGTAACCAGCCACCATTTTCAGTGTCTACAAGAAGAGCTCAACTGGACTGACCATAAGACTCAGTTTGAGTACTAGTGCTCCACATTCTCAAAGCTCTCATCAGTGTTACCCTTCAATCCATACAGTACAGTTATCTATGCTGATGACATTTGCCTGACTACCTAATCTCAATCCTTTTCTAATCCCAAGGGAACCAGGAATTGCAAACTGGCAATTACAGTAGACTCTTAATGCAGTTGGCATATTTTCCATCTCTAGTAATGCTTTTGCGACTCAGTAGCAGAGCATTTCCAAAAAAGAGCTCTACCAAAACAATCCACATCTGTTCTCTCTCAGCATCACTCTCAGTAGGTCTCTGACTTACCACTGCCATCTGATAAAATTGGATGCAATACCCTCCTCTCAAACCCAAAAATCATGATAATAGTCTACACGGCAGCAATATTGGATCTACCCAGGGATCACTCATACTCTCCGGACATCTGCTCTTGAGTGCTGCTACTCCACAGCCTGAATATCACGTATCACTCTGGGCCCACCTACCTTACATGTAGTTAGCTGTCATGCAACTCCGCACTACTATGAGTGTCATTTCAGACTACAGATGGCATCTCTACCCCAGCTGTCACTGCTGAGTCATACTGCTCTGCCATTTGCTCACTTTCAATATGCATTTGCTAAAATAGTTGCAAAGATTGAAAGCTCATCTGACTTATTGTACCCAGATCTGTTTTGGTATCAAACCTCATTTTTTTTCCTACTGCCAGCTTTGTCACATTGCCGTTTGTCAGAGGCAACTCACTGCCAGGGGATAAGAGCGCTCAGCATCAGGTTTTTCTCTGCCTCGCTACTTCAGGATGCTCCCGAATCACCTGTGTGATGGCCAGAGAGGTCCCTGGTGCAGGGAGGTAGTGCGGGACCCAGCTGGATTCCAGCTGAGCGGAGGGGCTGGCACATCTGCATGCAGATATGGTGAATGGCAACCTCCCAGAAGACAGGCTTCAACCCAGAGTGGTCATGGGCTAATGCAAGAAATTTCATTTCCAAAACTGCTGCGGCTTGGTTTCTGTACATACATCAACAACAGTAATGAAATTTGAAACTTGATTACCAGAAATACTTTGCTACCTCCATCCTAATCCATCTACTTCAATTCACTCAATACCACTACACTCAATCCATAACTAGATAAGCAGAAAATATCAAAGATGAAAAGTGCTAAAAGAAAATTTGTTAGTTAACAGAGAACACAAAACAAAAGAAGGTGGGGCTGGGAGGGTGGGGCATGAAAAACACACCACACAACCACTAAAAGGAGTTAGGATCCCACCTAATCTTCAAAACTCCTTTACCACGGGTTAAGGCGATGTAATTCTCCCCACCTCATCCCATCATCTTTATATTTGTACCTTGTGCAAAGGAAATTTAAAAGAATATACTAACCCTACACCACCAAAACCAACCATAGCGTTTAGAAATATTGAAAGACAATTAGAAACAGTTAACATGGCAGGAGACAAGAGGAAGAACAAACATTTTTCCTTAGGCCAAATAGTTCTTAGTATCAATGTTACCCTGATGAGTGTTCAAAAAGTTGTGTTTTCTTGCCCTTGGGAACAAGTGGACATCTTTATCCTTTTATACAGTCATTTATTTCTTCACTGCTTTTAGATCTAACATACCAGAAATTCACAACTCCAATTTCAGAAAGTAAGCATAGGAGGATCTAATTCTAGTTGGTTTTAAATTATACAGCCAGAAAAGAATTAAGATTATGTTTACGCAACCAACATGTTCAGTTCACCTTTAAAACTCCTGCTACCAATTCATATGCTAGACTAATTGCTTCAATTTCATCTTTCTTTCCTCTGAAGAGGAAATTCATATTTGTAGCTGTAGACCCTGAAGAGCAAAAGGAGGATGCACTTAGGTTTTTTATTCTTTTCAAGTCTCAAACAGTGTTCAGTTTGTACTGTTTCCAGAAAAAAAGCTAGGACCTCAAGTTTATAATTTATCTATTCAACCAGCAAGCTGCAGTTTAAAAACTTCTGGTCAATTTATACTTGTAAGTACTTTTAAATATTAGACCCAACAAGATGAATATCAGAAATCAAACAGGAAGACAAAAATCTATTAAAGAGACTGTCATTTAAGAATCGCAAATGACAGCATTGTCATCAAAGCTCACACAATAAGCAGTGACAGGTAAATTATTCCAGCTGGCCAACGACTATGTAAGCCTCCCAAAGTTGCCACCTCACTGATATCCAAAACTCATCAGTGAATCATCACGCAGTGGTCACAGTCCGAGGTAACCACAGGAAAATCTTTGGTTTAGACCTTTTAACCAGTTGTCATTTCACAATGTTATTTCATCACGAAAATTAAATGCTCTTACATTTCTACAAGATGCAAACAGTGGTGCTCTAATCTGTGAGCAACTAGCTGACAAAAAGAGAGTCATCACAATTTCAGACTAATATACTTCCTGGCCTATAGGAGACACTGAACATTGCTGCTGATGTAAAGAATTCAAGCAGGAGCAAGTGTCAGTTCAAGAAGACTAAGAAGCTGAGGAGCAGCACCAGAGTGACACAGTTCTGCCCTAGGACAGAACCCTGCTGCAGAGTCCTCTCGTCTGCTATGCCCGAAACATGTAAAAGCAATGTGAAATAAGCTTTAACTGCTACTCAGGATTAAATACAGTAGGAATACATAAGTGTAGATTGATGCTAAATTTAAAAGAACTCTTTAACATGGATGTTATGCATACAGGGACTATTTACACACGTTAATGCTTCTAATGCAGCAACCTCTTCAACTCAGGCTCTTAAAAACAGCAGGGAATGGGTAAGAAGTGAGGTGCTCCCGTATCAGCAGCATCTTCCTTCAAATTAATAGGATGAAAGGAAAAAAGGAGAATTAAGAATATGTATTGAAATGTGAAAGAGAAGTATAGCAGTAAATAAGCACTCAATGTTATCCAACTTATTTTTTTTTCCAAGCAGAAAACAGACTTAATATTGAATTATTTTTATATAAGCCATCAATACAAACCAAAACAAAACAAATACTTATAAAAAAAAAATCAATAAAGAATATTTCTAGTTAGAATCACTGTTGCTAATTACTCCATGACAAATTATCATGATAAAATGTTAAACTTACAATTTAGTGAACAAGTAATAAGTCATTCAGTGCCTAAAGATACCAATTACAAAAGTAACAAACAGCTTTAGTAAAGTTTAGGCCAACACATTTATAGAAAGAAGCCTGCAAGTACTGTTCAGCAGAAAAAAACACTCTACATATCCTCCTACTACAAACAGGGCATCAAATAGCTGTACAATTTCTGCATTTCTTTTTTTAAGCAAATATAAGAACTAATAGCAATATTCAAAAATACACTCATAACCAATATACTCAAAATACAGTACACCCAGAGGCACTGGCAGTGAGACACTTTTTGCAGCCCTGACAAATTCCACTGCTCAACATTTCACTCCCCCTACTCCGTTACAGAGGGCAGTGATCAGATAGGAGCAGCTACAGCTTTGATGCGATACAGCATTACTCGCTTATTTGGGCTTTACTGTAAAAGGCTTAGGAATTTTCACCTACCCAATTTGAATTACTCTGTACCAATTCTTTCTATTCCATTTTATTTTCCTGACAAGCAAATACAGTAAAAAATTGAACACTTCCAGTCTTTATTAAGCGCTACTTGTACCTCAGTTGTCGGCCTTTAATAATACAGCACTGTGCTTAAAAACCAAAGTTATTCTTACAGGTTCATTTGTTCTCAAAATCTCTTGAGAGATTGGTAGGCAGTACATCCTTTCTGAGGAAGCTATAAGATAGGGTGGATTAACAATTCGTAAACAACCAGAGTTTTGTCTCACAGTTCACCTCTGAGGCCACTATATACCTTGAAGTTCACTGCCTTCAACTACTGCAACAGCTCCTTGCTGGGCCACAGCTGTTGCTAATCAGTTTTTCCAGAGTGTCAGAACATTAAATTCCCAGTGGCAATGGTCACTGCCATGCTTTCGGTTATGTATTGGTCATTTATTATAGTGTCACAATTTGCTGTCTCAGAAAAAGAGCAGCAGATGGTCAGCTTTAAATTTGTAGGAAAAAAGGATCGCTTTTTTTAATTTCTATTTTTTACGGAACTATACAAAATTTAATTTATATATTCTAGATGCTTGGCATGCTTGGATATTGTATCACAAGTACAAAACCTTCCCGGAAGAAAGTGAGAACACAAAGCTTCTACTCCATACAGGAGCATCAATACAATCACTTATTTCACCACTCTTCTGGCTAAAGTCAAAGCAACTGACTGGCCATTAAAGGACTCAAACCCAACTCACCTCACACTTACAACTTCCTTTTTGCTTACTAAGCAGACAGAGGGAAGCACAAATTCAAAAGGAAAGTGAGTACCAAGAAGCAAGCATTACTTTCTATCACAGTTCCACAATCTCTCCTCCACAATATATGGGCTGACAGGGGACCAAAGAGCTTTCATAGCACACACGTCCTTCTTACAGACTTCTCCAATTTTACTTTTTCTTCCAAATGTAGCACTTGTTGTTGTCTTTCATCGTATTTGTCTATATGCTAAGAACTGTGATATTCCTTCTATAATTTATTCTTTAAATAGCAGCAAATGAAACACAAAAAACCCCCACAAAATAGAGAATACCTGGGGTTTATTCTGTCCTACAAGTAAAATGTGAGGATCTCAGAATTTCTCATCCAAGAGACTATAAGCAGCTGGCATTAGTTTTTGATTAAAAGGCTAGTATAAAGTCATTCTAGAAGTGAAGATACATTGACCTACTGCTAAAAGATAGCAATAAGCAAGAGTTCTCATGTATGATAAACAAATAAGATCTTATTGACACGTTTTTAAAACTTTTTGTGAACTGAAGTGTTTACTGATATTTATCTCTCCTCTCCAGAAGAGATTTTCGTGATTTGTCCTGTGATGAAAAGCAAATTCAATCTCTCAGCAACTCCAGTACTTTTCCAAGTGTAAAGTTTAAAAACTTAAGAGTTTTAAGCAGGGTTTTTTTTGTGTTGTTGGGGGGAAGAAAAAGGGGAGGAGGTGTTTAAAAAAACAACAAAAAAAAAAAAAAAAAAAGAAAATAGAATTCTCAATCTAAAAACTAAAAGCAGCAAGAATTAAAGTGTCCAGTACAAGAATTCTCTTTGACAGAGTTTAAGGAATTAGATGGATCTGAACAGTTTAGCCATTTTGGTTTCTGAGGCTAGACCAAGCTACAGGAGTAAAGAACAACAACCATAATTATGTCCTTTATTAATTGAAATCCATATGCAGATAAAGGTTTGTCACCATTACCTGAAAACCATCTACTCTCACACCAATGTGCAAATAACACTAATTTCTGAAATCTAAAATCTTTCTTTGAAGAAACAAAGCCAAGACCAGGAGGAACAGTGAAATCTTTCTCTAACAAGCACAAACACAAAAGATTCCCTTTTCTAACACAAAAAGTTGCCTTCCCATCATCAACTAAGAGCTCCACTTACTGCATCCTGTGTAACACACACAAAATGAATCCATGCTTCTCCAGAAGAAGGTGGGCTCCTCATTAACTATTAACTAAACTATACTTATTAGAGGGACAAAACTGCCGCTGTCACTGCACACATGCCCATGATGCCAACGCCTCCCTGCAGGCCCTACTTCAGCTTCTGCCACCTGGTGCAGACACAAAATGTGAAAGCGGGCACGTACCAGGCTCCCTGAACAGTCAGCACGTCCACACTGGGCAAACAGGGACCCGCTCTGCTCCTGCTCTGCAGCAGCTGCGAGTCTGCCCTGCCAGCTCTCCGAGCCACTGGAAAGCTTGGTAACTGTGTTAGCGTGGTGGCTGGCCTCAACTAAAAAGCCCTGCTTGGAAAGAAATTGCGTTAGCCTGGTCTGGGCATTGCACTGGGCCAGCTCAGCTCCCGGGTGAGAGCTGACGCAATGCTGCTCTGGCTCGGAGCACCCTCCACCGTGTCTGCTGCAAAACACCCAATGGGCATTACCCAGTGTTAGTCATCTGCGTGGAAAAACCCGCAGCGGAGACCTGTCCTCACGTCTGAAAAGTGGCTGTAGCAGCTTATACTAGAAATTAAAGCAGGAAAAAAAAATATTCAGTAGGGATGCAATGTGTTAAACACTCCATTCAAAATAAGACACCATTTTCAATGCTTAAGATGAAACAGTAAAGCCAGTACGCAATAATTTTACATCAGAGCCTAGCCAAAAAATGTTTCCAGTCACGCGGACTTTTCAGGTTTTGCTTTTCATAGAGAAGGAATTGGGAAAAAGCCTCAAACACAAGTCATGATGCTTCCTTGCCATGAGGACTTTAATGTTAAGTATCTTTCCCCATCAGCAGGAGACCCAAGCTTAATACATGCACAAAGTCATAAAACATTCTGACGTAGTTTGCCACTTCAAAAAAAAAAAATTAGTCTCCCCAGAGCACAGGGCCAACATAACAAAGAAAAATGGCCAGATTTACATTAGCAATAATCACAGTGGAGAGAACTGAACCCTGACCTCCCAATACAGTGCTGTGCTATCAGTTAAATACCAGATTTATGAACAAATCTTTGGTCAGAACAGTTTTTCAGGTCTGACCTAAATTTATATGCAATTCAAAGCAACTCAGACTAAATTTAGGAGCAGATAAATGCATCAAATTGACATCTTCTACATTTGTTTCCCGAATTACCACTCTCAAATTTGTGCTCACACCTACAAATCAATTTGACCTTTAAGAAGGCAAGCTGAACAACAACATACTGTACTGAAAGAAGAAGAAGCAAATGCAAAGTGATTTTAAATCCAGAGCTGTATATGAACAGCTTTAAGTAGAACAAGAAATTCCTAATGCATGTGAAGAGCAGTAAGCAGTGTATTAACTCTGCAGTCTGGGGGCATTTTCCTGAGCTTTTTCAACAGAAACAGGTCAGACAAACCAGCGCTATTTGAAGAGAGCATGATCTACACTACTGCTCCAACCAGTTTTAAAACTGGTTAGAAACTTCTTAATGTATACAGCCCCAATGGCAATATAATCCATCTTATATGCCCCAGGAAGAAATTAAACAATGATATTCAAGCTGCTGTTTCTACTGGCACCAGTCAGAGACTCCCAAGTCATGGCATGAAAATAAAGAGACAAAAGATTCTAATCACCAATAACAACAAAAAAAGTTATGAAAATGTAAAAAACATAACAGTCACCGTATAGCAGATGAAGCATAGAGAAAGTAAAGTGTACTTGAGCACCTCAAAAGATATTTCCATCTTTAAAAGTAAATGTTAACTTCTATGCCTCAAAATAAGCATTTATTCTTGGGAGAGAGGGAGGGGGGGAATGCAGGGCAGGATATGACTGACAGCTCTTTACATAGAAGAATTCAATTAAAAGATTAATAATGCCCTGTTGACAACAGAACAATTCGAAGCGTGTAATTTTTGGACTTCACCATGGTTTTAAAAAAAAACGCATTTTCATGCTTCTAATACTTAGGTAACATATTTAGAACTGCAGCACCTAAGAAACAGTTATTAAAGTGGAGTCTGCACATTGGAAAGACTCTTATCCAACGTACAACGTACCATCACTTCACATCTCCCAGCAGATTGTTTCGAAGCAAAGACCACTTTTACAGCTGCTAATCAAATGTCAGAAAGCCAAAGTATTTTGATAGCCATGACATCACTTGAAGGACACACGAAAGAAAAAAAAAAAAAAAAAGGCAGAAAAGATTTTTAGTTTATTTAAACTTTTACTCTATGTCAAAACAGTCTTCAAATATTGAATTAGGACATTAGGCCCTAATCAAGGTCCACCACATCTTTGTCTTCAGAGTTATGTGACTAAAGCTTTCCAAATATAATTACATTTTCTTCCACTAGGTTGTTCTGACCTTCCTGAATGAAAAAGCCTTCCTTGCCATTTCCATCTCTGAGTAAATCAGACTTATTTCGTGTAAGTGAAGGAATCGGATGAGAAACACTAAGATTAAGCCATGAAAAAGATTATAAAATGTAGCCTACAGAGGCTGAATAACATTCTGAAACAATAATCACATTAGCACATCAAGTCTCTACATCACACCTGTGCACACTTTAGGTTTTTAACAGCTGGGATATCGCTGTTGGTATACGAGACTACCTTATCCCACACAAACTACTTCCAAGAGCAGCTGGAGATCACAGAGTTAAATGATCATACAACACCATCGCCTATAACACAAGTGTAAAATTTGAGGAACATTCTTTGCAGCAGAAGTCATCAGCCATGCAAAGAGGCTCACAAATGGAAATACCCGCCTGGAATCTCAACAGATTCGCACTACAGCTCTGCCAAACGCTATTTCATCCTGGCATCATTCTCTGTATTCACATCAAAAGTTCATCTCCTTCCATGAGCTTCTTCTTGAATAAACCTGCTTACTTTACATATACACAAATGTTTTTCAACTTTGTATCCATGTTTCACATTATGTGAATGTTATTTTTCACTTACATGAAGTCCAAAAGTTTGACTTGCTAGGTATTTTCTCCAACAGATTTTCAAATGACTAAGCAGCTTTTACAACGGTTCCACCAACTCCTCAGTGCAGGTCTGCTTGTTTCATAGAGACAAATTCTTGATTTTGGAACAACGAGAAGCAGTGGAGCAATAAGTGATTACATACTGCAACACTGACATTTTTCTTTCACATTTATTTGGGGTGTGCAGCTCTATGCATCATCTTTTTAGTCCATAACATTATACACATTTACTTTTTTTCCACCTAGCCTATCAAAGCCACAGAAAGTGGTTATCACATTCATTTAAGGATACAGAGATGTAACTTCCTAGTGATATTAAGAGGTATCAGCTACTGTCTCCAGCACTACTGGCACATACTACTGTTCCAAAAGGAAAACATTGGAGCATGCAAAAACCCCAAAACATCTACCTTAATGTCTTCCTTAAAAAAAAAGCCAGGGGTTGCGGATAGATATGCCTAGTCTACCTGTAGCTGGGCCACGGCAGGTATAGTCATTTTAAAGAACAGACTCCATAAAGCATAAAGAAGATCCTAAGTCTGGAAACACTTCACTTTATAAGACCAAAACAGTCTTTGAGGACTGCTTGTGAAACATTAGCATGCTTATTTTCAAAGGTTTGCCTAAAAAGTGAAACATAAAAACATAACTTTAGTAACAAAAAGATATTGTATTATAAAGGTCATTTTCTCCTTCCTAGTAGCAGGGGACAGCAGGGGTTCAAGGAGACAGGTTGCCTGGAGGGATAAAAACACACTCCTATCTACCATTAACATTTTTGCAAAGCCTGCACTCTTATCAGTATCTCTCGATATTGGCTGCCTCCAAGGCCTCAAAATAATTGTCTGGAAGCTATGTGGAAAGAGTCATGTTGTGTCAGCTCTGTGATAAACCGGCCAAAGGGAGCAAGAGAGTCATGCACACAAGGCACAGCCTGGGCTGCAGCCCGTGACTCATTAAGAAGCTATTCAGCACAATCTAGAGCAACTCACATGAGAGGGGAAGCAAATGGATGGCTCTTGAAAGCCAGGGTCGCACTGCCTTACTGCACTGTTGTCCGTCCAGCCTTGCACTACAGCTGGCAATCTTCTCTCAAGCCTATTTAATCTGCAATTGTTAGGGTTTTTTTTAGTAACTCTTAGCAACAATTCATAACATTCTTAGCAATGACCAATGAAAAAAAGAAAGCAACACAGAAAGCAAGTGTTCAGCAACCTAACGCACAACACCCTACACAAAACTCACACCTCTTCAGCTACCTGTGTGGCCACGGGCTCAGCACTGAGGACCCCGGTGAACACAAGGCTTTACCAGTGTTTTCACCAGCAAGTCTATTATATTCACAGTGTTTTATCACTGAACTATTTCAACTTAAAAGAGATATTTTTCTGTTGTTGTTCCCTTTGATCCAGTTCAGCACTCTGGGATGTTCCAGCCACACACCTGCCCCAGCAGACCGAGGAGCCGCGTTGGCTCCCTATGGGCGGCGCACACACACCCACTGCCCAAACCTTGGGATGCACCAGGAGCACTCCGAAAGTACAACAGCTTTGGTACGTATGCCGAGTCGAAAGCGGCACAGATTGCTTAAGTAACATACCACACTACTATGGCTTATACTGGATTTCAAGTTCTTCAACGAGTTTTCCACTTTCCTGGTTCCAGTTCCTGGAAGATGAGAGTTTTCAGCCTGGTCTACAGAATATATCCTAAGGATTTATGAGCCAAACAGCATTCAAAACAATACCCCTCAATCATGTCTTATTGCTACTGCTTCTATCATGCATCTTTTGATCAGTTTCTGTAAAATAGCTTAAGAAACTATTCTGCAGCTTGAATCTTGATATAAATGCAACACATTAATTAATTAATTAATCTTTATATAAACGCAACACATTATTGCTAAGTTGCATATCTGATTTGAGTACGGATTTTACACTAATGCAGCATAAGAACAATTTAGGCCAGAGCCTTAAACTTTTATAGACATGAGTCCCTTTGCATGTGTCTAATCAACAGATAGATATTATACACACATATTCACATTTTTCCAACTCACACTTTACTGTTAATAATAGAATTTTAAGAGCTATGGAGCAGGACCAAACAAGGCTCTACTCATTCAACAAAATCACCATCTCCAATTAGCATCAAAAAGAACAGTTAATAGTAACAGCTTAACAATAACACTGAGTTCATTGACAAAATGTTTACAATATGTATCTCTATATATCATTGAGGTGTGACTGAAATTCAGAATAGAGACTCCCAGGATATCTCTGTTTCAAACAGCTGAGGCAGATCAGTGAAAAAGAAGAGAGTTCAAGACCCAACACACATATTCAATCACTGATTGACTAGTGCATTTGCAAGGCACTCATTTTAGTAATTAGGGTGGGAAGTCCATTAATACACTATCCATTAAATAACGATTTGTAAGCCTGATGGCTAATTGGGGGCAGGAAAAAAAAAATATATTGTGGAAGACATTCAAATGAGCATCAATACGAAAAATACTGAACATGTTACATAGCGAAGGTCTATTTTATCACATACAGTTTAATATATAATCATTTTGGATTACTTTTCTCTCTCAAACACACGCCTACTGAAAAAACCACATTTCAAACCCAAGAATTGCGCTAACACCAGATAAAGCTATTTTGCAAAGCCCAAAGTTGTCTTTAAATATTTAGGACAAGTTTTATAAAACACTGTAAGATCACAAGATTCCTTTGTGGGTATTTTAAATTGTCAGCCCGCATTTCAAATACCAAAAAAAAGTGCTCAAAAGCACTCTATACAGATGTTCACTATTCATTACACATCTTTATGTCTTTATTCATGCTCTATTATAGATGAGAATTGGCACAAACAAACTGAGTAGAGACAAAGCCAATAAACATTAACACTGTTTCCCACACTACGGTGACTATACATCAATACCCCTGTACTAACGTGACTCAGAACGTAAAGGACAGCGCGGATTTGCAGCGCTGCCCAGCTGCACGCAGCACTGATCCCTTCCACCCCTGCCCCTGCGGCCCTGGGGTACCATGGGCACAGGCTGGGGCTAAGGGGCACTTGCTGTCCACCTCATTGGAAAAAGTAGCAAAGCAAAGCTCGGCCACCACACATGTGGTCACAGAAGTTATGTTTCCCACACTGGGACAGAAAATAAATAAAAGGGGAGGAAAAAAAGGCAGGAAACCATAACCACAAAGGTTCCTTAGGGTCCACTCACAGACCCCCCACATTACCTCTGTTACACACCTTCAAACTAATTCCTGCTGCCTCCTCACCCAGCAGGGCTGGCAGCACCTCAGCAGCCTATCTGCTATTGGCATCATGGAATCCTCTAACTTGACCGCACACCACCACTTCATGTGCTTGTATAAGCCTAATAACAGTAACTCCACCTGAAAGCCAACTGACCACATCATCTGTTTCTGTGGTTGAATAATCAACATTCAGCATCTAGATTTTACTCCAGAGAGTAATGCAGAAAAACAAAGGTGTATTTAAGCCAGCCTATTGTTTCTAAGTAAATTAACTGTCATCAGGTATAAGCTCCTTCAAAGTCTACCTTACATCCCCTTAAAAGCATGAAAAGCTTCCCAATAATTTTTGTCCATAACCAGGTTCTCACAGACTAGGCTATCTCTTTGCAGCAGACTAGTAAAGAGAGCCCTGACAAAGGACTCCATCCAGTACAAATCTAACAAAGAAATCATTTTTCTAAAAAAAAAAGAAAAATAATTAAGGGGTAGAATGTATTACTGGTGGGGAAAAAAAGACTTTATAACAATCACTGCCTTGCATACTGAAGGAGGTTCCATGATTCTCAACTAAATGAAAGAACTTTTAACTAAGAAGGGAAATAAAACTGAGTCCCATGACAGTCCCCTGCTACTAAAAGCAAAGGGGAGCTAGAAACACACCCAGAAAAACATCATCCTTAATCCACTAGGAAAGGATAAAAGAGCAATTCATCTTTGACATGACAGACTACCTTTTCCAGTTAAACAGCCGAGTCCACATGACTGTGAAATGAAGAGTCTTTAAGAGAGAGTCTTTAAGAATTAGCATGAAATTATTATATATGTTATTAACTCCAAATCAGACTTGGCCAGCTCTATGTATCTGCTTTTGATATCTCAGTGAGTAGATCATGGAACAGCAATCCAAGTGAGCTAGTTAAAATCTATTGCACTCACATTAAGTATAAAAGTGATCAACAAATTTCTCAAGGGCCTATAAAAAGCCTTTCCTAAGGTGAAATATGTTTTAAAGGCTCATATCATTGTGTACATTTCTTCTTCTTTTATTTGTATAAGATTAACATTCATTAAACACATACATACTCAAACCCAAGAAAAAATTATTTTGAGTCAGAAGGGTCGAGTCATGCAAGAGCTGCGTCCCTCCCAATCCAAACAAGGGGAAGACTCCCTGAATTGTTTTTTTTTCTTAATATATATAAAAAAATAACAATTCATTATAAATTACAAGCATAATTAAGTATTTAATATACAACGTAATGTTTGGTTTTGTAAATGACACAAAGAGAAGTATTAGAAGCTGCTACTCCAACAACAGTGTAGGAATAGACAAGAAGAAATTTGAGAAAGTAGGACAGGACAGAAAACGGGATACAAGTCTGGAGGCAATGGGAGGAAATGCAGGGAAAGAGTACAAAGTACTAAAAAGACTTCCTTTGTCACAAGGGACAGAGTAAAGCGATGAACTGCCAGTGGTGACAAAGGGAGAGCGAAATGGGGAGACGACAACACAGGAGGCTGTCTGCATAAAATTAGGATTATTATTTAGTCAAAGTCTGCTTTAAAATGCTCAATGACCAGAAAAATCATCCATATTAATACAGATATTGTAACTCACAAGTTAAGCCCAATTAAGGCTTATTTTTTAATAAGGAAAAAAAATACCAATAGCAGTATTAATTTATACCTGTACCAGTATAAACTCATACCAAGAGGGTACACACAAACTTTGGCATTTTTGGAGAAGATTACTAGTCACTCAAAATTACTTGAAAATCTCACCACATCTTCAAATCTATTAGAAAATACTGCATGCATATAGTATATACCACAGAGGCAGCACAGATATTTTTCACTGTTCTAGCAAACTCAAATACTAAGCTAGAAGGCAGCAGAATTATTTTCCATCCTGATTTTTAATATATTTGAACATACACTTTTTAATCCAAAAATCAACTAAAAGGAATATGAACCGGCAAGTGCAATAGGCAAATGTTCTTGAGAGAACATTAAGTACGAGAAAATATATTTTTCTATACTAAGAAACTGAAATAGCATATTTCTTCATTAAGAGAATCACCTTTATTCTGAAAGTGCCCTCTGCTTGTCTTTACACAGTAAGTGATTAAACTTAAGGGAGGATGTAGCCCTGAAACAAAGATAAACAGTACTTGAGCCTTTCGGCTCTTAAGAAAACTGTTTTTCTGTGTGATGAGCCACACCTTCCCCCAGAGCAGGTATCCAACTCCAACGCTTTCCAGTACATAAACATCATCTGCAGTAGCATTTTGTTTCATGTTTCCTTCCCAAGGAGCCCGAAGCTCTACTGAGGGCAGGCACCAATACACATTGGCCACTTGCAATTTCCGAGACCATTGTGGTGGGACACCCTGGTCTACACCGAGGCTGCAGGTGCTGGAGCTGCACCAACACAAACTTGCGCAGGAATGCTGGCACAGCTTCACCATCTCACTAGTGACCAGACCAGACTTGATCTGAGAAGGGGAATCCATTGCAATTTCTGACTACCCAGAAGAAAAAAAAAAAAAAAAAAAAAAAGAAAAAAAGAAAGAAAGAAAAACCACCAAACCACAAGGCTTCCACAGCCTCTGCTGCTGCTGCAGTATTAATTTGCAACCTGTACTTCCCAAAGGCCCTCTAAATCCCTCCGTGCCGGGAAGGTGGCTGTGGCTGCACCACATTCTCCCCCTGGCAACATCTCCTCAGCCATTCCCTCCAGCATCCATCGCCTCTACCCTCCCCTTCAAAAAGAATTGCCACTCCGCACAAAGTGACAGAGAAAGCAAAACATGCGCAGGTCTGAATTTTAGCTATGATGATTAATCCTACAGAAGTCAAAATCCAAGTTAATGAACACACATAGAATACTTTACACAGCTGCATGGAGAAGAAAGGCTTGTAACCAAGGAATGTTGCACTATGCCAGTCACGTCCAAGCTGTCAAACTCAAGCATCAAGAAGGCTTTAATACAGACAACAAACAGCAGAAGGCTGGTATGGCTGGGATAGAAAATAAACTGGTAGCTCTTCTATTTAAATGCAGTTAAGTTTCAATTTAAGCTAAATTACAAGGTTTGAAATTAGCTACATTTCCTGACCCTGGAGTTACTCTTTTCCTTCTGTCCATCAACTTTAATACCTGGCTCAACTTGTAAATAACCAAATGCAAACTAATAGTAAGGAGTCCAGTAAGATCTCTAAGAGAGGCCTTGTTGTACTTAACAAACAGGAATCTGTTCTACATTCAGATGGTGACAGAACCACACAAAATTGGCCAAAGATTTTTCAAGTGACCTCAAATAACTAGGTTTAGAAATCCCATCTTCCACAGTTGCTATTACATAAAGTTTTATTTCACATACAGCTATTCTAGAAGAAGTCGTCTGTGACTTTCTGAACAGGGTTCTGTAAAAGCTGTCTTAGGCCAGACAGAATGGATCAAACTACATGAAGTGCTTCAACAGAACTGGCAGAAGGAAAGCAGGGGTTTCACAACCTCCATCTTCACTGAACTCCCACCTCTCAATCAGCTTGTTCACCCTACTAAAAGGATGCCCTGTGTAGAAAATGCTACACTATATTGTAAATGAAGGGGCTGACCACATACTCACTTTAATTATATTGTGCTAACCCAAAGTTTGTGAGGGCACGCAGTCCTAAGCACAGCTCCACTCTGCAATACAGTACACAGATTTTGGGAGTAAACTGTGACCTGACCTAAATGAGTCCTTCTCTATACCCTACATATTGCTACTCCATAAGCATCCACCCTGCTGGTCCTTTCTTTAGGCTTTGTATTTAAAAAAAAATATATAATGAAGAGAAAGCATAAAACAAAATGGGGAAGGGGGGAGGTGGGGGAGGGGGAAGGG
Organism: Pampusana beccarii; assembly: GCA_013399365.1. NCBI lineage: Eukaryota > Metazoa > Chordata > Aves > Columbiformes > Columbidae > Pampusana > Pampusana beccarii. The sequence continues at coordinate 68,271 of VWYH01009359.1, forward strand.
CATGAAGACATTTAACGCCATCTTCATATTTCTGTACAATTCACCTTCTGGTGGCAGCATGTATAAAGGTTTCATCACTAGTTTGGAGAGAACCATGTGATTTTAAAATATTCCTGAGAAACACAGAGTTTGACTAAATGGCAACCATCGGAAAAAATCATGCCCAGCTACACACTCTATACCACTTGCCACCTTCATATCAAGGTTCTTGAGCATTAGATGAAAGCAGTAAGACACTATGATTTTTAATCATCTCCAGGAATATAATGCTATTTCCCTAATAATACCATTTACCAATATTATTTTCTTGTCTTAATTCAAGGATTCCAGCTCATATATGCTACTTGACTAGCAACATGTATGCTATACATATAGTGGATATGCTCGACTAGCTTTCAATAACCAAAGATAAATGGCCTGATTTGACTAAACATTGTTTAACCACAGCCCTTCCCCACCTCCACGCACACAATCCTGCTCAGCCATTGCTTCTAAGTAACATCCCTTCTCCACAGCTTCCCTAGTCCAAAAGGGGATTATCCAGCTCCTGCCACCCACCATGGGAAAGATAAAGCTCTTGCTACAAACCATTTCCCCTCAGTTGCTGTCAAGAAATCAGCTTCCTGGGCCTCCTCTATTTCTTTTGACTTCTCTAAAAATAAGCAAAAATGTTGACCTTCAAGTATCCCAAGAAACTGTGGTGACCAGATAGTCCAAATGACTGTTTCTTAGAATAGACTATTTCAGTTGTAAAGGACCTACAATGATGACCTAGTCCAACTGCCTGACCTATTCAGGGCTGACCAAAAGTTAAAGCATGTTATTAGCGATATTGCATGTTATTAGGGATATTGTTCAAATGACTCTTAAACACAGACAGGCTTGGCACATTGAACACCCCTCTAGGAAGCCTGTTCCACGGTTCGACCACTCTCTCAGTAGAGAAAAGTTTCCTAATGTCCAGTCTAAACCTCCCCTGGCACAGCTTCGAACCATTCCCACATGTCCTATCACTGGATCCCAGGGAGAAGGGATCAGCACCTCCCTCTCCACGGCCCCTCCTCAGGAAGGTGTAGAGAGCCATGAGGTCGCCCCTCAGCCTCCTTCTTTACAAATTAGACAAGCCCAGAGCCCTCAGCCGCTCCTCACAGGACATCCCTCCCAGCCCCTTCTCCAGCTTTGCCCTCCTCTGGACACATTCAAGGACCTTCACATTGTTCTTAAATTGCAGGGTCTAGGACTACACACAGTACTCCAGGTGAGGCTGCGCCAACACTAAATACAGTGGGATACTCACCTCTTTTGACCGGTTGGTGATGCTGTGTTTGATGCACCCCAGGACACGGATTGTCCTCTGGGCTGCCAGGGCACACCTGCTGACTCACACTGAGCTGCTGCCACCAGCGCCCCCAGATCCCTTTCTGCAGGGCTGCTCTACAGCCACTCCTCTCCCAATTTGTGCTTGTGCCCAGTGTTACTCCATCCCAGGTACAGAATGCAGCATTTGGACTTCCTAAATTTCATTCTGCTGATCACTGCCCAATGCTCCAATCTATCTGGATTCCTCTGCAAGGTCTCTTGTCCCTCAAGAGAGTGAACAGCACCAGCACCCCTTCCCTCAGGGAAGGAAAATCAGTGTTAACAACGAAAGGCACTGTGACGAGGCACTGAAGAAACTACCATATCAGCAAGCATGCAATTCCTTTTTCCATCATTAACTCAAATTTAAACCAAGGTGGAAGTGGATGAGTGTTGGGCAACTCACTGACACTGCTGTCAACGAAGTCCATCACTATACAGAATCAGTAAAACACAAATACTGCTTCCTCACATGCATGTGCATATGGGTTTAAGACTAAGAGAAAGCAATGAGCCAATTTTACCTAGGAAGTTTTAGTGACTGACTTCCTCCTGGTTCTAAACGACATTCTGAAATTGTCAGAAAACAACTAGAAACAAACTTTGAGCGTGTTTGCTATTAATTCAGTCTAAATTGTTGTGAAATGTTGTCTAAAAGGACATTTTTTTGAGAAGAAAAGTCCTGAAGAATTAGGAACAATTTTGTTTCCATGCTCCCCACAGAGAGGCAGAGGGGGAGGAAGAATCACCAGTAGGGTAGTCTCACCTCTTATTTTAACAACCACTAACATAACACAAGGCTGCACTGACATGCTTAGACAACTTTAGGCTCTTCAAAACAGAAGGAATCTTTTGTTTAAGAGACTTTCGAATGAAGTAACGATGTACAGATAATTAAAAACTTTCTTCTTTGTTGAGCTGAATTTAAATACCAGCTTGCACTGCTGTATCTCTTTCTACCTTCCTCAGTCTCTCTTCTCTGTTCATAAAAGAAACCAACAGATGGAAAAGAAGTTTTAAAAATAGTTTATCTACATACTCTGAAAAAGAGTGAAAGCATTTGGTTTTGCGAGATAGAAGACGATATAAAAAGAATATGAGAAATGCAAACAGCATTCAAAATGTGAACATGTGCAATGTTGTGCTTTTAAGCCACTCTTACAGAAATCTGCCTCCAGCCAAAAATAGCAGGAGCATCACTGTAAACTACAGCCATTCAAACCAAGATTACTATACTCTACCCACTCATCAAGCTGCTCCGACCCAAGATATTTGGAAATGGAATGCATAATTCCAAACACAAATCTTAAATAAATTAGATCCATACAGATGCTTCTACAGGTTTAAAGTGGCCTTAGTTCAAGCATCAAACACTTCTGTAAATTAAGTTCAAGAAAGTCTTTTAGTACCAAATGAGTACACGCAAGGTTTAAGTACTTCATTGCTTGTTCACCCTGAAGCTAATGCACATAAATCAAATTGCAAACTTCCCTTTGTCAAGCCCAGAAAATGCTTTAAAATTTCCATAAATAGGTATATCTACTTCCAAGACACTATGAAACCACAATTAAAGCTCGTAAGGAAATCCTGACATCCTGCCAGTGACTAAGGATGACTGGAAGCCCCGTGCACTATCTGCAAAAACAACAGGAGTATGGGGGGGAAGAGGAGGAGGGGGGGAAAATGCTTGCTTTTAGGTGTTAGAAAGCTAGGCGATACTTTATCCAAGTGCTTGCGAGGCCAGATTGTTCTTTTGTAGTTTCTGTTAGTAAAGTCAATGCTGTATACCTGGCACTCTCAAGTTATTTCTTCTCCCTCCCAGCCCAAACTTCCTTTTAACCTTTTTTCACATCTACTCTAACACTGTGATCACTGTAAACCTCATTGCTTTTCTTTTTCCTACCGATTCATCCTTCTCATTCTCTATTCCAGACAACCTCACCTGTGAATCATCCTGGGTTTTTTTCTGCCTCAGAAAATCTTGTTGCTCCAGTTGCCCACTGGTCAAAAACATAACATCCTTATTCCCTTCCCTCAAGACACTCAAAAGTACATGCACAATCTCACACACTCTCCTTGACACCTATCAGTTGCTTCTAATTCATGTATCAACACTTTCAAACCTAACTAGAATGAGGGATTGGGATATACAGATCACCTGTGGCACAATTATTCACTCCAACCCACTCCCTCAGCAGTGCTACTCAACATGTCATCCACAGAGCAATGGGGGATGAAGGAAGAGTTCAACAGTCTCACAAAAAGCTGCCTCCCTACTGCTTTCAATGCATGCAGAGACGAAAACCCACATTATTATCAGCATCATTTTAATTGAAATGTTTATAAACTATGAATAACAATGAAGTTTTTTATCCCACAGCTGGTCCGCCACGTATTTTTTTAAATAGGCCAGATGTTTCACTGAAAGGCTATGCTACATTTGTATAGCAAAAAAAAATAAAAGTGCCAGTGGCAAGGATGAAAGCTTGGCATCAACACGCCTGACATGGCCTTCCATTTTTCTGAGGACTGAATGCAGGGGAGAGGGTGATGGATGGAAGGAACATTTTATTTAGAAAACATTAATTGGTTCTAGAAAAAAAGAAAAAAAAAATCCCTCACATTTTAAAATAAATCACATGTTTTAAAACCAGTGTTATTCAAATGGCTCTGGCCATTTGGATTTTGGAGATTGTTAGACTTCTCTCCAAGACCACAGCCAGCTGGCATTTTCCATATTTTTGCACAAACTCTACGTTTTCCCACTCTCTTGGGAAACGGTGAGAGTGCACTGCTGCAGGTCCCCAGACATGAGAACAGCAAGTAGTAGTGACAGCCCAGTCAATGCAAGAATTACTGTGTTATTTTAGATAAAAGTTAAATGGAGTAGCCCTAGATTAACACAACACCATTTCTGTTATCCTCTTGAAATACAATAATCCCAGAAGTTTACAAGCACAATATATTGAATGAATCGAAGCTGATACTCAAAATTCCTAAAATAATTTGTCAGGGGAGTATAGAAAGCAGAGTGTTCAGCCTGTTTGACACATAATCATGGTAAAGCTTCACTGTTTTTCCTTAGAGATACACCTTTAAGAGTAAAAGAAAAGACAAGGTCTATACCACAGAAGATCAGCATTCACTTGAACTCTGAACTGTAGTTTAAAGATATGAGATTCATCATCAACCAACCTCAAGTCCCTTAAAAGCTCCTTAAGGAATCTGCCTTACAGTTATGTCCAGGTCTATTGGGGAATTTCTGCCAAGGTAGGTAACCTTTGTGCATTTCTAGAGAGAGGACATTTGTAAACTAAAACTTGCTCAATGTTTTCTGCTGTCCCTATGCTGATGTAAGGGTGCTGTATAACATTGGTAAAAACACATCCACTCTTGCCAGCTGCAGCAGATAACCTCTGACTTTCTGGGGCCACCCTGGCCTCCAAACAGCCTCACTACCTTGAGCAAAGCTGCACAGAGACACCGTAATTTTTGTGAACTGAGCCAAGCATTATATGACAGATATTTATCATACTTATATTTGCCTGTAGAGGAAGTGATTCAAATATTTAACTAGAAAGTTGTTATTGTGACTGTAATTTTATTGCCATGTTAAAGGGAGAGGGGGGGAAAGACTCAGTAAGTAGTGAAATTAAGCAAAGGTAAATATATCAAAACAGTAATTAAATGGAAACATTTGTTCCAAACCAGCTTGTACAAGAGCAAGCACTAGCTACTAAAAAGAAAATACGGTGCCTTCAACTATGGCTTAATATAGGGCTTCAATGAGTGCTTCCAGTGTACTGCTATTGCAGCCAGTCATCTTCCTCCTGCAAATAATCTCTTTAAAGATAAAAGTACACCAAATAAGAGTGATTCTGGAATTGCCCTTCAGCATCTTTAAACTTGTGTTACATTGTATTATTTGCCAAGTGACTTATTTGTCTTGTGAAAAAGACAGCCAGGGCATTTGTTCCGCAAAAACTGACAGCTGGTTTCACATTTGTGCCCCTGCAAAGGGCACAACAAAGAACTGAACAGATCAAATACAGGACAGTGCTTCAACCTGGAAAGTTTCACTGAATTTTTTTCAGTCTGTCAAAACAGACTTTTTTTTTTTTTTAATTTCAGCAAAAGACAACAATGTTAAAATCAAGCAATGTTTGAGACATATATTTTATCAATAAATGATTAGCCAAGGATTAATTCTGATCTCTCCAGTCTATGTATTTCACCTCTCAATGAGGTCATTAACTCAGACAAAACAACTTCTATAACCCTATTCAGTCTTGTTCAATAAGGGGTGGTGGAGGAACACCATCATTCTAATAGAAAAGAGTGTTGTACAGTTATTACAGAGGACCTACTACAGTCCACAAAGTATTTGACTTCTTATCTCTATGCAGACAAGAAGTCAGATCCCAAGTTATGCCCCATGGCCTGGAAGTTAAAAACATATTTTATAAAAAGGATAGATGTATCTGATATGGAACCAAACAGAAACACAATTAAGTAAACATTCCAGTTACTTGAAAAAATAATAACATTTACTGTCATACAATTTTAGTTTTCTAGGAAAAAGTCTTCATATTCCCCCATAAAACATGGCTACCATTCACCTTCAGTAGCCATTTTTAATAGGAAGATACCACGTCTCATCAGCCATAAATTGTTCAAACTAGTTGTGTTATATACCAAAAAACTTTTTTTTTTTTGCCTTCCTATTGCTTCCTATCTGTCATACTCCATCAAGATTCAGCTTAAGATATTGCAACTGCCAAGAATCATTTAATGGAAGGGGGAAAAAAAAAATCAAAATCAAACTTGGGCCTGTTGTCCCTCTGTTTCATGAAGAGTGGTACAGGGGTGCAGGCTTATCTGGGGAGCATTAAGATCTAAGGAAAGGCAATTTCTAGTGAATTAAAGAATTTGTTTGGTTCCAGAGAAATGTAACAGAGACCAGAGACTACAGGTTTTGTTAGGAAGACACTAATATACAAACATTGACTTCTCAAGCAAATTAATAGTGAATTAAGGTGATTATTTAGGACCAAAACAGAAATAGAGAATACAAGTATACAAACAGGCTCCTTTTTCACTATATATCCATTATCTATCCATAAGCCCCTAGTCTACCTACATTCAAGCAAAAAAAATATGTAATTCTAGGGAATATTTTCCTGTAGGTTTAAGTATTGAATAATTCCAGCTCAAAAATATTTGGCTTTCTAATTGTTTTGGGGTTCATTTTGGTTTGGGTTTTTTTGGGGGGTGTGTTGGTGTTGGGGTNTAGCTGAAACAGGGGCACAGTATTTTTTTTTTTTAACCTACTATATATCCAGTAAAAAAATATGCTCTCTGTCCTAAAGTCTGAGAACTGCAGGTTCAGCAATACGAACAGAGCATTTGCAATACTGAGACCAAGCCAGGGGACGCATTCCCTCCCTGAAACTCACTGTAACGTGTGTTATGGTAATACCTGCTGGGAGAATCCCTCCTAGAACATCAGGACTAGCGAGAAGACATTCACACACCTCTACTTTTCATCCTTCTCAATGCCAGAAAAGGATGTAAGAAATCTCTCTTTCAATCTTCCAGTAGACTTTTTACAAATAACGGTGAAAATAATCACAATTTCTCCAGTTTCTATTCTCTCAAAAGAAAGCCAGAAATCAGAAACATCCTCCCCACACCTGCTTTTTATTTATATATAATTGGTTTCCTATATACATAGTATATACATATAGCGTGTACATATATTACAGAGAGATATGCATTTTTATACACACACTTTTTTTAAACTGCAGGAGGATCTGACTTGGAATGATATTTAACCTGAATCCAACCTTCTCTCACTTTCATTAAAACTAAGTACGTAAATGTCAGCTACAGTGTTAAAGCCGTTTCCAAAAGTAGGAATTAAGTGAACTTTCAAAAATTTCCATAACATTTTATTACATTATATACAACTCCTTGAAAACAAATGGCATTTCCAGGAAGAAAAACTGCATTCTATCTTTTCCCCCTCCTCATTCCATTTAATTTTTAGTCCTTCCTGAAGGACTAATGGAGTCAGTATAGAAAAGCAGTAAATTTTAAAATCTTCTTCCACTGTATAAACTCTTCCCTTAAGAGTGTTCATTTACAGTTAAATATTGATTAGGATAAAGGTCTTTTATTTACATTCCCTTCTTATTTTTATTCCCTCCCCTTTTGAGTGCTCCCATGCAAGGAAACATGAAGGTGCATTCTTTGGAGAAGGGAGTTTCTAAATCATGTAGTGTACCATCTTCTCACGTCATTTAGACTACAAGCTGAGGGGAAAATGAATAAATAAATAAATAAATAAAATCCAGTGGACATTCCTGACGGACTATTTTAAGCTTTCATACAGATCACCACCAAAACACAGCCCTCCCCACCCACTTCCTCTCCCAGGAAAGAGGATGCAAGAAGGAGACTTGTGAAATAGGGCTTAAATTTAGATTGGAGGGTTGTTTGGGTTTGTTTCTCTGGTGAAAAAGAAAAAAAAAAAATCGAACATAATGAGACACTTTCTATACTTTCAAGCGGATAAAGGAGGGCACAGATTCCTGCGAGTAAACAGGAGAAACTAAATCCTCTGAAGACTGACAGGAGCTACCACTGCACAACAGAAAGCAGCCTCTGTGAGCAAAGGCAAATAAAACCAACGTATCAAACAAAAAAACAAACAAACAAATCTGCAAAGCAATTGCTTTTGCCACATTTTCTACTCACCGATACTATGTATTTTATGAAATATATCTGAGAAGCCATTTTTAACCAAACCATCAAAAAAAACTTAATTACTAACTTGTTGATAGACCAGATGCTACAGATTTAGGGTCAAAACATGAACAGCTGAGCTTGAAAAGCAAGCATACCTGTTTAAGTACCTTTTCACAAGGAAACAAAAGTGATCCAAAAGACTTAAAAACAAACAAAACCTGACCCTTGATCAAGCTGTAGATGTGTTTTCTCCCAATATAGCCCTTTTTTTCCTCTCCTCCTGTTGCTATTCCTTAATTTTTCCACTGTTTCCACTTAGATGAAGTTTTCTTTTTCAAACAGTGTAAATCAAATTTCATCTCATTTATTGCTTGTAACTTTTATTTACAATTGCTCCTATCCTTTCTAAAATATTCCAATCAAAATAATGGGGAGGCAGAAACAGAAATGAAAAGTGAACGAGTTCAAAACCCAGAACATGTGGGGTCAGTTCAAGAACAGACCTCCTACAGACCATTGTCATCCTTCGACAGCCTCCCTGTTCGCGTGGTGGAAGGAAACAAAGGGAAGGGAGGTTTTCTTTCCCCATTGCTCCTAAGCGATCCTGTGGCCATTAGCCAAGAAAAGGAAATGCCTATTCATGATTCCTTCATTCTTCCAGATGAGCTTGGTAAAAGCGCTGAAAAATAATTCAACAAAATATTTTTCCCTTACGAGCTACTCAATAAACAAATATATAAAGGAAAAGAGACTGCAATTGGAAAGGAATTATAATACCCATGCACTTCATACATTTGTATAAACACATTGTAAGCCCTGCCAATTTAAGAGACTCTTCTTCCACCATCCACAACTACTTCCTTTTATCTTATCAGGAAAACAGCTCTTCACCGCTGTAGGCTAATTACACCATCTGTTTAGCCCCAGTACAGTAACACTAAGACATGGCACATTAATTCCTTAACTTTCCCACATGGAACTGCCTTGTGCTGCCCTCGTACTTGCAAAGACACGGGCTGGGCAGAAGGAAGCGGGGGAGGGGGGAAAGTTTAAAAAAAAAAAAAAAAATTTAAAAAAAAAAAATCAACCTCATGTTATTTGTATTCCCTCTTCCTCCACCACAGCTCTACTGCCAGGCTTCACAGGGATTTAAGCAATCTGACAATTTCTCTCTACCTCACCTCAGTACAATAGTGCCAGTTGTCAGGATCAGCAATGAAAAGCATCAATCACGGGCGCGCACACAAAGGAGGGGGCAGAGTCTATGCAAGTTTGCACTGCTCGCTGCATCAAGCGAGCTGCCCCCTCTGCGCACTGGTCAGAGATCGCTGAATCTAAGCTAGAGCCTTCCTTGGGAAATGGGAGATACGCTGCCTCGCATTAAAAAGCAGGACTTCTCCAGCTCTTGGAAAATAGGACACCCCCTCGCACCCCGTCCACCTCTCCAAAGCAACAACGTCCTGGCCCATGCACCAGGACCAGACACAGCACCCAAACTGTGAGCTGTCCCCCAGGTGAGGGATGCCAGCCAGTGCCATGCACACTGGGGTGCTGGGAGAGCCTTCACAAGATCCTCAAACCCTTTTTTTTTTCCTTCCCTTTACCCCTAGATCCTTTAAAAAAGCCCAGAACATTTAAGAACATTGTCACTTTGAATTCCTTATTTAAGTTTGTCTTAACTAAAAAATAAAACAGTCTCTTCGGGGCATGAACCACTGCAGGCTCAGGCAGACAGCGCAGGAGTTCCTCCAAGCTCCGCACAATCTTGCTCGGTGTCAGCAGCCCAAGTTCAAGAGTTTGCACCTTTCCCCAGGAGACCATCACTCCCCGCTCCCTCCCAGATCCACCAGGCAATAAGGTGATTTAACCTCCCTCTACCTCTCCGATAAAATTGCAGAGGAAACCATTAACCCGGCTGATTTGGAGAAGTGGACTGAAGACTGAACGCCCGAAGAGGGGAGGCAGAAGACCTGAGAGGGCAGCCGTCTCCCCACAGCAGCACACGCAGCTACGTGCAGCTGCCTCTTCTGCCAGCAAAGCTTCAGCAAGAAGGGGACACTTGGCTGCATCCTTGCAAATTGTAAGAATTTTCTTCTACAGCTCCAAAAGTTAGAAAGCTTGTATCTAGCTTTGAACACATCTGGGATTCCACGTATTTCCCTCCCCTCTACGCCCTTAAAAGCCTTCCTACATTTGTAATGTGGTGATACAAAACCCCTGATAAAAAGACATGTTCCAGTTCAGAAATCATTTTCATTAGAATAGAATACTTGCTACTGATAACCGTTAAGATTACACCAAAGGTGAAATGAAAAATTCTTAGACATTTAACTTCACTTTGCATTGCTCAGCCAGATAGTTTTATTAACAGTTATTTATAGATTCCTGTTTCTGCTCTGTGTCACAGGCTTTTGGTTTGGTTGGTTTGTTTGTTTGTTTGTTTTTAATAAGGCACAGTGGAGGCCGGAAAAGGGAGAGCCAGAAATAAGAGATTACTTCAACTTGCAGAGATTGCTCGAGAGGATATTTATATTCATCTATAGAACAGCAAGGGCACAGGTCACAGGGAACAAACAGAGACACAGAGGAGGGCAAAAAAGCAAAGGTGAATTGAGCCCGATTACGGTCAATATCTCTGTCCTCAGGTCCCATCAAAAGTGAACATCAGGAGGCATGAATGGTGTAGGGAAAAAATAAAACTATTATTAACATATGCTTTCTTTGCTAAAATATTACGCTTCCATCTTTGCTTATCATTCAAATTTAGAAACAAAGTACACAGCTATTCTTAAGGTTGCATACAGAAATTAGAAATGCTTTTATCCTTAATTTCTCCTGACCTGTTTTAGTGACAAAACTATTCAAAAGGGAAGGAAAAAAAAAAAGGCGGTAAGTTTTGCAATTAGGCAATTGCAAGGAGAGAAATGGTAAACATTTGGCCAAAACCATCCAGATTTCATACAGTGCTTTACACAAACCTTGCCTATACAGAACAAACCTTACTGCAGCTACAGCTCAGTGAGGCTGCCCGAGGAGGGAGCTGGCTGAGGTTCAAGGGCTCCTAGGCAGGAAGGTCAGGGATACACTGTGTAAGACACACTTCATGTAGCACTGTACTTGCTTCTATTCTCTGAGGCACTTTCCTATCATGAAGATAAAAATGTAGAGCCAAGCATTCAGTGCTATGACAGCCGTATCTGCCTGTCCAGCTCATGGAAAAGTACCAAACATCAGCACCAGCCTGCAGAGAGGAGGATCTCACACAACAACGGCTGTCATTTAACATGTTCCCTTCCCACTCACAGCCAACAGCAAGGCCAGGCTAAGTCACTAGGTAACTTTATTAACCAGGTAATCCATTAACTCAAATTGTAGGACAGAAAGTACATAATCTGTATTTATCATTTCTGAAGAGGTGTTCAGTAGACTCTTTTCAAAGTCACTTTGATACTCTAACCCTGAAAATTTTGCCAGACAATCCCCAACTTAAAGGCAATAAACGTTGCAAAAAAATAAGTGCATTCCATAACATAAAAGAAATTCTACTAACCAGCCTATCATATTCTCTTATTTCAATTTGTAACATATATCTTTATGCTTAACGTGTGAATGTAAACAAAATACTTATATTTTACTAGTAAAATAACAGTTGTGTTTGCTTAAGAGGCAGGTCTCTGCAATAAAGTGTCTTTCCCATATGTGCCACCTATTTGCTCACAGAAACAGCCCCCACACAACTCTTGCACCCCAATATATACTTTGTATAAACCAGGTATCCCAATACGGGGAACCCTAACAAAAAGAAAAAATAAAAGGCTTCACCTTTCCCCTCCAAAACATTGTGTTGTCGCATAAACTGTAGCTCATTAAAGCACAAACAAAACTAACTTGATTTTTACATGAAAAAAGGGATTTACGGCTTGATGAGAAACAAATTACCCAAACCCCACTGCAAACTTGCAACCTAATTAAACGCCTTCTGTTACACGTAGCATGAAAACTACCACCACTGCTTTTTATGCCTATAAAACCACTCTTCCTTTCTAACTGCTATTTACCTCCTGTAGACCAAGTGCAGGAAAATGCTGGCATGCACTCTCCAAGATTTCCATAAGCTCCTACAGACAGCATAGTTCTGTGCATTGCTGCTCTTGTGCTAGCCTGCAAGAGACGTATCTATATCCCCAAACAGAGCGGTTTTGTTTCTGTGTGCCGCACCCCTTTGACGTTAAAAAAGCATTGTCAATAACTTCATTGCCTTGTTATGTCAAGTGTAATACATACCATTGAAGGTTAACAACATAGACCATTTCTCTCATCCCAAAAGCTCACTAGAGAAGTCAAACTCCGGAAAGATGACTCCCTGGAAAGCTTTGGCAGTCATACAGTCAGATTAAGTAAGTATACATGGAATGCTAAGCACCTCTTTAGTATTTCATTATCTCCTCAGTACATAGCACCACTGTATCAGATACAACACTTAATTTTGCACTTTTTTATTTTGAAAGCAAGTATCCACTAACATTTGAAATTATTTAAAATAGAACTCCAAATTCTTAAAACAGAAAAAATATTTCAACTGCACTGAAATATTTCACCTGACCATCATAAAGTATCAAAGTCTCTCAGTGAACCAGAAAATACAAAATAAGAGAATATACCCAGCCGTCAAAGCAGTACAAGTCTTGATGCTTTTTCAAGATCCTGCACATAAAGTAAAATTCTGACTGCTTCAAAGGCAAATTCTCCTTCAAGATCTGTCTGCTATCACATCACCAAGTCTTTCAGGAAGACTTCTTTCACAATAATTAACTGTAGGGTTCAAGGCAAAACACAGGAGAGCACTTTCCAAATTTCATAAGTCCTTAGCAGAATTAAAACATCTATTATACAAATGCATATCTAATTACATTTTCATATCTGGGAAACAACAGTCAGCTTAGCTACTAGCCAGTAGTTTTGTTAAAGAGTCAACTAAGACAAGGCAGGAGACACTGACTTAACACAGGCATCATAAAATCAATTGGGGACCACTAGAGAAGGGGAGAACAACATTGGTAACAAATGGCAATGAAAAAAAATCCTATTTGCTGTTCTCCGAGATTCGGTTAAGGTTCTATGTAGAAAAAGTTCTCTAAACCTTTCCTACTGGCAGCAGTACCATAACTCCTATGTATTAAAAGAGCTTCTGAGGAAAACAAACCTGACCTTCTTTTACAACAGTCAAATGCACACACCCTGACAAAACAGACTGGTAACCCCATGAGGGTCAATCTAATCTCGTAACACTTCCTGGCTTGGAAAGGCCCCTAAAAAAGGTTGCCTCTACTCTGAAAAATTAAACTGTCAGCAGAGGGGGGTTGGAAACCCAAACCAAACCAAACAGAAAATCACGACAGCTAAGTACAGCATAGACTCTTCCAAGAGGCAGTCATAACCATCTTTCAGTAATCTGGTGGAAAAAAACAAAAGTGTGACAAAAACATGCGAATCTGCACTCTGAAAGCAAATCCTCACATGAAAAATTGTCCAGGTACAAGGCCGCTTTAAATTACCTTCTGAGAAGTCTGAATTCATGTCATAGATGCAGCTACATCAAGAGTTTCTAACGCCGAATTTTTCATACGCATTGCAGGTTGCTTATGAGAGTGATTTTTTTTTCCCTTTGAAGCCACACACCATCCCCTTTTCCTGTCACCACTCAACTTATATCTTCATAACTCACATTTTCTTACATATGAGGAACCAGATCTCCTGTAGAGTTAGTTTTTCCAAGCACACTAATCAGAAAAAGGAGAGTTTAAGAGATTACAGGCATCTAGAAACAATGTGTGTCAATGATCACTGGAATGTGTGTTTACAACCCAATCTTGTATTCTAAAATACACACCATGTCGGAATATTTTGGGTACAAGGGAACAACCATAAGTCTGTCTACAGACATCATTTTATAATCCTGCATCTATAACTATCACATAAATTCACACTGTTTTTCTCTCCCTATTTTTAACACATCCCAAGGAACTTTAAAAATACTTTATCCAGGTTAGTTTCTGTCTTACAGACCTCCTTCCTAAACCATTTCCTTGGCAGACCACAAACACAAAGCCATTTAGTATTTGATTATAGAAGTGTCCAACTGTTTTTAAATCTCTATTTACAAATAACCTCCATTCCACAGCAGAAAGAGTTGGGGATCCTGCTAGTACCCCTATGCAGAACCAGGCACGGTGAGTACAGTCCAAGGCCTTCCTCTCATCTCTTGCTGCTGCTCAGTAGCTCCTCTTCAACTTCATGCTACATTACAAGGAAGAAAACAGTCCCCAGCTTTTCTGTTTCTGCTTCCTTGACTATCTATTAAATCCTGTTTCAACATAACTTGAGCACTAGGTTCTTTCCATACGTACCACAGCATACACCACGTCACTGGCATGTTGCTACAGTCATTGGCATGCTTGAAGTTCATGCCCTACCTTAACCTGTAACAACTTGTTCAAAAACCTAAACCTTTAGCTATGCAGGGAAGTTGGAAAAAAAGTGCTGCTAAGAAAGAGGGATAAAAAAAAAAAAAAAAAAAGAGAAGAATTTACCATTCATCTCCTTTTTAGCTGAGGGAAGTTGTTCTGATCCACAAGACAAGTTACCAAAAATATGCAGAATGCAGTGCTTGGTAGATGCCACCCTCTCCCATCCCTTCAGACCAGAAAAGATGGGTAGAAAGCCTTTACACCTTTTTTATTCAAGCCTACCTAATGAGAAACACACTGTTGACTTGAATTTCCCTGATGCCTAAATGGTGAAAGCAAACCTTGTAAGGGTAATCAGAATTCTCCAAAATAGAAATGACCATATACCTTTAAACAGACTGGACACAACGTAACACACTTGTCCTCAATAATTGCTACAAGAACAGCCAAACATCAAATGGAGCAAAGGTACAAACACCTCATCCTACATTAAACCTTTTTTAATGCAAACATTCAGAATTTCTGAGTTGGCAATTTCCTCTTCCAATAGCAACATCACAGTGAAGAACACTGTATCTAGTACTACCTTCGCAGTTTATGAGGTCGAATCACCTGCAACAACTTCTTTTTTCTGGTCAAAGTATTACTACAGCTGTGACAGCCAGAATACTTTAAATTTTGAAAAACTGTGCTTCTAAGAGCCTAAATTTATCCACAATGTCTCAAACTGCCATTTTGGCCCAGTAAGATCTGCATATTAAATCACGTCAATTAAAAAAAAAAAAAAAAAGATGCTCCAAGAATTTGTTTTTAAATATTTAGAACTAGTCTCTGATCTCAGTGATTTCGGTTCACTGGCGGTATCCCATGATACCACTGCAGCTCCTAAACATACGACATTACTTTTTAATAGCTCCATTAAACATGTTTCAAGATACAAAACAATTTTGCAAGGCCTGGGGGAATGAAAAAAGAAAGGGAAATTATGCTGCGTGAGTTAATCATGCTATCTGTGAGTCAACACTCGCTCCTCTTCACTTTCTAAATACCTACACAGAAGACTGTTCCATAACTGCATTCTGCCTTGGACTTTTTGACAGCACATGATCATTGTTTCCTCCTCCTAGACTCAAAAGGAAAAAAAATAGAGAAATACTACTACTTTTTAATAGTTCATGGTAGGTGGTATATGAAAAACCTAATATAGATTTGAACAATACTGATTTAATCTACAGTAGAAGTTTATTGTAAGGTTGGACATCACATTACCCACTAGCATTTAAATGGTTTTGTTTATGCAAGCAGCATTTTTAATTATAATTTTACATTCTGAGTCATGAGATTGACAGTGAGATTCATTCATTTATTCCTTAAAAATTAAAACAACATGGGAACTCCGAGAAGAAAGCTCCATGTGTGATCATGTTAATACAGCTTCTGGGAAAAGACTACTTACAAAACCAAGAGGATGATTCAGCCTCTCTTTGTGTATTTGTTCTTACATTCTTTTGCAATTGAACATAAATTTGGATTAACCATTCCAGTATTTTGTATTATCTCATTTTCCATGTCAGACGTTAATGACTCTTGGACTGCTGGACCAGGGCCACATAAGCAGTTGTGATCTCAAAGCGAAAAGCCCAATATCCTAATACGCCTATCACAGAAATAAAGTTTTCATGAAAACTTACTGTAAGCAAATTTCACAGACATTCTCAATAGTTTTGTCTACTTGCTTTTGTTTATTGAAAATAAGGCTCAAATTTATATAAAGTACATTTTAATATCCTGGTCTTGCATCCATGATTACTGAAAAAAATAGTTTCTGAATAATCTAACAACATACAAAACAAGGGAACAAGTATCTTCTATAATTTATCTGTATTTGTTGGGGGAATTAAATGTACCAAACCTCTTGCAATAGTTACTACAGAGAAACTGTAAAGTACAGGTAAGAACAAGTAGCCTCATTAACAATTAGTCGAATTCACTTAGCAATCCCACAAGAGCAAATAATTAGCTGTCAAGCTAAGCATCACATACCACTTCTCCTTTGAAAGCATGTGGCAAAACTGAAATAACTGCAGTCTACCCAAACAGGAGGTTGTGCCTCCAAAGGTGTTTTCCCAGTCTATTTGTCTTATTCCTTAGTGTTTCTCAACTTCCCTGAAGACACCAAACTGAAATGCAATGAGATAAATTTCAAAAATACTTTGTGTGTTTGCACACCATGAATAAAGGCATTAAAATCCCTACAGCTACCACTTCTGATTCCCAGTTTGCAATACTGACTCAACCTGAGCACAAAATGGCCTAATGGAAATAACACAGGTTACACTTAAGAATGACTACAGATCTGAATAATTAAACTGCCCATTTTATCAGAAAAGTGCCGGTATCATCATCTTTAGTTTCTGACTGAGATCACAGCTTACACACTTCTTCATCTGAGATGTGTTGAAAACATATCGGTATTTATAACTATCCTATATGCTCTTACAACTTGGCATTTAAACCACTGGAAACAGCATCTCTCCCTCCAGGAGGTCTGCAACCAGCCCGTCAAGCGTATCCTATTTCAGCAAATCTTTCTAACAAAGCAAATACAAAACTCTCAACTAGGAGATCTGCCAGCATTTCTTCTAATGCATTAGTTGCCAAATTTGAATAAAAGGAAAACAACGCTGACAAGCATTCAAGCCTGTCGAGATCTATAATAAAGCTGCATTTCTCTATACAAGACCTACAGTTTAGTTCTGGTGAAGCCAATCAGCATCAACAGGTCCTGTCCCTGAAAAGGTGGCCCTGTCCTCAGACACTCATCCTTCCACTGGCATCAGAGAACGACAGATGAGCAGAACAGAAGTCAAAACCCTCCCCTTATAGCAGAAATACACCGTATGTACAAACAAGTAGTTTTGTGACACAGTAAAAACACAAAACATCCTTTGGAGTCCTTCTCCGCCAGTACCAACATGTCCTCTGT
Organism: Pampusana beccarii; assembly: GCA_013399365.1. Classification (NCBI taxonomy): domain Eukaryota; kingdom Metazoa; phylum Chordata; class Aves; order Columbiformes; family Columbidae; genus Pampusana; species Pampusana beccarii. The sequence continues at coordinate 85,833 of VWYH01009359.1, forward strand.
AAATTTCCTACTCCCATAAAACTTCCTGTGTTGGATTTGTTGTTACAAAGAGGAAATATCTGCTTACAAACAACATAAATCTTCCCTTTTTTAGCTCTACAAGTTCTGTCATGCTCTTCATTACGGGAAAAAACACAAGTCCCATACAGGCAAGTATAGAACAGGAAAATAATCTGGAAGATAATCACCAGGACTAGACCGTGAAGAAACAGTGAGGAAGGCGGCCTGACTCTAGCATACCTGTCTCTACATACTCTACGCCTGGATTGTGGATTGTCCATCCCTTCTTCATCACTGGCCCTTGCCTGACTGCTAACAAATCCTTAAAACTCATTTCCTAATCTATACCACCAGAACAATAACAACAAAACAAAACAAAAGAAAAAAGTGCAAGTGTTCTCTATGATAGATTTTCCTTTTTTTTAAAAAAAAAAGGGGCAAACTTTTTTTAATCTATATTTTAGTGGTTTAGCCCAAGAGCAGCCAGGTAAAACTAGAGGATTTGAGAGCTGGAAGGTGGAACTAACAGCTAGAGATTGTATTGACCCAGCTGTGATAAGCAGCAGTCAGACTAGTCTCCATGACTCTTTTTTAATCCACCACAAGAATAAGTGGACTTCAGCCTAGCTGAGGATCCCACTAGAAGCACACATTAATTCCTCCCAGCAAATATTACATCTGTGTGGCAGGGCACAACACTTCCTAATGCAAAAGAACTTTGAACCTTTCCCCAAAAGACTACCTACCTTTAGCCATGGCTATTTTACAAATGTAATCAGACAACTTCCTTGCTCAGATAAGCCCAAGAGCAAAAGGCTTAAGTGCACCAGTGACAGAACGTGTGAAGTTTCCTACCTCTTGCTAAACAATCGGCTCAACAGCAGAGATACCCTATTAAAGATTCCATGAATTTTAAAAATGCATTTTTAAAGCATCCATAGGAAGGACAAGCCCATTAATGGCATATTGAAAGAGTATTTTTCAAGTTCCTAAGCTTTTAGCTTGAGCAGAGAAAGGAAGTCTGATTCACTAACCAACAAGCTAACAAAAGACTAAGAAATACAAAGAGAAAACTCAGTATTCAAGAGAACAATCAATGTTCTTCAGTTTATGCTTTCTCCATTTTATAATAGGCACATCAACCATGGACATGGTATATACAAATACATTTTTAACCTACATCTAATCTTTCGTAGTTAGAGGGAGATAAATAAATCTACCCACTCAGGCAATCACCATGGGTATTTGAATTCTATTGGAAAATATTCTGCTAATTTTAAAGGGCTCAGCTCAGTTATACAATGTTGGAGGAAGAAATCTGGTTCTAGGATTATTTAAAATGTTCTAAGCACTGTCTCTAAAAATAGAGGAAAGTTAAACATGGCTAGAAGCACATTGCATAAAACAAATATATCGCTAGAGCAGCACTATGAATAAATGGTAGGAAATGCTTTACTCTCTCTCTGTTAGCATCTTCAGCCAGTGGGACTGGCCATGTACAGTGCAAGAGAAGCAAGGGAAAAGAGAAACAGCTTAGCAAGAGAAAAAGAGAAAAGATAAATCAGCAAGCTAACTGCTATGGTAGCCCTTAGATATTAATAGAATAGACATTAGGATAGTTTAACAGTTAGTTTTTCTTCAGCTATTCCTTGATTAACATAATTCAATAAAATTCCGAGTGAGCAATTAAAAACCTCAACCCAGTTTTAAGATTACTTGAATACAAAACTTGAACTTGAATCTGAAAGTCTGTTTCTTTCCAGGTGTCTTGGCCCTTTCACCTTCACTTCTTTTCCAGGTGAAGAATGTCCATTGCTTCATCACAGGCAGAATGTTTTCTACAAATCTGCACACAATGATTAATTTTACATATTAAAATAATGGCTAGGAGACCAATTTGGGAGTGAGGTGAGTGGGGGGGGAGTGTAATCATGATAGAAAAAAAAAGTCTTTTTTGTCTTTTTTTTCTAAACGGAGGTACCAAGGAAACATCATTTTCCTAGCTTACTATCTATCTGTCTATCTGAGGATGGTAAAGATGTACTGTTGAAGCATTTCAATTTATACAGGGCTTTGGTTTCAATTTTTCTGGTTTGTTTTAAAGATTAAAAGAAAATCTCTTCAGAGATGCAATTCAAATCAACAACTTAAAGCTAAGCTTCAATCCACAGGTAACAAATTGCTGAAGTCTGTTCCCAAGTATTTACACAAATATGTTTGACTGATACATTCAGGGTAGAAAAGGACATGACAAATTAAAAGAACTAGTATTTGAATACAGAACACAAATGTATTTCTCAAGATTTTTGAAGGTTGCATGAACTTTTTAGTGAGTCTTCCAATATTACTCTAAAAATCCATTTCTAGAGGTATATCAGACTTCAGCTCTTCAATAACACATCTAATAAAAAAAATTATTCAGAGGAAGTGACTGAATAAGGTCACAGTAGGTTTGCTGGTTTTCTGTTTGCTTGGTTTTTACTGTAATCAAACTATGACACCAAATATATAAACCCCAATTTTTTTTTTTATTTTACTGATTAGCCCTCTCCCCTCTTTTTCTTTTACCCTGAAAATACATCATGACAGAACAGTTACATTTGTGATTTAATCACCTGTTTCACTTCTCAAGTAACACAACAAGCAATCTTTGTATATCGGGTTGCAGTACACGAACAATAAACTGATCGCATAAGAGTCCTTAACATTAGCACGCTGTCATAATAAAAAGTAGTATTTGGTCAATCAATTTTTCTACCCATTATTCTCATTTCACTTGTGTTTTAAAAGATGGTTAAATAATTGGAAGAGTCTCCTATGAAGTACAAAAGTAACTGGTATCTGGACTATCTAATAAGAGCTTTTCAATTGCAGGGTATATATTGGAGTGCACCTCTGTATTTCCATATACTCAAGACTGACAAAAGCAACTTTCTCCTGTAATTCACAAGCAAATATCTGCTACTCTACAACATGTTAATACTGCATTGTGCAATACACGACATTCTTATTTACTGAAAATCGTCAGTCCTGTTTTCCATTAATTTGTAGACAGGAAAGTATCTACTAGGCATTACACTGTTAACTACACATGATTCTTGGTCCAAGTTAAAAATTTTAGGCTTATCGTGATTTAAAAATTAAGTAGATCACTTGCCCTCTTCAAATAGAGTAGTAACACTAACACAAATCTTTGGTATTTCCATGGTGTGAGGCACAACCGATCACAGAAAAGATATACCCTTCTCAGCTATTTCATTACATTGCCCCCTCTATCACGTGACAAAAACAAACACTGCTAACAATCCTTAAAGATTGTCTTTGGAACACATATAGATAGTCTCTCTAAGATTAAGTCTTAAAAAACTTTACTTCATTTCCTGTTACAATCAACTGGTTAATATAGCAGATCAAAGTACAAATAACAGGATGTCAACTTTACGTTGCTTGGCTACTAAGCACCATTTTTTTTTTCTTATTTTCACAGTGACTGCAGAGGAATTTCAAGAATTCATTCTTACACTGAGGCATGCCATCAGCCACCACTGAAATGGGCCTGGTAATCCAGTCTGTTCACATGTTCTGCTACATGCAACAGCATTTGAAAGAAATTCTTCTAAATGGACTGTGGTAACCTCAATCTCAGGGCAGCTACCGTTTCCCTCCTAATTCCATTAATTTCTTCTCCTTTAAAGAGAACCAACTAGATGGGACGCTCCACTGATGCAGACACAGTCGCAACCACAGAACACAAAACAACCAACAACAGAATAGAGTAATTCACCTGACTGCATTGTCAACTGAAATGTAGACTGTTTGGCATACATTGGTCAAACAAAATAGTAGGGAACCCAAAGATTAAGCCAACTTTAGGTAGCCAAGGCTTAAACCATATAGAGTCATCCTAGTGGCAATAATTTTATAGGTATGTTGAAAATACCTTCTCAAAAATAGTGAAATACTTTTTTCCACTGAAAGAGGAGTTGAAGTGACAGATACATGAATATACATGAATACCCTTGCACCAAACATACTAAGGGTAACCCTTTTAGGACCGGACTGCACTATCCCGCTCTGGCCTTTCTCATCAGAGGTGCCGATACGTTGCTCCTCTGGTTGATACTACCAGACACCATCGTAAATTGCTGCTTCTCATTGTTTTCACATAGCTGAATTCCTACAGCTGAAAAGATCTGTAATCACATTTCATTTATAAATGTAACTCCGAACTCCGACTCCTTTGGGGTCGACAAGTCCGTCTCCCTGGCTGTAGGCACCACAGGAAAACAATGCTCTACAACCACTGTAAACTTCATTTTCTAGGAGACAGGACACAGGTCTACAGGACCTCCACAACCGATTCCAGGTATAACTTTACCCCATTTAATTTCTTGTCTAATTAAAATCTATGCAACATATTTTCAGCAGCATTAAAGACAGCACTGATGACTATGAATGCACCAGCACAAACACAGCAAACATTGCAGTGAAATCTTTCCACATTCCCCTCCTCAAAGTAATTCGCTTTGCTGCTAGGCTTTGAATCACATAGATTTGTGAACCCACTGACTTCACACTTTCTCCAGGTCTATGTGAAACAAAACTTTCTCATATTCAGTTGTATGACTGAGACCCATCTCACTAATAACAAGACACTTCAGCAACTCAGTTCACAGGATGCAAAAGACATCCAAACCAGAATAAAAAAAAAAACAAAACAACCTGCTAAATATTTTGCTCCTTGCACTTTATGGAATATGTCTTCAGGGCAAAGCCACCTAGATATCAGTCCACAACCAATATACATCAGTCTCCAGACTTCATGGTATCTGAATGTGGTAAGTATCGCTAACCTTGACCATCTTTGGTTTAACACTTTCTCCACTATCTGACTACAGAGGACTGTTAATAACATGTTAAAGAACCACCCCCTCAGCTTAAAGAGTAGTGCAGCATTACTCTTCATCACACAGTTCAACCTCTTCATTTGTCTTTGAAAGCATTCTGCATGAGCAGCTGCTCTTCCTGGTAACTACCTCCTTTGATTAACTGCTATGAAAGCCTCTATCAACAGGATATCTTCTTATCTCGTCTTCTGACAAACTTTGAAAATCCTTTTACAGTGGACTCTACCCTCAAGGTCTGAGTTTAAGCTGCACCCTCCTCGTTAACTACATTATAATTGCTCTCAGCCAAAACCTGTTTTTCTCCTAGCACCAGAGCTCCACTAGACAATGCTGACGAGGCATCTGTGGCAAGCTCACTCCAACAGCATAATGTTTTAGAGGTATTATTGCACGGACCTGATTAGTTCAGAACACTGCACGGGTGTGTGTGGTGTCTCCTGACAGGCACATCAGAGGTCACAAAAACGGCCCTTCGAAGTCCAAGCTTGCCCTTATTAGCATGCAGCTCTGTGTCTCAATAGCACACATCTGTTCTATTTATACTCTAGGACCTCTTGCATGTGCTGGATGAAATCTGCTCCCGATACAATCCTTGAAAACGCCAGTCACAACTAGAATCAAGAAAAAAAGAAGTTTCGCAAATCGCTCGTTTCAATCACAGCAACCAGTGTGGTAACCAACTAATGTCTATGGTATACTTTTTCTCCCCAACCTCCACACCAGGAGTTTTCAGAAATTTTCCAGTCATGTCTCAAGTGCATGCTCTTCCTTTTCGTTAGCAGCCACTGATACTAGCTCTCAGCTTATAACTTATTTTACTGGTAAAACTTCTCTACAGGCAGTTTTGCCTTCATGGTCTTTGCTTCTACTGCCTTTTCATCTGGCCTAGGAGCACCCAGGAGACCATCTGACCAACAGAATTATTTCCAGTGCCTTAAATGCATGTCTCCCATTTTTAGAAGTTTCAACAGATTTCTTAAAAGTAAATACAATCATAGTATTCAGGTTTTTTCTTTTTTTTAAACTGATTTTAATGTCCGCACTTGCAATGCTGCATACCTCCCTAAAAAGAAAGCTCGTTATCTTCTTTATCAACATGTTATGAATGTTCCTTATCAACTGCCAAATTAAATTCCAATTTAAATTAAACTACCATCTCTCACAATATTCTTCAAAGCATTGCCACTAGGCATTTGTCCCTCCTAGTTACATACTCAGCAAGTCCCATGTTACATGCCAACTACAAGGTTTCCTTTTCCTGTTGCCTCCTAACTTATCATTCCTCCTTGTACAGTTTTTAAAAGAACAGTAACTACTCCAAAGTAGTTGACGGTCCCTGTGAAATCACCAGCAACATTCATAATTAGAAGCTGCTGAGAAAGAAGTTTGGAAATTACAGTTTAAAAAAAAAAAAACCACAAACAAACAAAAAACCAAAACAACACACATACAACCTGCCAGATGATTTCCAACTTTCTAAAACAAGTTTAGTAGGGGGTGGGAATCATTCCCCCCCAAAAACATACGGGATTTTTTGTCCAAATAGTGACTGCAGCTCAAGATAACCACGCAATATTCCTAATACCTCCCTAAGCTTCTTTTATTCCTTTTGACAAAGCAGATTCTGCATGAGCAAGTCTGCTGAAAATATATCCTGGAGACAAGCAGCACGTTCATGAAGAGGCCTGTCAGCCTTGCTGTACCATACAAAGTACAAAAGTAAGTTTTCATGATGATAACTCACTCTTTCCTACAGCGTGGAAAACAAACTATCAAAAGAACAGTCAAGAAAATAAACTGTATCATTTAACTTTCACAACGCCTAACACACTTCAACTTCTATTCCAGGAGTGTCAAACTCATCTTCACCAGGGGCCACATCACAGCCTCACGGTTGCCTTCAAAGGGCAGAATGTGATTTTAGGACTTTATAAACGTAGGAGTAGTTCTATTCCTTCCTAGCTCAGGTTTCCCTTGTAACACAGGTGGCAGGTACCAATGCAAATGCAGGAGCACTTGTGCTATATAATTGTTCTAAAATGGTTGCAAGTTTACTACGTGGAATATAAAATTATTTATCACAATACAACATAGGAAAAGTTGTACAAGATTGCATAAAATATTTGTGCACAGAACTATGGAAATGTTATTTCAAAAAAATTCAATACCAAAACCAAACCTAAATACCTTCCCTCTTGTAAGGAAGTTTCTTACTGTATTTAGCATGTCAGAAAACACACAAATTCAGCTGCAGCAGAGCATTCCACAGCTGCTGGTACAAAGGACACGCAGCAAGTGTTAAGCATTAAACCAACACAAACAGCAAATTGATTTTCCAGAACAGCCTTTTAGAGCATTTCAGAATCTCAAAATGGAGGGAAAGAGGCAGGAAAAGGGAACTACAAAAAATGAACTGCTTTGCTCATTTGCAGATAAGTGATTCAACACTAGGTACAGATGACAGAGAGAAGAGAAGACACTACAATTATTAAATAACAAGTTGTGCTAATTATGACTTTCAATAGGAAACTATTTCCCAAGTCCCAGGAGTCAAACAGACATACTGCTCAAAATATACAACTAACACTTCCATGCAAGTCAGCACTGAAGTTACTGCTCATGCGTACTGTTTCTTGAAGTGATTGTAAATCATTTGATGGGGAAAACTTATTAAAAATTAGCGTGTGTGATTCCCGTATCTAAACATTAAGATAATTAAGAAGTAGCTGGACAGAGGGAGGGGATGCCCTCACATTTCACCCACCAAATGCAAAGGAGGTCAGCTCCAGCCTCCCCCATGCTCCAGAGGTGCAAGTGCACACCTAAGCCATGGGTCCTTGTCCTTGCAAAGGTTGCAGGTGTCTTGCCACACAGACGACAGCAGTCCTGCGCCAAGAATGTCTCTTTCCTCATAACCCACCCCCAGGCCATCAGCAGAATTTGAAAAATTCTAATTTAACAGCAGGATACCGTGATGCTGTCTTTGTACCAGGCACATTTTGACAGGGAGCCCTTGTCAGACACACCTTCCATTTACTGATAGAGAGATGTCAACCTCATCTGGTAAAACTGTATGCAGGATCGCCCTTGCCAAGTGTCTATGGGCTTGGGAAACACAGGGCACAAGAACTATTACTCATGGAGCACAAATTAGTTGCAGAGGGTTGTAAATCGGTCAAATAAAATTTACGTTTTCATGACAACACGAAGATAGGAGTGGGAGGCGAGGAGGTATTTCACTGCTACATTTCCGCATTAAAATTCCCAACTGTTTCAGTTACACCAGCTTCTCAATAAAGCTAATAGGTTTTCTTTAATTTTCAACATTTTTCCAGCTTCACACCTCAGACTCATGAATTTCTATAAACCTCTGGGAAAAAAGATGATGGCTGGTAAAATGAAATCTAAGATATTCCAATTTCGCAGGTGACGGATAAGGAATTCAGGAGAGAAAAGTTCACACAACCTTCAATAAATCAGTCACTGCCTAGGCCATACTCTAGCTTTAAAAGAATGTGCTTATTAAAATTTAGACACACACATTGCTAATGTATTACCTTTCTTGCCTCTAGTTTTGGCTAATAAAAATCTAAAAAAAACACAAAAAAAACCCAACAAAAAAAAAACACAAAAAAAACCCCTTTCATGTATACACCACTTTAAATAGCACTTCTCAGAACAGACGTAACTAAGTGCACACCCACTATAAGAACACGATCTGCGCAAACGTTTCGGGTCCCGCAGGGGCTGCGGGGCCGCCCGCTTCCCGCCGGGTCCCGCGTTCCGTCCGTGTTCTCTACCGCCACCTGCCGGCCGCGGCCGGGACCGCGGAAGCCGGGACGGCGTGGGGAGCGTCCCACGGGCGAGGCGGAGGGAAATTAATGGTGGGCTTGAAAGAAACTCACTAATGAGGAAAAAACAAAACAAACGACCCAAAAAAAAGGCAAAGCTTGACCGTGATTTTTTTAAGCTTCTTTTGTTTCACCTACAAAGGGGGAAAAAAGGCTTAATCATGACAGGAAGGGCAACAATCACGCCGAGGCTGCACAGACCCTAAGGGGTTTAAGTCTGACAAGCTCAGGTCAACCGGTTTCCAACAACACATGGAGAAGACAAAGCACAAGATCATTAATGTTTATAAATATGTAAAATATGTAAAGGGTGAATGTCACGAGGATGGAGCCAGGCTCTTCTCGGTGACAACCAATGATAGGACAAGGGGCAATGGGTGCAAACTGGAACACAGGAGGTTCCACTTAAATATGAGAAGAAACTTCTTCCCAGTGAGGGTGACAGAGCACTGGAACAGGCTGCCCAGGGAGGTTGTGGAGTTGCCTTCTCTGGAGACATTCAAAACCCACCTGGACGCCTTCCTGTGTAACCTCATCTAGGTGTTCCTGCTTTGGCAGGGGGGATTGGACTTAGATGATCGTTTGAGGTCCTTCCAATCCCTAACGTTCTGCGATTTTGTGTGTCTCCTCCAAACTGTATTAGTGTTTAGTGAAACGATAAAGCAGCTTCATCTGCTACCTACCAAGTACCTACAAAATTCCTGTTCCACGGCAAAGCTAAGAGCCCAAGCTTGGCAAGATAGGGAGAGCTTGCCTGGACATCTACTCATCTGCTGACTTCTCTTGCCACCTGCCTTCTGAAGGCCCCAAAAGGCCCCTGCAGATGGGGCCTTCACTGGGTTGCACCACCACAAGATGCACAATGGTCATACAGAGACAACATCTATGGTGCTCATCAACTTCACAGCTACATGAGCTCTTCTGGCAGAAACTTTAAGCCTCGCTATAGGAGGCAACATCTTCCCCATCCACCATGCAGATAGGTACCAGGTGGTCGGAAGAAGGCAACCTGGAAATGCCATTAACTCCCTTCAGGCCCACACTCAAATGGCTAGAGAATAAAAAGGTACTTTTGTTCAAGGTGGAGAGAACCAAAGCATTCACCTCAAGTCTTTTAAGGATTCTTCTTCAATGTTTTTTAATCATTTTGCTTCCTTGCACTTGGTCACTGATTACCGACAAAAGGGATCTGCTTCTGCAAACAAGCTGGAGAGCTTTAAAGCTAATTACTGCATATACGAAGCTTGAAATTCCAAGAGTAATGAAAGTTCAAGAGCCAGAAATTTAATCCATGAAATTACATGTACTATGTACAAAACCCAAGAGCATTACTTTTCAGATACATTTTTTTGTGGCTATACTTAATTGTACTTCAAACTATCACCCAAGATTTTATGTCAACAGAAAGAAGATAGAATTCACATGTGCAACACCTGTGAAATCACACTATTTAAACATCTGGCAAAACATATTTATTTTGTGGTTACATTTCAAGTTAATGTTGCATTTATAATTAGTTCACATATAATTACAAAGAAGAGCTTTTTTTCCTTAAAAAAATTAGCTGCTACTCTCTCAAAAAAAATCCCTTTTGGAATTTATAAACATGACTTACAAGCATCTGAAATTGTCTGATGTTTTCTACTATCTCCAACATAGACTGCTTATTGAAACGGATCCTATAACAGCATTGCATGTAAAATAAAATGTGACCAACTTCGTTTGTTAGAACAATTTACATGCACTTGCGTGACACCACACTATGAACAACTCAACTCTACATTCCTGTCCAAACAAATCTAATCTCTTCCTTACAACAAGGCTCCAGAGCCTTCAAGTTGATTTTACCCAAGAGTATTTCTGGGCTATCTATGGAATGCTTGCGGGGGGGGGTGAGGGACCAGGAGGGAGCTGAAGAAACACCAGGATGTATTATAATAAGTGAATATGGATAGAAGTTAAACCTTACGTTGGGTGTTGACTAAAAAAAAAAAAAAACCTAAATGTACCATTCCTTATAAATCACTGCTTGGCTAACACTGATGTTCACTAAAATTTTTAACAAAGTTAATGCTGTACTGTAGATTCAATCTCTATGAAAAATAGCACTTTCGCCTCCTCTACTAACTTATGTTATTCCATTCATATGTGATTGAACTGTGGATCATAAATTATGGGCTCATAACCTGCTCTAGGTCCAGCTTTCCTATTTCCCATTCAAAATGTTAGTTATAATGGGCAGTTAGGGGTTTTCTACCAAGCTTTGACCAAAAAAAAAAAACCTTTTAAAATCTGAAAATAAAATCAGAAATTTAATCTCTTAACTCAGATGCAGATTATACCTTTCTTCCTGCTCACACTCTTCTACCTCCTTTATTTGAGCTACCAAAGGACAGCGTGCTGCGTGTCTCAGATCATAAGCTTTTTAGAGAAGGAAAATTAGACTCTCTTTTTTGTGTAGGAAAGAACCATTCACGTTTACAGTTCTATAGAAACAGCAAACAGCATGCACACAAAGTCCCTCACAAATGGCTTTGTTAAAAGTCTAAACAAGTTACAAGTTTAAATCTGTGCCAAAACTTAGTAGCAACATAGTTTAGGTTTGTCCTTGCTGTCACCACTGCTCATAGTAGACTAGACTATAAAATCTCCTCAGATTTTCTACTACTGCTCAGAAGTTATGAAACTTGGCAACTTGAAAACTTTACTCCATTATTTGCAAGAACAGAAGTCAAACGGACGACTCAAAAGACACAAAAATCAAGAAGAGCATAAAGAGCACGTTCTCAACAGGTTTCTTCCACAGATAACATGCAGCAGCCAGTGAAGAGGAGGATTTCTCCTTTGTTGGTCTCACTTAGAGGTTTTCCTCCTGCAGACCCAAAAAAGAGAATGACCCTCCCTGTGATGAAGCACACAGTACCAGCCCACTAATCAGCATTAGTTATTTTAAAGTGACTGCTTTTCAGAAAAGATAAATTGCCGTTCCTCTAAATTCCAAAGTTTGTTTGTAACCACAGCTTGTAAACACCTGTGATGTCATGTTTTCTATTGCCTCCGAAACAGACACTTTACGTTTGTAACATGTGAGATCACAAAATGCATCTGTGTAATGTAAACTGTGATCAACTTTCTTTCTTTTTTTTTTTTGTGACCAGCATTTTTCTACTCACTTGCAGACATTCTCTGAGAGAAGGTATTAAATCCCACAAACCTTATTTCAGAACAGGGAGGTTATGACATGAAATTTCATCTCTTTCATAAAGCATTCAGCTGCTATGTTGATGGCCACAGGAACACTACAAATAATTTAAGTAAATCCTACTGGTCTTGTCCTCTTTCCATGACTTGAACAAAGGGATCTACATAGATTTAATGACCAATGAAAATTAATTAAATGGGAAGGGTAAGAAAAATGCAGGCATCTATTCTGAGATCTCCCAGAAGCATTAAAGTAATACCTTACTTAGTAGCAGACAATATTGTAAAACTTGACTCATATAAAACCTAGAACCAACTTTGACCTTTCAACAAGATTCAGGACGAGGAAAGTCTAAAATTTTACCTCTAGAAGTAATTTTGTAGAAAAGTATTAGTTAAAAATGTCACATTTAACATGGTTGCTGCTCTATCTGCTCAGACACCGACCTCGCTTTCTTCACAGCCCCTTTGAAACCACTGCCAAAGTGAACCAAATCTGTTGACAGAGATCCTATTTTTCAGAAGTCTGACAGGTAAAACAGTTAATATTCAATTAACACCAAGTTAACTTGGAGTTAATCTAAAGAGTATATTACAAGGACTGAACAGCAACCAAGTGTTGTGTCTTTAGACAATTATGGACAAAACCATATTTAACATCACCTGAATATACTATCGCCAATGTGGAACAGACTGTCGCAAACTCAACTAACGCCTATCAGACACGTCACAGTGCTCCTTGTCCCTGTCAAGACAGCCAAAATCCAGACTGTACTGACAAGCATAGTAACCTCTCTAAGCTTCATTTATCTCTTCCCAAAGAACCCATTTATTTTCCACAACAGCACATTGGAGGTGAATGAATCAACCATGAGAATAAGAAAACACCAGATTCTAGTTTGCCCACACAACACAGAATGATAATATGAAATCTACCTACTGTTTTTTTCTATAATAGATATAGCCAACACCACTTAAACAAAACAAAGTGAAAAGAGTTTCAAATCTCTGTCTTCAACTCCACTTTCCCTATTAGCAATGAGATCACTGGAAGTTTCTGTACAAGGATTCTTTCCTAAATGCCCTTAAAGCACAAAATCTGATTCTGAGCTTAGGGATAAGAACAAAAAAATGCCAAAATTTAGGTGGTTAAGTCAGGAAAAAAAATATTTAAAAATGTTTTCTAGGAGCAGCCTGTCAAAACCAGATACTTCTGTATTTACATCCTCAAGGTCAGCACTGAATATGACAGAAGTTATTTCCTGACTAATTTTCTACAAAGTAAACTTTAAAGGCCACAGTGGCCATTGGCAAATAGCTTTTTTATTTAAAAAATAAATTAAAAAAACCAACAACAAAAAACCCCACGGCTCTAGTAAATGCAAATGTGGTAGCATGTTAATGGGTAATACCACTATTGGTAACACAAAGAGGCTGTATAAAGCATTCCCTAACCACATATTCCTGCTAATAGGACTATCAAGATTAGTTTAATTAGCATCACTTGTCTCCTTCAAACCCCATCAAGAAAAACAACATCACAGAAAAAAATCCTACAGTTAGGGACGGTCATACTTTTTGGACTGTGCAGGTAATAAGGTCTGGTGTTTTAATCACATAACACTGTCCCTCGTCAGTCACTCCAAGAAAAATATAGATCTCTTCAAAGTGTTACAGTTACAACTTGGTACAAATGGTACACAGAACCCGTAAAATTAACATGTGATTAGAAGAAGCAGACAACATTGCCAGGACCAACAATTCAGAAAACAGAGCCTTGAAACCACAATAAAAAAATACATCGGCAGCCAGTAAATGTTGATCATTTGCATCTTTAATGCCATCTAATAATACTACATTTGTAATTGCAGTAGAAGGATATAATTGGGATTATTTACCTAGAACAGGGAGCATTTTCAGTCTTTTATGAACTACAATGTCAAACTACAGATCTGCTTTTACAAAACCACTTTCTCGTTTCCAATTCCTGAACGGAGACCACGATAGAATCCTTCAGTTGGGACTACTGCCATCCAGAGGGATCTTAAAAGTTACCTTGAGTAAAAAAATGAAATTATTTCACTTCAGCTACTTCACTAGTCTGCCCTTGTGCAAGTTTTCCAGCATGAAATTAGTAACATCAGGACCAGACTGCATCTCTATTTGCCTAACACTAAAGGAGGTCTACTTAGGAAAAAAAAAAAAAAGATGCAATAGGAAAAACGCATCCAACACACTGGCATACTAACTGGAGTGTGCTCAATGTTTATAAAAAGGTTTCCACATGCTACCCAAGAAAAGTTACAAACAACCTGCTTACTAAATAATTAATGATGGGGAAAACACACATTTTAAGCTAAGTCCAGAAAGAGACACAGATTTGATTACCAGTTCTGACCTTTTACCACTTTAAAATCACAGGAGAAAAATAACATCACAACTACAAGCATGCAAAACCCTTTACGGTAACATTACAGCCAGTTTGAGCAGTTGAAAACAGGTATTAATAAAGTGCCAAAGAGGTCACAGGAGACATAACGCAGGAACTGGGGGATGTTTTCATAGCAGAGGCTTACAGGGGGTACTGACATATAAGCTGGTCAAGCCAGCAAAAGGCTCACTATGGGAGAGGACAATTTACTGGAGTGCACCTAGGACTACTGTCAATGAGTGTAGTGCAGTAGTTCACAATGAAATAAATGGCATCCTTTCCCCAGAAGCCAATGGAGGATTCTGGAGGATATTCAACATCTTGGCTGCAGCTCTAACTGTTGGGAGCCCAGAGCCAACAGGTGGGCACTTCTCCCTTCCTAACCAACAGCAGGTAGTTGGTTGCACCCAAGCTAAAGCAACACACAGAGCCTTAACTCTGAAGCCCTAAAAAGAGACTCAGCCATGTTTGATGGTGAAAAAAAAATTAAAGGGTTGTCAGTAAACAGAAGGAAAGATGAAGGAAAATGCTAGGGGCATGATTTGACAGTCATCACCCCTACACAGTGGTCACACCAACTCTGGCTTCCACCCTTTGTGCCGGTGCTTGAGCCCACCTGAGCTGCAAGGCCAGAGATCTGGAGCTCTGCCCTGCACTCCGGGGATAACCACTGGTCCCATGGCACGGCACCGCTCCTGGCCCTCCCTTCCACCCGCGTGGCACCTCCAGGGCAGAGTTTCCTGCTGGATTATCTGGCTGGACTTGCAAACCAGGAACAGGCAGGTTTATGCCAAGGAACAGGGAAGAGAAGCACCAGGGAAGTCCTGTTTCAATTCAGGTCAGCTGGCGAGGAACTGACTCCTAACCTCACCCCACCAAAAGCCAGGTAAAGACAGATTGCTTGCCACCTTAACCCAAATGTGTTGTTAACATTTTTAAGTTATTTAGACAACAGTCAAAATCTACTCAAGCACGAGGATAAGTAAAAAAAACCACCCTTACTTCCACATTCCATTCATAGAAATGACGTAGTCTTGGAGACACAATTACCATAACCACCTACTTTCCAGAGCACTAAACCTATATGTAAAGTTTAGCCCAAACTCTTTCCCATGACAGCCTAAAGCTACCATGAGTAATACTGCCTTCCACAGCTCATAACTCAGAGGCTCCAGCCAGTCAATTCCTACCTTTTTCCAGAGTCTTCGCAGGGAAGTTGGTTACCATCCTCAGAGCAGGCTGGACAGGAAGGTCACAGAAATACCTCAGGAGACAGGGAAAAGCACAAATCCCTGGTCCCCGGGCAGCCCTGTATCTGCTGGAGTTTCTGTTTCAGAGGAACCCCCAGACACCCCCAAGCACCTGCCTCCAGGTGCTAGAAAACTTCAGCTGGGCTGTAAGTGACCCTCCCACCAGTCCCCAAAAGTACTATAAAACCAGCTCTGAATTATACATTAGGACTCCACATGACGGAGTCTAACTTGCAGTTGATTATCCCAGAAACATAGCCCCTGAATAAAATTATTTCAACTTGCCAGCATGAAAAGCATCCCTTTCAGTTTACTCATACTTTCTCTCCTGGTTTCCTTTTTGTTTGCATTACCAAACACAATTGGAATGAGTGTTCAAGAACTAGAAAATAAAGTGTGTGTGGTTACCTTTTTACTAACAATCAAATACGCAGAAAATAAAATTATATGAGGATACATACATGCACTTTACTGATGACTTTTTAAATGGTCCTTGTCTCATGTAAAAGGAAGATAAAAGATCACAATTAATTCACAAAATTGCTACAGAAAGAAGCAGGTATAGCTTCAGTGATAACAGGTATAACAATCTTGCAGCATTGCTTTGGCAATGCCTGAAATATTTCTCATTTAACCTAGGTGTTCCTAGAAAAAAAGAGGGAAATGAGATATAAATCTTCCTGAATATAAACAGATTTTTTTTTTAGTTTTTCATCTAACAGTGCCAAATGCTGTATAAAATTTCCTTCTGAATATTAGAAACTTGTATCAACCTAGCCTGAAAACAAAATATTCACACTTCTCATTTTTACCCCTCTTTGTTCAAGCTAGAAGTATGTAATATCCATAACACATACGGCTCCGCAGTGAACTGTGACTTCAATGTACTTACTTGACAATGAAGAAAGCCTCAAGGCCCGTATTTGTAAGAATAAAGCAGATCATACTAATCTGGCTCTAGGAATTGAAAGACTGGTATCATATTGCAAGTAGCTACCCACTTGAACATAATTTCTCCTCAGGTTTTTCTTTCTACTTGAACTGCCAGCAGTGTTAATCAACTCATTCAAGAAGCATATATTACCACCACAGAATGCAAGGGAAGCTCTGGATCCTACACAGAACATTCTCCAATACACAAAACCACAGAGAACTTAGATTTAACTGCTTTTGACATCCTTCTAAACAAACCAGTTTCCACTAGTGACTTGGAAGCCTACACTCTATATTCAAAATTATTCTACAAACACAGTCTTGAAAGCTTGAGAATTTTCCTTTCATTCAAAATAGTAAGCTAAAAATGGGATGGATTTTCTTGGGAATTAGACGTTTTAACTGAAAACCACAAAGTTTATGCTAATTGCTTTGGGTAGTCCTGAAGTATTTTCTGAACAGGGTTCACTTACCTTTTCTAAGCACAGTCAATTTAAAAAGAATAAGCAAGAATACCCTGTACAGCTGAAGCATTTTTCCAGAAATCCCAGTGAACTGCAAAAGTTTCAAGTATGTTCAACAAGATGTAACATTGCCCGTATTAAAGATGGAATTCAAAGCTGTATGCAAACACAAAAACTGTCTTGATTTGGAAGGAGCGGGGCTAATCCCTCTCTTACAGTACTATGTCGTGTATCTGATCAGAATTTGACCTCTGCCTAACTTCTTTTAAATCAGTGGGGGAAAGGGAAGAAAGGAAAAATAAATAAATAGTCACCTTACTAAACACAATATCCTTGCTTTGGTGCTTTCATCGTTTGTTGGTTTTTCAGTCTTTGTTTTCACTAATATTGTTGTTTTCCTATTTAAAAAGCATTTCAGTTACCGTTATTCCTGGATTTCTGAAAGGCAAGTAGTCATCAGGGGTGTTATACCGTATTTAAAAAAAAAAAAAGAAAAAAAAAAGAAAAGAGCTGAAACACAATTGGGGCAATTGTACTATCACTTCAGTGGGAGATGTGACCAGCAACCACTGCAAGGGTTTTTCTCCGAATCTAAACCAGCTGAAGCTCCTTTTTCAAGGCAGAATTCTGAAAGAAAGCATTTCATGACTATCTGCATATTTGCCTTCAGAATATATTTTTATGACAACAGGTTGCTAGCTCTGTGCAGCTTACCAGAGTGTGTATCGGGTTCCTCAAATGAGGAACAGAGCACCGAGAGTGACAAAGCAAGGCAGCACATCGTACGTATGGGGGACACAAAGGTGGGAGCAAAACTCCACAGTCAGGGAAGTCTCAAGATCAGCCTAACACAACCCTGAACTGACCACGTTTTAAATGAAAGACTATTCCTTCAAATATGGTAAATAAGATATTAATTGGAGTCTTACCAACATTAAGAGTGATCTTTACGTGTAATGAGTGCCCCATGGCAGAGGGCATCTTGTCCATAGAAATCACTGAAGAATTCTGTGCCAGCTAAGCCATAGAGAACTCTAGTTCTAGTTAAACATCAAGCAGTACAATAACCAGTCAAAAACCACTTACTCAGATATTAAAACTTCACACTGAATCTACAATAAGTTGTCTGTACGCTACAAAATTTTGTACTGATCTTGTCTGAAAGACTGAAGCTTTGGTTGCTGTAGGAACACCATTTTGGTAAATGGGCAGGATTTCAGGATCATAGAACAGTTCAAAGCTGAATGCTTCCGCTAAAAAAAAAATGCCGTGTGAAGCAATTAGCAGTCTTAGCTACGATATCATTTAGAAAAGGGTAATGAGCTTCTATCTGAACTAGTGAATTAAGTCGCTAGGCAGCTGGAGCAAGATGAAGACATACTCAATGCATAAAGTTAACACAAAGAAAGGAATTTTCTTGAACAAAATACTTCAAGTTTTTTTTTAAAAAAGGACAAACCTTACACTTCTGAACAGAAACCACTTCTGTTTCAAATTCAAACTCCACAAAAAAAGAAGTCACTCAATTTATCACAAATTAAACCCAATATAAACAGGTAAACTACTTTTCCCAAATACCAAACATTCTGAATAGATTAGCTCAAAAAGTTCACAATAGGAAGAAAGCTTGTTTCCCAAATATTAGTATGCATCACATCAAATGTATCATACGCAAAGGCGGGTTGTGTTTGGTTTTGAGGGTTTGGGAGAGGGACATATTTCCCTTGTACACCGCAGCTTGTTTCTTGGTTTTTAACCATGAGGAGGTTGCCTATAATAACTTCAGAGCACAGAGTTTCAAGGAGACTTAAACTAATCCCTTTCAGAATCTGCTGACACAGCACGCTCACCGCTCCAGCTCCTGCTGGATTTGTTTAAAGCGGCTGAAGGAGTTAACTCCCCCCTTCACCGAGCAAATGCCACAGAAACTGCAAGTGGGACCTGGGGAGGTCTCAGCCCAACACATCACCTGTGACCATCACCAAAGAGGACTGGACACACTTCTCTCTCCATGATATACATTTCAGTTTCAAGCTCTGTTGGGGTTTACTGGAGCAGAGAGTCAAGGATAACAACTCTTTAGATTACCCCAAAACAGATCACCAGACTCCTCGGGGACCTGAGCAATCTGTATTGTTTCTGAGGCTAAAACCAACCAAGTCTCAATGAAAGCACTGCACAAACACACAATGCACTCTTACTGATCATACCTTAATGCCATACCTTTAATTGACTGTTGTTTTGTTAGGGACACCCCTTCAGACACATTTCTTTATCGATATCCTGAAAAGCAGCCTTCTCCTGAAAGCTACTTAGCCTACACAGCTCAACATGAATAAGCAAAATATATCAACTAAGTTAATTCTTCTTTGGAAGAAACACAGTCGGAGAACATTAAAAATGCAACTCCCTGATATACCAAGGAAGAAGTCTCAATGGGGCCTTCAGAGACTTCCCAGAGTAGGATGAAACAGGGGGTCAACATTAAAACAAGTGATTTTAGGTTTATGTCCAACAGAGCAAGGAAGGGCTGGATCATAAACACTCTTTTGCTAAGATTACAAGCAAGTATACGTGCCCAAGGATGAAACATTGGAACAACGACAATTAGTCTGAATTAACCCTAAAGTCATTTATTTCACTTTGAAAAAATTGTGTAGCCTCTTTTTCCAGAATTAGTCTACTTTAATCCAATTTACCCTAATCCATTCCTAAGGTGAATTATACTAAACTGAATTTTAATACATTTTAATACTGAATGAAAGCAATCCACACAGCAGCTAACATGATTTAACTTCTTTTTTATTTCATTTTTACATTCATTTTTAATTTGAATGTGACCTTATCGACACATATGGACAGATCACCTTCAGCCATGCTTTGAAAAAAGGCCATCCCAAATAAGAGAAGTTGGGCCTGACAACATGGAACAAGGGATGTACGGACACTGCTGTGCCAGGCAGAAAACTTCATGTCAGGTGCTCTCCCTGTTGGAAAAGCAACTACTCACCTGGCCACCTCCTTAAAAAGTCAAGGGTTAAACAGGTGTGAGGGGTTTCACCTCAAGTGTTGCTGAATACAACCGTGAGACACCTTTTTTGTGGAACAGTAGAAATTGGAAGAACTTGCAGACATCCTCTTCCTAGCAGAGCTATGCTTACTAAAGAACAGAAGCAAGCAGTTCAACTCCAAGCCTTAGTTGTCTTCATGTCTGACTTGCAGCGTAACTTAAGTATGTGAACGAGTCTGCATTAAGAACCAGAAACCTTGCTCAATTTGCAGCTTTAGAGAAGTCGGGAGGCAGGGGGGAAGAGAAGAAAAAGAAGTGCACGTATTTCTGCAAACCCATTCCTCATCTGCAGTGAAAACTTCCGAAAGTTCTTTGATACTGGGCTAGGTGGGAATGCATCACTAAAAAAAATAAAAATTTTAAAAAAAAAAAATCTAGTCCAACTGTTCAGAGAAGGAGCAAAGGTTATGAAGGTTATGCAAAAGTCCCTCTGGAGCAGAGACCAACCAGCTATTCTGCCAGGCTGGAGTGTTTCCAGCCTGCATCGACCTGTTCCCACACCCCATGAAACTGCAGACTACAGCTCTACTAGAATCAGAGTTGCTTGTAAGGCACCTCTGGAGGCCATCTAGGCCAAATATCCCCTTCAAAGCAGAACCATCATCAACACTATAATGTCAGCTATGGCTCTGTCTAGCTGAGACTGGGAAGCCTCCCTGGACAGGGATTCCCTGGAGCAGTCTGTTCTGCTCCACCACCCTCCTCCACATGAGCAATGTTTCATAGCACTCAATCTGAGCCTCACAAACTGCAATTTGTGGCCATTACCCATTACTGTGTTGTTTGCTGCAATCAAAAAGAGATCGGCTCTGTCATCTTCCTAACTGCCTGTCTAGTTCTTGCAAGCTCCTGTTAAAGATTATCCCCTTACTCTTCATCTTGAAACCAAACAAGTCCAGCTCTCTTCAGGTGCCCCTTGTAGGTCACACCATCTAGGCCTTAACCACCTCAGCTTCTCAGCCTCATCAGCTTCTCAACACATTCCAGTTTCCTCACATCCTCCTAGAGATGGGAAGAGCGCAAGAGCCCAAATAAATACCAAAAAACCAATCAAACACAGGTATTAATTTGAGATCACTTTTTGGCAGGTTTGCCACCCAGCCACCGTCTAGCCCTCACCCAGCTATGGGTATTTCTATTGCCAAGATCAGCCCATGCACTGATGTTCTTGGTCCAGATGCCCTTCATGACTCCATTCAAAATTAAATTATCAGCCCCAAACTATTCTGGCTTGCAGTAACATACCATGTGTCATGACTACCATAGTTGAATAAAGAGATGCCGCAAGTTTGTAAATTGTGGCATTTCAACAACAGAAAGTCCCTATTAGAAACAGTTAGGAGCACTGGACATCCTCCATTAAAAAACTAGCATTGAAAACGAAAAAAACAGCAGTAAGTGGTAGAATCAGTATTGTTACTACAACATGAATTACGGTTATGCTCTCCTTCTGAGTGCCTACTAAAACGCACACCTTTGAGAGCTGACATCCACAAGACTTCTAGCAAAAGCAAAGTCTTGCAGTTAAAAATTGGGGGGGGGGCGGGCGGGGAGCGGTTAGCAGAGGATTTGACAATTTTTCCTCGTCTTCAGATTTCCAGATTTCCCCAGTGTACAATCAAATATATCTCATCTGGAATTGTACTTTGAGATCACTAATTTCATATACTAATACTTCCCTGACTTCCTCAGTGGAAAAAAAGCACTAGAAGAACTTGAGGAAAAAAGGGGCAACTAATCTTTAGAGTTCGGAATTTTTTAAAAGAGCCTTTCAACTCATCTGTATTTCTAACCTGATTCATCCAAATATGAACCATAATACTAATATTTTGAGTAAGAGCTGGCTCAAAGTCCTTTTCTGCAGGCATTTAAGGAAAACTGTCACAGGAACACATTGATCCTAATAAATTAGGATAAAGTTTAATGAAAACTAAGCACAAGTACACATCTTTTTTTGTTCACAAAAGATTGTGTTTTGACATTGAAGTGTTAAATACAAAAACATATCACACAGTTCACTAACAGATAAACATAGACCATGGAAAGTTTGCACCTCCCTCTTCCCCAAGGGAGATCTAACTTCTGAAACTATGCTTTCAGGAGCTGTTGAAATGACAGAGGTAGAAAGAACTGTTTGATATGTCAATAATGACATCGATCCTCCATTACATAACAGAAACCTCATTTGCTTATTACTTACACTGTGTAAGAAAGAGGATTAAATATGAGAAGAGTGAACTTGCCACAATTTGCTTTGCAACATCAATAAAATGTTCAACAGTAGTTTTGTTGCTAAGCCTGCTAAAGTAAAATGTTCAAATGGCCTTGGAAGAATCTATCTGACAACCGAGCATGAGTCTCTGAAAGAAAGTCAAGACTATTTACTGTGCAAGTGCTATAAGATCATCCCCTTGGTACGGAGAACGCATGTTTATCCTCTTTCCAAAACAGATTTTCGTTATTCTGTGTGATATTAATCTCCATGGGGGTGGACACCTCTGTGAAGGTGCAATGGCTCATCTCCCAGTTCTGGTCAATTCTTGTTTTAATCTCATTTCCAGATCAGAGTGTTCACACATAGTGCGATATTAATCTCTATAGGGGCAGACATATCTGTTGGCCTTAGCGCCCAGCTCCCCCTCTTCTGGTCAATTCCTATTTTAATTCTAATTTCCTGTGATCTATATTCCTCTTTCAAGTTTAATATATTCTACTTCACTCTTCTCAACAAGTCTCCTCTCTCCCTCCTCTGCCTCTTTTCAGAGCTTTTCACAGGTAAACAATGGGTTTGGTCCATTTGACCAACAATTTCCCTCAAAATCACAGTAAGTGTTATGGGTGTTATCGCCAGGTAGAGGTGTTACTAGTGTTATTCTTAATAGATGTTGTTGCCATCAACACCACTTGCAAACATACTGATAAGGTGTGCCTTATTAAGGACCAGTTTTCTCAGTGGGGTTTAATTTTGTGCAGCCTTGCTTCATACAAAATGTCACTTGCCTGTTTCAGGATGGGATAACCCCACAGCTAGGTAATAAACTAGTATATAAATTAAAACATAAGAAACTAAAGTATAATGCCTTATCATAGACTTTCTGATTGACAGTAAAGTCTCTGAGCATGCAGTCCTCCTGCAAAATGAGAAATGTAGTACAGACAGACCTCACAGGAACATTATGAGGCTGAAGTATTTCAGGTCTCTCAAATATTAATCTCACAAGGGGCAACAGAATCTCAGAGGAAAACAGAACCAGAGATCTTCAGCCTGCACGATAACTGACCTCAAACACTTTGAGACTGTATTTTTGCTCTCCCCACTGAATACAGAACATTGTACGAATATGGTATTTAATTTGTCTACCTAAACAAGCTTTCAATTTTACCTGCAAGGTTTGCATCTCAGCCTTGAAATCACAATCAACTTTTCATCACCAAATCATCATTCATCTCTTATTTGCTCACCACTTGAAAAACCTACTAGCCAAATGGTTAAATCCAAAATACATAGAGATGTATGTTTCTAAAAAGGGCATGAGACATTATTTCAAAAATATTGCTACTGTTGCAGAGCATGTTTCTCTTCAATTTTTTGTCCCATTGATTTTTGTATACTCACAGGGAGCCATTCTAATGTCCTACCTAATTGTTTTTAAATTAGCTATACCTGTATTAGGAATATGGTTCAAACCAGCAGGAAAAAGTGAATGCCCTGATCGCCTCCATTTACCAAGCATCAGTTCGTGTCTCAGCACAGGTCTCATACGCACAAACTACACCAGCACATTCACAGAAGCACAAACCAGAAGCTCCACGTCTGAAGTGCTCCGACATTTCACAGAGAAGCTCAGTTCGGAGTTAGTACACCATGTACTGTGAGATCCCCAGGAACACACCACAGCAGAGGCATTTGGCACACAGGAAAAGACAATCTCAGCTGAGGCTGCTGTGCCTTGCTACACCACATGCAATGGTTCGGAGAGCCTCACTTTTTGTAATGCTCCATTTCAGTCACCAGCATCTATTGCACCAAATTGTTCATCATTGTGGATACAGCCACCACCTTCCTAAGACACAGCAAAGCACAATTGCCCTGACAGTTACTCATGTACAGATAAAACTGCCAAGATCCTCCTAACTTTGACACAGCAGCTCATAAAAGCTCAAGAGCAAAAAGGCAGCGCAGCTAAGTGTGCAGACAACCCTATCCAAACATAACCCTTTTTTGCCTTTGGAAAAATTTTTGAAAATGTTTCCCTTCACAGCCATTCAAGTTACAAGCTTAAATTTAAAAAGGAAGCCTTCCTACTTATCCAGGTGAGTGGATTTTCCAAGTCTTCCATTCAAAACTTTTTGGAAAGCAAACTGAATTACACTTCAGAACATTTATCCAAACCTTGACTTTATTTAATTTTACCATGCATTTGCATTTTCATATGTGGTCCTTATGTCTGTCTGTCTTCTAGGCTACTATCTTCTGTAATCCATTAGCCAGATTTCAAACACTGGTTACAATCCCCCATTAAGAATATCTTCTCTTCCCATACACTTCATCTCCTGCTATTACAACATTTCATCATGCCAGAATCTGTAAACAGTGTCTGAGAACAAACTACTCTCTTAGGTAAACTGATCAATCATATATGAAAGAAACCAAAAATACTCCAGGGAACCTAGAAGTGTTTATATATTTTACCATGTATAAACACATTCCTCAAACAGCCACTGGGCCCATTTATGAGCTATACATCAATTACTGAGCATTTACATAGAAGATACAATCATTGGTAGTTTATCTCACACACTGCTAAAGGCAAATTCTGTTAATTATAACTTATTTAGATGGAAATTTTCAATATGTGCAACTCTGATGTTCTTAAGGTTGTAACACTTTCTCTACTTTTTCCCCTTCCCACAAGATGAGAGCAATTCTGAGGTCTGATCCTCCACCCTTCTTCTTTTCCAATCAGGTTCTGAACCTCAAAAGTAGGAAACAGCAATTTCTCTAGACCTAAACATAGCCCAAGTAGTCTTTTACATAGGAAGGCCCCATTTTCTTTAAATACTGAGGCCACATACTGCCTTCTCTTTTTTGCTTCTTACACAAAGCAATGTAAATTTAATCAGATGCTTGATTACTATAGTTGGGATACAGTAAACAAGCAGGTGAGAGAGAATGTAAAAGAAGGGCAGGAAGGATGCTGTCACAAACAAGACACAGTCATCTTGGATGCAGAATTTCTCAAAAAAGGATTAGGAAGCAAACAGAAACCAGTTTTACCAGGATTCCTCTTTGACAAGGCCTTTTTAATATACTAAACTGGACGATAAAGATACAGTGATCTGAGAGTTTAACAAACCCCACACCAATCAAACAAAGGCTGAGCAGAAGCAAGAAAGAAACCAGAGAATTACCAGGAAATTACCAAAACCCCCTGACTTGCGACTGGGAGCCTGGAAGGTGAGGTCTTAAACAAGAAGGTATTCAGCCCACAGGCAAGTACACTGGTTTGTTTTTCTGTCCTGTTTAATCTGGCAATACAGTCAACATACAGCATGAGTGGAGTGGTTTGGAATTTTACTTATTACTACCCACACACCTACAATTGTCAGTATAACAAGATGATGATAAACCACGAGTTACTCCTAAAGTGCCAAAAGCTGACGAGGAGTAACAAACACAGGCTTAACATCTTTCAATTCTCGTTCCACATTTTGCATCTCATAGCGAGTAAAGCCATCCTCCTCATGGATGGCACCATACTGGAGAAACCCAGCAACTTCAAGACTTTCACAATCCATTTGCAGACCCTTCTGCTACTTTTCAATATTTCACTTCCTTCTTCAAACCTTTTGTTTTGTTTGCATAGCCACAAGGCTGCCACCATCTCAGGATTCAGTCCTCAACCACGAGATAACAACTGATGTAATGTGGAAGAACACAGAAGTTTATTTGGGATATTTCTGGTTTAAGGGTGGTTTTTTTCTTACAAAATTGTGATCCTAGGACCTAAATTTTCCCTCTAAACAAAGAGCAGTTGCTCTTCCTTACTAAATTATCTATTAGGTAATCAACATCAGTACTGCAGTGTACCTCAAAAGTAAATCAAATTGTTATCGTATTTGGGAGATAAATAAACATTTACCAACTTCATTCACTTGCTCCTGTGTCATCTAGGGCCAGCCTACCACATCAACCTATTAAATTTGAGCATATTCTTTGGCATTTGCTTCAGTTCCTGGTTGCCTAACCTTTTTTAGGTTGAGGCTCACAATGCAAGTACTTCACATCCAGGTGCAGGAGGGTTTTTTTGTTTGCTTGTTTTTTAATCATGCATTCACTTCCATTAAACAGATTTTTTTTTCTAATTCTCTTAACTTCAACATCATAGAATAAGACTGACCTATAAGTTACTTAAGGTTGCTTTCAGGTGACAAGTGAAGAATACGTGTTTTAAGACATGGACGGTCAAAATTCTTTCTGTGAAACACAAACTATCTAATACATGTTTTCATTCCCATTTCCATGCTTAAACAAATAGAGATGTTTATAGTTAGCATCTGGATACTATCACTATGCAAAGCCATCTAACAGATTATTTCAGTATTCCTGGGGTCTGCAAATGTCATCATTAATCACAAATGCTACTCTTTCAGGTTCACAGCCTCATTATGTAGGCCATAAAGCTCAGACCAAAGATTTCCAAATACATGGTTTCTGTCAAATTGAAAGTAATGTACAGTTGTCCCTCTTCTGAATGCTCATAAGGAACATCTGTGCAGTCTCTCTAAACAAGAGCATAATCTTGCCCTTCCCAAATGCTGCTCACTTAACACAACTCCCTGTTCAACAGTGGACAGAAACGCCAATAAATCACCAGAAGAATTGCACATTTGGAGTATAAACTCAAAGATATACAGATAAGCGAGCCAGAGGGAACAACCACCACCCCCAAAAAAAGCTGTTTAGTGTATCTGCTTCAACATGCTTAAAACAAGCTATAAACTGAGCCTGGTAGTTAACTGCTGCTGAGTAAACATAGGACACAAACCAGTGAGGAACTTGCTCATCCCTGGAAAGGACTGCAGACCTGGAAGCACTTCATGCCTTAAAGGTGACTCAGGAGGAGCTGTCAACCTACCCTGTAGTATTCAACCAAATCAGCATACAGAAATTTCAAAGGAAAGGAGGAAAAAAAAAAAAAAAAGTACTGAAAATAACACACCACCTAAGAATGCAACACTTTCCCACTTATGCAGGATGAATCAAAGCATTAAACTTACTTACTTATCAAAGAAAAAACGTAAGCCAAACAGCTTGGCTATTAACAACATCCAAGCTCAGTAACTACTAATAGCATTGTTTTTAAAAAAAATTAAACTTTAATATTAAAAAACAAAAAGTGATTTACTGACAACTTCGCTGCCAGGTTTCAGCCATCACAGCCAGAAAAAAAAAAAAAAACAACAACAAACAACACACCACATCTTTATATTCTGTGACATGACACCCATCTATTTAGTCTGCATTAACCATAGAAATTATACTCCCTTTTCATTACCAAGCTTCCTTTCAACTGATCCAGAAATCCAAATCATTACACACTAAAGGTTTTGCTTTCACCTGGAAACAATCTGTCCTTATTTTACACTTACAGTTGCACGTAGACTATAGCTTTATGTATGTACATAGCAAGGAGATGAAGGGTTTTCTTGGGGGTGGGGATTGTTGGTAGTTTATCATACTATCTGAAATAAAAGGTAGCAAGGAAAAGGAAAGCCAGCCCCACAGAGACTTACAAATGTGAGAAACTTAATATAAATAGACCTTTTGCACTAAACAAGACCACACACACAAAGCATTCATATTCTGAAGCCTGTGGAATTAGTGTGCAATTTCTAGTATTTTCACTAGTTGGGTCAGGATGGATTGCTAGTAAAAACTTACTGCAAAAAGAATATTTGTTTGGCTTTTCTGAACCGAATAAGGAAAAGACTGAAGAGGACATTTTATTACATTTCTGTTGTGAAAAAGAGGAAAAGCCTCTTTCACAGGAAATTTTCTAGCCTGAAAAACTGAACATTGAATGCAACGAACAACACTGTCACGCGAACAAAGAGATACACTTAAGTAGTTAAGTGAAGGGGCATACAAAAATTTCCTGAAGTCTGATGACATTTATACTCCTTAACTGTTTTTGAGTAAGGCATCTCAGATACCTTGCCTCCCTTCAATTATGGCATGAAACCCCATAACATTGCCATAAAACTCTTCTAGCAAAAAACAAGGAAAGCCAAGGAGATTAAAAAAAGGAGGTGGGGAAGACAAGAATAGTGCAAATCTGACAATCCACTTCTTTTTTCAGGGATGGGGAAAGGAATTATGAGAAGGTTGAATGGTTCTGAGTTTGGTTTGGGTTGTTTTTTTTTTACTTATTTAATATTATTTTTAAGCCAAACCATTTATCTCCTCTGTACAACATACGACGAAAAGCACTGAAAAGTTAATACACTAAAGTTTTGGTGTATTGTCTACTTAAAACATGTAGTACTCAGATTTCAGCATACTAATGTGAGAGATACCTGAAGAAATGTCTTCTGCAAATACAAAAAAGCATTTATTCAAAGGAATCAGACGTTGAGCAAAATATAAAACTCCCTTTGCTATTTCAGATTACTAAGTCTTAAGAAATTGTCCTTTTAAAAACATTTTAAGTACCAGGGCAGCAGTCAGCACTGAGAACTTATCTCTGCTGTTTGGAAGTCATGAACTCACCCAAGTTTCTTCAGTGCTCTCAGGGCTGGTTAAGTTTTTTCACATTTTCAAAGAAGAGGCAAACTGTACAACACTGGAAGAACCAAGACAACTCATACGCCCCATTTTGATCTTACTCCAGTCTAATGCCACACAGAGATGATAAAATGAAGTGATAAAACATCAAACCAGAGCATTTTTTATTATTAATAGCTACAAGGTGAGTCTCCAGTACATTTTAAAATTTTAATTTTTCACTGTAGTGAAGAAGACAAAAGTGGCCTAAAATTTTAGAGCTTCGATACACTTTTTTATTACTTAAATCCTTAAATAACTCAAAAAGCAAAAGGTATCCTAAATCACACTATAAGATTCACAAATAAACACGGCCAGTGTTTGGAAACAAACCAAAAAAAAAACAGCACAGTAGTTCAAGAAGTCAGCAATCCAGTCAAAATTTTCATTCTGAGCTGTTTTGAATTCATTTGAACTACAGCCATGATTGTTCTTCATAACATATTTCTCTTCTGGTTAATATTCATCAGTCATTTTTACTGTTACAGAACAAGTGTTTACACACAAAAGAAAACATACAACTCCACCTCAGAATAAATTGAGTAACCAGTGTGTAATAATTAGAATGAACATACCATAATTTAATTGCAGCAGAAGCTGGTTTGAAATATACAACTGTGTCTCGTAAGTCAGCAGAATTAAGTTCATGACATGGCAGTTGAGAAATGGTTTCTTTTGCTACTCAATTAATAAATATAATCACATGGTAGAAGAAGTAAATTAGTTTGTTCTGGCAAACTGAAGGGTCCAATCTTTCATACACTAACAAAAATAACCTTATCTTACCCATAGTACTAAGCAAATAATTTCAACTTTTCACAGAACAAATCCTCAAGAAATCAAGTCTCTCGAATCTTTTACTGAGGCATATACTCAGTGCATTACTGCAAATATCAGCCAACTCCATATACATACGATCTTCTTAAAAAGAACAAATGCTTGACAAGCCCATGCACAGCACCTTCTAGCTTAAAACAAGTTTTTACATGTGAAAGTTAATTCACGCTTATGGAAAATACTTTTTTTTTTTCCTCCCCTCTGAACTATTAGGCCAGAGAATCTCTTTTAGACCTGATCCACAAAGTGGGTTTTTTGTTTGTTTGTACACCTACCATTGGGTAATTTGGGAAAAACAACTGAAACAAACCTAGCAGCAAATACAGCTATGTACCAGCAAATACTCCTAATGCAGTACCAAGTTTTAAACCTACAGGAACATAAGTTTACCATTATGGCTTATTCTGCTTGAGAAAGTGACTCAAAGATACCAGTTCAAGGTTGTCCCATTGCTGTAATGTTCACTGTGATTTTTAGGAGCCTCCCCTCTTCTTTTTGGTAGTGGCAAGCACTTTTCTCTCCTGTATATGGAGTATCAGACATGGTTAACCAGAGACTAGCGTATCATTTATCTGTCATGTTATTACTCCATAGCATATCTTGCTGCCATACGCTATATTCTTAAGCCAGAATACATACTACATATTACAGATGTTTCAATAAATTCATCAACTTAAACTCATGAACATCCACCCAGTGCTTTAAGGACACATTCCCCCTCATGACACTCAATTCAGCAACCTCCATTCTACAACCATTTTGCCTATCAACAACAGAAATTATCTTGATTAACAACTTCACAGAACTTTTCATCTGTAGTCCTTCAAATAAAACATATCGCAGCGCTGTGCCATTAGCTCATTGTTTTCATACTAGGTAATGTATTAGATCCTGCTGAATATTTTTAGACTGTTTAAAATAAAACAGTGCAAAGGCTGTCAAGGCCAAGATTTGACCGTGACTGCAACCACAAAAAAGTCTGGGTTAGATCAACAAATAAATGGTTCCTAACTGAAATACATGTACAGATTTGTTAATAGAAACTCCAACTTCTACAGAAATCAAATTTCAGTAACAAAAAGCAAACCTAAAAACTTCCGTTGTTTCAAATTCACGGATCAATACTTAACTTTTTCCTTTCAATGGAGAAATGTGGCTTAATTACAGATAAATGTATCAGGTACTAAGCCAACTTAAAGAAGCTCTTTAAGTGTGTAAGTATTCTTTATAATCAATAATTTTATTTCCACAATTTTAATGGTTATCGAGTAGCTCAACATTCAACATTTTAAATAGTTTCACATGCCACCAACACCTGCTTTTCAAGTCTGAGGGTATGTGTGCGTGTACTTACCAAAAACCCTACAACAAACAGATATTCTTTTGTCATATTCAATGTTTTGGGGGCTGGGGCAGTGTGTGGCCTTTTTTCTTGTTTGTTACTTTGTTTAAACACAGCATTGAGTTGACATAAACACTAATAACTTCTTGTTTAGGAAAAGATTTCAGTATGTTTCTGTTAGCTTCCAATATTTATAAAACTTCTAGAAAACGCAAACATTACTTTCAACTATATAGCTTCCTGGTAAAAGTAGACTGTGACTTTAAACTACATGGTAAGCATGTGCTATAGGTGACTTCAAACTGGGTAGTTCACATCGTTTTAAAGATGTAGTTTAAAGTCACTTGTAGTCGAGGCTTATCAGGAAGCAGCATAAGCTAATGGCCTTTCTGACCTACAAAATCAGGTACAGCAGGACCTTATGCTCGGCCAGATGCTACAAAATTGTCACCAATGCCATCTACCATCCTCCTCAGCTGGCTCATCACAGCCTTTAGAAACCACGGCCGTTTTTCCTACCCACATCCACAGGGTTCACGGGCAATCCTATTTGAACACTCCACAGGAGAGGGAAGGACAGATCACATGGGGAAAAAGGTGAAACCGGTTCCTGCTGCACCCCAAAATGGGTGTCACAACATCCTCTAATTTTAGCCTGGTATCTAGGTGTCAACTCCTCCAAGCCCTCTGCTGCTTGCCATCACAGCTGCTCTCTACTAAGTCCCATTAATAGGCTACTTCTTGTTTATAGATTCATATAATAAATGCCTCAGCTATCTGTTATAATGAAAGAACACAGTTAAACCCAGCTTGCTTAAAGGTGCATGTCAGGCAGAGAGACGCCAGCACCGTGTCATCGCTCTGTGTGCAGTCAGCCAGAACGCAGCCTCAGCCGCCTTCACCCAGCCTGACCCCTCCAGCTTCAGAGGGAGCACTGGGCTCCTCTTCCCAGCCCTCTGCCAGCCCTCCTGCCTCCTCTGGGCACTCCTCGGGTGAAGGAAGAGCTGCACGGCGAGCGGAGCGTGGAGCCAACATGACTCAAAACAGCGCAGGTTCACCTTGCATGAGCTGTGCTGTAATTACAGCTTATTATCAAACCAGGCCGTCCCACCACCAGCCCTCAGCATCCTATTACACCCAATTTACGTGGTTGCATATCTTCAAATCAGTTATACTCACTGATCAAATGGAAACTAATCCCAAGCCTCATCTTTCCTCCAAGAAGATTCGCATAAAGCTAAACCAGCTCACCCAAAGGCCACATGGTGGCCAGATCTTGCACAGACAAACACCCAAGAGCCATTCAAGTGACGGAAAAGCACCTCTCCGCGGCAGCAGTAACTTAAATTGGCTTAATGGCATCAACAGATTGTAACTGACGCTCCAAATCTGAGTGCACACTTCTGGGAGCAGCACTACAAAGGCGTTTTTCCATGACAATAATAAACTATGACAGATAGGATCCCATCAGCACATGAAAACATGAGGTGTGTCCTGACTGACTAAGTTATCAGGACTAAAGTAATAGTTTTGGAAGCTTCCTACTACGCATTCAACAGGATCTGTGTTGCAAAAGCTAGAGCAGGGATTTCACCAAAGTAGATGCTAATGTAAAGTAAAGCTTACATTTAGTGACCTATCCAACTCCTGAGAGGTAAGATGACCTAAAGGTCTTCCAGTTAAAGAGGTCATACACAAACACCATAGACTCCAGAGAAAGAAACAACTATAGCAATGTTGCACACCTCTGCATGTTAATCCAGATATTACCAACCTATACATGTAAAATGATAAACTCTTTTTAACTCACTTGTGTCAACAGCATTTCAGAAAGAGGAAACAAACTGCAGTGGTAAGCATTAAACAGGTTAATTCTCCAAGACACGCAACACAAGGTCACAGGTCCTTCAAAAGCCTCCCTTAAAAGTACCACACCCCAATTTAAAAAAAAGAAAAAAAAAGATTGGTTAAAGACTCTCCCCTTTCCAAGAGTCCTGCTGCCCACTGACACCGCCACCCCACAGACAATCATTTAATCACAAGATCTCAGCTCTTCAGTAGTGAAATAGAGAGTTTTATGAAAGTGTCAGCTCACAACAAGAAGCAGGACAAACGGTCAAAAAAGCAAAGCAAGTGTCAGGAATGATCACACTATGGATAGGAAACATAACAGAAATAATAATTATTATAAACACTACATAAATCTACCAGGTAGCTGTCACTTGGATACCCCAAGCAAGGTAGAACTGGAAAAGAAAAAGAAGACTCATAAAGAATGAAAAAAAAAGATAAGGAATAGTACCTTCCTAGCAAGTGGCTACAAATGGACTTTCCTGACTAGAAAACAAATAGTTGAAGACAGGGTGGAAAAATTCTTCGTGGCATGAAGAAGGTAAACTGGCAGCAATCATTAACCATCTCTTAATACAAGACCTGGAAGATATTAAATAAAACTAGCAATTAAAAAAAAATAAAAAACCAAAAAAAACCCACAACACCTTAAAGACCATAGAATTTTTTTTTCCACACAACGTATAGATTCCTTGTCACAAAGTCGGGCAAATGCTAAAGCAACACAGGCTGAAGATGTTATTAGGCAGAACCACAGCTACCAGAATCCACTTAATGACATTAACTGTCTCTGTGGACAGACTGTTCAGAGGAAGTCACTCACCTTGCTAAAAATCACTCTCCACTGAGTGCCCACCATCAGAATCTGGATACTGGGCTAGGTGGACCTCTGCCCTGATCCTGTGCAGATTTCTTAGCCCCCCTCCCTTTTTTTTTTAATTTTTATTTTTAATTATCTTATGGAGATCTTAAGTAAGGGCAAGACATCTACCCGGTTTAAGACGCACTTCACATTGCTAGCAAACTGATCAAGCAGTGCCATGATTTCTCAGACAAAAGAGACTGAACAAGATTTCTGGGATCACTGTGTTCTGGGTGCTTTCAATCTCATTTAAACATATTAAGTTCCACTTTGAAGACCTATATACATTTCATAATTGTAATATTGTATCTGAAAATACACATAGAAAAGTGACCTCTGGACCAACAGTGCCATGGAGGAGACCTGAATGTGTAAAGGAATGTAAAACATTCGGAAAGGAGGGGGTGAAAGCAAGAAAATAACTTCACTTTTAATTCCACTCATCTTTCATATAATTTGTCAATACATTTTAACAGCTTGGCGGAAAAAAAAAGCTCCCGAGAAGTCTCTTACACATACACGCCTACCTGCACAAGTGTCTCTTGTATACCACATGCAAATTGTAGCACATTCAAGGATAAAATATGTCTGAAGCAACTTTTGCTGTTCTGAGTTTAATTACTTAAAAGTATTTTTAAAAGATTTTCAAAGGGCCCTTAATTTCTTCTACTACAGGATTACAAATTAATAAAAAATATATGCTTATGATTTTCATATATTTCTCTGTAAGTACATGTAATTACAAAATCCTTATAAAACAAATATCTTCTACTTTATAATACCCAATTTTTGAGCTAGACTCTTTCTCAAAGACAGACTATACCTGTTTTATCAGGTGAGGAAAAAAAGATTAATCCAGAAATATTTACCCTTGCCTGTTCATTTGTGACACCATATCTACTCAGAATAAGAAATTCTGGGGAATAACAACTCTAATAAAGGACATGAACTTGCAAAACATACAGGCTTCCTTTTTATGCTCAACTATACCTATAGTCTGAAATACCACACTTAAATAACCTCAGGTAAGCTGACACATTTCTAGAATTTCTATGCTCTTATCTTTCATTTAGTATGAAAAAAACACACACTTGCACAGACTGCATCAGAGACAGCGCAATGCATATTTCCATCAGCTAGCTGACAAGTCGGCAGTGTTCTTAAAAAAAAATTGATACATTTCTTTTTTTTTTTTTTTTCAAAATTTGGAAACATGCAAATTACTAAAAATAATATTCAAAAAATATAAGTTCAAAGTGATCAAGTTGTGGAAACAAGCTGAACTTGTTCTTTATCAAACTGTAGGAGTTGCAGATGAAAGGAGGTGCTATATAAGGAATAGCCAGACTTTAACAGAGAATGCGCTGCCAAAACATTTTGGCCTAGATTCTGACAGGCACGCACTCAAGTTGAAGGGTCATGGAAAGCAGCGGTGTAAAGAAACAATCTACAGAGACCAGAAAACATTACACTGTGGATTATAGCTGGGTCGGGGGGGCAGGGAGAAGATGCTTGGGGTTTTTTGTTTGTTTGTTTTGAGATCTGTGGGGAAATACAAAAGATACAGTGTTTCAACTGCATGAAAAGGGGGTGGAGATATACAAACAATTTTTAAGACAGCAAGCAATTACAAGATGTATCTTGTTCCTTTTCCTAACTTGCTGCTAGTCTTCCTCTTGCCTTCTCATTTGCTTTCATGGAACATGTTACAAGAAAGAACAGATAACAACCATCACACAAATGCTCCTGAAGGCCAACTTTCAAGAAATTAATACACTGTAATTTTATTAGATTCTTAATAAACACATCAAATTTTTCATGAAGAATTCTGGACCTGATCAACATTCACACTCAGGAGTAGTACAAAGCATCATAAAACAAAAAACAAATTACAATAAGCGAGCGATTTGTGAAAGGTCTAGATTGAATTAATAGCTTCAGTAAGGGCAAGGAAAAAATAATAGTTTTAAATTTTTACAATTCAGACAGTAAGAATACTAATGAAAAGGAAGCTGAAAATGAGTTAGATTCAGTTGAACACGGAAAAGTTCAGGCTGTTACATTAAAGTGAGGAGGGGGGAAGATGCTTGAAAAACAGTACTCCTGTTTAACAGAGGAGATGACTATGAAGCAAACAGACGCTCCTGTGTGCGCCAAACACAGAAACATCTCATTGCAGGCTACAGAGAGGCCCTCAATGGAACGGATACATGAACCCCAACCTTTGTGTTCTGCACCCACTAACACCAGGATGGAGATGTCTCATCAACAGACACACAAAAACAACAAACACACCCAATTCAGTGACTGGTTTAGAATACAGAACAAAACCAAAGTTTGTGGTAGTCATTAAATTCAGAGCCTTCAAACAAAGATTAACTGAAATTAAGCGTTCACTAAGGCACAGCTCTACACATGGATATTGAATGGATTTATAAGAGTCAGAGCACCATAACCTTAAAGCACCAGCTACTAACAAATCTACTTCTCCAAACCTTCAAGAAAAGTCTGAGCAACTCCGCAATTAATAAACCTCTGATCAGTGCAACACATCAGTATTTTTGATGCTTGGCAATGGAAACCAAAGCCTCCAGCAGCTGACACTCTATTAAAAAAAAATAAACAATAAAACCCCCACACCTCACGTTTCCTAGATACAATTGTGCAACTCCTTGACAAGCTTCACCTACTCTGGTCAGAAGGATGTTGAACATTCTTCTCTGCTTACCCAACACATACCCCACGGTACCAACCTGGCTTCCTGTACTTGCAGTTCTAAAAAGGGCTACATGCCACATTTTCAGCATAAAATACCACAGCCAGTAGGAAGTTATCAGAACTTCCTACTCTTAGGCCAGTGAGCAAGCTCATAAAAACATCTTTACGTAAGAGCTACCTTTGGCGTTAACATTAGCCTGATGAGTTACAGCAAAGGCAAAAATCACCGGTCTGATTTCAGTATGGTTTTGAATTAAAAGATGTTATGCTTGGGCGTATTCTATTTCAACTATTCCTACAACATATGAGCTACATATATGGTACACTTCCCTTCCTTTGGTAAAAGGCTTGTAGGTGCTTACGTAATCTTACAATTCTGATACACAGACGTTAAATTATCCACACCAAAGGCAGCCACATAGGAGGGATGTAATCTGTTCAGCCCAGCACCATCTCTCCTACTGCTTCAGCACATTTCTTAATTGATGACACATCTCAAACGTCTCAATTAAAAATTAATTTATAGGAGGACAAGAGGGGGGAAAAAAAAGCCTCCTAACTACATATCAGTCCTTATGAAAACCATACTTCCAAGTCTCATGCGTGCAGATATTTTCATTAATGGCAGTATTCAAATCAGTATTCTACAAGGTTCAAACACTTGTCCAACAGATGCACCCGATCCAATTGCAAGTACTATTAAGAAAAAAAAAAAAAAAGAAAGAAAAAAGAAGAGCCTGAAGTCTACTTCAGTTAGTCCCTCACGTAATACTTCACACCGCAAACAATAAAAACACGCACACGCTACAGCTTCGCTCTAAGCAAACGAAGGACGCTTCATTAAACTCCAGCAGGGGAGGGTTTCGAGGTCCGGCACACGAGCCCCCCCCGCCCGCATCGCAGCCGCACAGCACAGGCGGTGCTGCTCCCTCCCCGCCCGGAGCGACCGCTCGCCGAGCTCCAGCTCCAGCCCCGCCGCGGGCTCTGCCCCAGGCTCCCCCGGGGCCAACAACTCACCGCCGCACCGGCAGCAGCTCCCACCGCCCGACCCCGCGGGCTTTTATTCTGCAAAACCCCGTGGCAGGGGCGGGGAGTAAGGGGCGAGAAATTCTTGGTTTTCAAACAAAACAGACATCGACCCCATATATTGCCTTCCCTCCCCTTTCTCACCCACCACCATCTTTTTTTTTTTTTTTTTTTTTTTTTTTTTTNAATTGAGGGCTGGGGGAAGGAAGAGGGGAGATTCCGGTAGCCGGCGGCAGCCCGGGCCGTGCTCCTCCTGGGTGCTCGGCGGGGAAGCGGCCGGGGCGCCCCGCGGGCTGCGCCCTCCGCGCCGGGCTGGGAAACGCCGGAAAAAGTTTGAGCGGGGAAACGGGCGGCAAGTGCCTCCGGTCCCGTCGCCAGCACCGACGCCACCTGGGAGGCTGGCGGGGAGAGGGGAGCAGGAAGGAGAGTTTGCGAGGCGCCCGAAGCCCGCGCCCTGCCCGCTCCTGCGAGCCCCGCGCCGGTCCCCCTCCCCGCCGCACCGCGCCCCACAGAGCGGCAGGGCTGGGTGGGAGTGATGGGAGGCAGCCTCTGCAGC
Source organism: Pampusana beccarii (assembly GCA_013399365.1). Taxonomy (NCBI): domain Eukaryota; kingdom Metazoa; phylum Chordata; class Aves; order Columbiformes; family Columbidae; genus Pampusana; species Pampusana beccarii. The sequence goes on from VWYH01009359.1 coordinate 123,959, forward strand.
CCCGCCGCCACCCCTGGGGGTGGGAGCCGGGACCCAACGCAGTGCCACCCGCGATCCCCAGCGACCCTCTTCCCTTCCCTTCCCTCCCCAGAGGGCACCCCGGGCGCGGCGCGACCCGGCCGCGCCGCCTGCCCTCACCTGGGCGCCGAGCGACAACTCACCTGCGGAGAGCTGGGCCCGGGCCGCCCCGAGCAGGGCGGGCGAGCAGCCGGCCAACAAGGCGAGCGCCGCCAGCAGCGGCAGAGAGGCGGCGGCGCCGGCCCCCCTGCCCATGCCGACTTGCGGAGAAGTTTCCCAAAGAGGCCGGGGCTGCCCCGGCCCGCGGCGGCGGGCGGAGCTCGGCTCGCCCGCCCCTCACGTCCCGGCGCCTGGCCAGGAGACCCCCGCGCCGAGGGGCGCCCGCTGGCCCCGGGGCCGCCCGCTGGGGCAGCCGTCTGCGGCGCTACGGACGCAGCAGCGGCGGCAGCACCGGCTCCCCTCGTACTCCGGAGTTACTTTGCTGCTGGGCGAGCGGGGAGGGAGGGAGGAGCCGAGCGCGCACGTCCAACCCCCGCTCCCCGGCACTTGGCAGGGGGAATGTGGGACTCCGGCCCGCAGCCCGGCGCGGGCGGAGCGGCGCCCGGCAGCGCCTCCTGCTGCAGGCGCCGGGGCCAGCACCGCCTGGGCTCGGAACGGCTCGGCACTGCCCGGCTCGGTACAGCTTTCCCCGGCACGGCTCGGCTCGGCTCTTCTTCTTTCCCTCCGGCAGGCACAGCCTGGCTCAGCACGGCCCGGCTCTTCTCGGCTCAGCTCAGCTCGGCTCGGCACAGCGCTGCCCGGGAGCCGCTACCGCCGGCTCTCCGAGCCTCCCGCTCGCAACCCCCCGGCCGGAGGGAACCTGCCGCCTCTGGAGGAGAAGGAGGAGGCGAAGAGGGGCGAAAGGGCTGAGCTGGCGGGGTGGGGAGGTCGTGGCAGGGAGCACGGCCGGGGGCGGTGGGTGCCGGGCTCTGTTTGCAGGGGGAAAGTCCAGCCGCCCCGGGTTGGATTTGCTGGTTGTACCTGCTTTTAGAAACGCGTTATAGATCGGGTGGTGAGCGTTGCGTTACTATCGTGCATCAAGCAGCCTGGCTGTATCTTCAAGCCAAGGTTTGTGGCTTTTTTCTTTGCCCCCTTCTCTTTGGCAACACTTGCCTGGCACGTATGCCAGTGAAGTCTCGTCAATCGGAATTGAAATTGTAATAAATGGTATTGCCATTAGTGCTATTATTTCTGCATGCATTAAATAACCGACCTTTCAGACAGGTCGATGTGCAGCTGTACGACTCTGACACTTGCGGGCTGTGAAGCAGGATCTTCTCACCAGATACTGACTCCAGGTATGTGTATAATAAAGGCCTCGTTCTCTGTCTCAGAAAGCACTGGAGGTCCGTGTGCTTCCAGAGCATAGGACCCTAAAAAGCACTTAAAATAACACATAAAGGCACCAGTGCTGGAATTTCTCTTTAAATAAGCATAATTTCCTCCAGATTTTTAACCTATTTTGATTAGGTTTTTGCATGGCAACTTGTAATTAGAGATGTTGTATAACGATTACAACAGAACCTGAAACCGCTGGAAACTCACAGGTTTTATTGCAAACTCGAAATTCAGTCCGGGTTCATCAAAGGTTTGCTGTGATTCAAAATCCTTTCTATCCAATGTGTGGTAATTGATAGGTTTGTCTCTAAACCCCTAAACCCCCACAAAACCTCATGTTTTCACAACAAAAAAACCGTGAAACACAACAGTTTGATTTGTTATACAAACGAACATGTACTTCACACCCAAAAAAAAAAAAAAAACTAAAACCGCCCAACACTAAAAAAAGCAGTAAAACAAAAAAAAACAAAACTACAAAAAGGAAAAATGGAAAAAAAAAAACTTACAAAATTACTAAAAAAAAAAAAAATAAAAAAAAAAAAAAAACTACAACCGCCCATCACTAAAAGAAGCTGTACACCTGGAAACACCTGTACTTCATTTGGGTGAAGTGGCTAAAAACCAACTTGCGTACTTACTGTGAACTATAAAATTCACCAGAGAGTTTGAGAGGTATAGGGGAGATGCGCATGTAACCCCACTTTTCCTCCGGGTATGTATCTGTCGAACCATTATGTGTAGTTCCCTCTGTCCTACTGTACTTGGCATCCTGACAAACACTTAAAGCTACACGTGAGGTTTGAGATCGTTTTTATATTATGTGACATGAAGGGATTTATTTTTGTTCCATCTTTTGCATTTTTAGACATCTAAATGTTTTACAGTCTTTCACATTTTCAATTAAGAGCAAAGCATATTTATATTACCTCTTGCACATCTTTTAAAAACTGTCTGAGCTAACAACTTGCATGCTAAATGTAAGCCAAATATAACAGCCGAAAGATGAAGAGATCCCACAGTAACGTCTTTCTCTCCAATCTGAAGAGTGTTCGTATTTATCCTGAGTGTTGTCTTTATCCTGATTGTCACAACCTCTAAATAAAATGTCAAATAAATCTCTGTCAAACTGAAAAAAGTTTGGTTCTGAAACTCTGCTAGATGCCTCTACCCTCTTTGCGTTCCCTGTTAAACCCTGTTAAAACTTTCCCATTATACTTTTGAGTGTTACTAAGCCCATCATAATATATTTTTAACATATAGGCTATCATTTAGTTGTGTTCGTAGTGACTGACAGATGTCTAGCATAGTATATCATATCACAGTAAAAATCTTAAATTAGCAATATTCCAATGCTATATGATAGAATTCATATCTAACATGGTATTTTCCCGTGGTATTTGAAGAGTATGTGAAATATATTTATGTTATAGTAAAATACATATTCTTAACCGGTAAAAATATTTCCAGCTTCTCTTTTTTTGTTGTGGGGTTTTTTTTTTTTTTGAGGAACTTTTAAGAATTCTCATAGAGCATGAAGGGATTTCAAGAGATTTAAATGAATTTTTTCTGGCCAAAAGATCAGATAGTCAGGGACTCCCATTATCTTGCTGCTCCCACCCGACTTTCCACCCCTCTGCTCTTTTGCTTCCTTTGTGAAAATCTGCTCGCTTATTTTATGAGCCTTAGCAAGATCCAAAGCCTTGAAGATCTGACTCTTCAAGGTTGGAGATCCTAGAGAAAATTGAGAATTGTATTGACTCAGGTTTTCTTTGTGTTATCCAATAATGCCCACGGCAGGGTCTTTATTGTATTTTGACTTCTGAAAAAAAAATCTCTGTAAAATGTACTGCAAATTTCAATTAAATGTATTATTTTACTGCCTGGTACTCATGGAGGCTTTTTTAGAGAATTCTAATTTCACAGAGAACCAGTAGCCAATGCTCTTTTTGAAATAAACCATGGACACATGGACTGGAGAGGAGACAATGCTGAGGGTATTACTGATGCCTTTGAACATTCTCCACTGATACAGTTGCTCTTTGGATGCAAACGTGGGGCAGGTAGAGGGTCTGAAAAGGATGGGGGTTCACTGCTGCGTATCATGTGTGCACAGGTGGACTAGGAAAATAGCTTCCAGATAGGAGCACCCCACGTTAACCCAGCTACTTGTGGTAGCTGGTGGGAACAGGGCATGCAGCAGGGGACCTGCCCTCTGACTCTCAGTCCCCAGGGGCACCTCTCCAGCTCTTGCTCATGTTCTCCAGCTCCCCTGCAATCAGAGCTAGTGACAGGTTCGTGTCGTTACAGAGAGCTGTGTGGCATTTCCCATTCTGAGACTCCTGTTCTTGCTTGAACACCGTTCTCCACAATGTCTGTGTTTCAGTCTAGAATTTTCCATTCTTTACACATAGACAAGACTGGGATATTACTTTCGTCTACCTGTCGTTTTCGCAGTTCTGATAAAATAGCCTGTGATTTTAAAAAGAGAACACATTCCCTATTATTGCCCAAATCCTGTCTTATTTTTCCTTTGAGCAGACAAAACAGTTGACAAAATATAGCATGGGAATAGCCTTCAAGGAGTGAGGCATGGCCTTGTTCTCAAATAAGTTGTTTTACTGAATTCAGTCCTTTCAAAATTACATTGTACTGTGCATTCCTTATGTCAGGGTCTAGCCCAGAAAGAAACTGGTCTCTGAGTTTGTCTAAACATCAAAGAAACGGTTCTGTAAAAGTCTGTGTTTTAATAGAGTCTTATTCTGTAAGACACTATTTGGCTAAAGCAAGGGACATTGAAAGCTGGACTTCGGGAGGCAGCTAGTAGCTGAAGCACACTATATCTATTGGTGATTATGAATGCATTAAACTCCTCAGAACTGTTTAAACAAATTCTTGCAACACGTTTTCTATATATATGGACTTAAGCAAATACATCTTTCCACATTACCTAGAAGCCTTTTACTAGTTGTCTTCTATCCACATGCCATTCTTAACAGCTTCACGCTGATTAGAAACGTAGGAGGAAACATCATTTTGTGCTATTGGGGAAGAGATCAACAAAACTTAAGAAGTTTCTTAGGACTTGCAGAGGTACACTGCATTTCTGTAGATTAGCAAATTATTTTTAGATTTTTGTACCTGTACCCACTGCTTGTAATGGTTTGAACGCATGTAGAGCTTTAAAGTCCACAACACTAAAGCTGAGCTTGAACTCAGTTGAACGTGTTCTTTCAGATTTTGGAATAGCTCCGAAAAGGCACTCAATGTGCCCTTCAAAGCTTCATAAGAAGTTGGGAGAAAAATGGGCAGATGGCCTTAGGGCATGTGTTGCCACTGAAGTACAGCAGACAAAGAGATCCAACAGTAGAGAATGGTTAAGTTGGATGAAGTCTTGCAGGTGTTAATCTCATGCAGTGAAAACTAGAAGCTGATAGAAAAATGAATGTATAAGGATAACACATAGGCCATCTAGAGAGATCATTTTAGCAGCAGTTTTTTGGGCTAAATAGTTGGTTGTGATCAGCAGGATAAATCACACAGTATTGCTTCTGTTCTCTTATTAAGTGAACCTGCATATATTTGTGGCTTAATTGGGTAAACATACACATTTAAAATTCAGTGTGTAGAATGTTTGTAAGAAGTCAATGGATGAAAGAAACAAACTGAAAGTAAAATCAATGTGATCCAAAATTGCATCGCTCTTTTCATCCAGCTTTTACCCAGTCTTAGCATGTTGTGATTGGCACAAGCAACACGGCAATATTTTGTACATAAAAAGAAGTGCAGAGCTGGGTAATTTCCTCTTGAGAACTTTTAAAGAGCGTAAAGTTTGTGAATGCTGTCAAGTGATAGGCCTGGAAACACTTAAATATCTCTTTCCTAGGCTTTTTTTTTAACAAGGTTTAAGTGATTTGGAGGTCGCAGAGGAGACATCTCATACAAAACAGACATCAGAAATGCATTTGTAAATGTCAGACCCTGGCCTCATTACTGCCAAAAAATTTGGCAACTTCATTTGAATGGTGTGATTCATCTAGGGAGAGTAATGACATGTAAGTTGTCCATAGCCTCAAGACCTTTCACAGTGCTGTTACGTCCACTTGTGCTACATCCAGTGATCAGTTTATTAAGGGGCCTTGGGGGCAAATTAGTTGTTTAGAAGTACAATAAATTGATAATTCAGTCTTCCTTCCCTTAATGGAAGTAGCGTTCTTGAGATTACCATTAGATCCTCAATACCAGACATTGCTCAACTCTTATCTGAAAGAAGACGTATTTGGGAAAACCTTGAAATGAAATAAGTAATGCTTATAAATCAAAAATTACTTTTAAGTAACGCAGAGCTCTGTAGTGTTTAGCAAGTCTGCTGGGATTGGTAGTGACTTTATTTAGCTTATCCAGGCATAAATATCCAATATAGATTACTGCAAAACCTGTTACTGAAATTGAAGAAAGCTAGGCTTGGCTTGGAGGAGAGCAATTACTCTCTGTAATAATTGTTGGTGTTACAGTGGTGTATTCAAAAGTTTTATGACATCCAAATTCTTACATGTTTCAACCTCTTCTTGTTAATTGGAAATTGATACATATGAGAGTAGCTGAGGAGTCTGCCTGAATATAAAATGATCTAAAGAAAACAACCCTGAGCATAAACAAACACAAGTAAGTGACAATATAAAAAACATTACCCATTCCTCTGGCATATTTATCCATTAAAAAGGAATATATTCAGGTTCTTACTGTTAACCAAGAGATGGCTATGATTTGAATAAGAAAGAAGCTCAAGAAGCCTGGTATGTGATTCAACCTTACCTTCACAAATTTTAATGATAGCCAGGAATGAAAATGGGAATCTGCAATCAATCAGTCGTACTCAAGGGAACAAGAATATGATTAAAGACAGTTCAAGTCCAGCACTATACTCACATTTATTTTTGCAATCTCACTGGCTACGGACTGAAAGCAAACCTAGGGCTCAGGTATGTGCATTTCATACCCATGTCTATGCTGCTGATCAGTGACAGCCCACAGGGAAAGGAAAAGCCACATCTGGCAGAGGTTTTCCATCATTACCTGCACAGGGCAGGGAAAGATGCTAAACAAAATATAGCCCTCTCTTCTTCAGCCTGCCATGTAAATGTGTCAGCTGGGGCAGGGATCTATCACCTTTCAAAGAATGGAGGAATAGATACTGAATTATTTCTTCATCTCATATAGAATGAGGAATTGTTAATGCTCTGAAGATACTTTTGCAGAAACAATTGCTAAAAATTCACGGATGCCATCTTATCTATAGTTTTAGGAAGATTTCATCCCCCAGGGAAATTAATCAAGCCACGTTAATACATACTCAGCAGACTCAGAAGTCATAATTGATGTCTGGTAGAGTGACTACTCATGTCATTCCACAAAAGCTTTCTCTATTAGAACAGTCTTTCATAAGACACTACTAAACTTCTCTTCCAAAGTGGAAAGTCTCATCAAATACATCTTACAAACTCATAAAGACTTTGTCTCTGGAGTCCAAGAGCTATTTTCTGGTTGCTCTTAGAATATTAGTGCCTCAGTTCTGTGTACTTTAACTCCAAGACTTCAGTGTGACATTCAGACATCTACCATAAAGCCCTAAGTTTCCACTTTTATGTTCCTTCATTTCAGAGCTGAAGTATTCTGTTCATTTCCCCAGTTTCTAAGATAATCTGCTAAAATGGAAAAGGCTACCTACTCCAAGAATAGATGTGTATATATCTTATTCAAAGTAGGTTAACTTCTACCTGGAGAGTTTATTGGTAGTTGAATTAGCATGCTTTGTCTTTGCTGGATGGCAAGTGACTCAATATTACTGTATGTCAGGACATTGGAGCCATGTGTAAAGCTATTCTGTTCTTCTTTTTTTCCCTTCCTTTAATTCTAAATCTAAACGTAAAACTTGCATTTCTTATACCCACTTGTGTAATACCTGGAATATTTCTTCTTTCTCTGTAACAAGTTTATAGGAACAAATCAGAAAAGTTGAAGAAAAACAGTATTGTGAAAGACAGTGCTATCTGAGACAGAATTAGTGGGGTTTACCTGGAAATTTGTTATACATTTTGTTGCTCCCTGAAAAGAAGGTTCACATAGCCTTTTATGTGAGAAAAATGTTTTACCTGGTCTGTAGGCTCATTTTAGTTTTAAAAATATATCTCCACTGGATTCTGAAATTCTTTTCATTTTAATACATGTTCAAGGAAAATGTCTTTACATTTTATGTAGAATAGTCTGACAGCTTTTGTAATAAACTTGGCTGCTTTTTTCTGTTTATACTGGGGTGATTCTTTATTATCATAGCTATCGCTTACTCAGCTGAACCATATTACTGTCCGTTTTATCTCAACGATGATAGACTAGGAGACAGAAGATCAGTTCAAGAATACTTACAGCAAACGCAATGCCAGCCTTCATCAGCTGTGCAAAATATATTGTGCTACATTACCATCTTTTTATGTCCTGTAAATATTATAAGCCCTTCACACAGCCCTTGTTTTACCTAACTCATTCCAGATGCCGCTTGCCTCAAACAAATCACAATCCTCAGGTTCTCAGCAATATTTCTTTGCATCTTGAAATGTATTTATGGATTTTCCTTTAGCGTAGAAGAAGGTAATTTCTCCGGGTTCAACAACTGGATCAGTATGTCCTGTTGTTGCACTCTGCATTATCCCAGCCTCTTCCTGAACTGCCATCTCTTCTGGGTAGGGGCATTTGGGATACAGACAGGAAACCTACATCGTTATTGTGCTGAAAGCGGTAGTGGTGTTGATACAGTTTGCAAAGTGGTGTTCCTATCTAAAGGACTGGCCATTTTTCATCTTGAGCTTGGGTTTGGGTAGCTTATTATCTTCCTAAGTCAAAACTGCCCCAGGAGACCTGAGGCAATCCATAGGATCTCAGCCTGTTTTCTCCACATTCCAGTCTATTCCTCTCTTTTCTTGGCTGCCCATCCTCTGGAGAAGAAGGGCAGGGTTCTCTTCTAGGCTCAGACACCTTAAGGAGGTGTTTAAAAATGAATCTGACCCAAAAAGTGCATCACCGTAACTTCTAGTGGATCTGATCTTGAAGCTTTCTAAGTCAGCAACATTTGGATCTCCAGAAAATTCCAAAAGACTTTATAGGTCCTATTCACAATAATCTGGAAGGTTTGTCTAATTTTTGGCATCCCAATAAGAGGCAGTGGCTAGTTGTTTGTTCTTCTCACAGTGCCACCTGAGTGCCAGCACTTAATGACAGCCAACCACATGGCACCACTATAATGATAGAACTAGCAATAGCACCATGAAAACAACAATATCATTAAATCATTTCCCAGAGAAGATTATAGACATAGACAACAATGAAGCAAAGGAAGAAAACTATAAATATAAATTATGTTAGTCTTGGAGAAAATCACTAGTTTATTCAGCAGGAAGAAAAAGACAACAATTATCAGAAACCCTGCAGCTCCTACAGATGAAGGGTTAAGATTCTCCTGAACTCCATCTAACTACAGGTTTTATTTGGACAAAATATAAATTCAAAGTCAACTTGTCCTTGCACAGCCGCAATGCCCTTTCCTGATTTCCTTTCCCACTGGAGTAATTAGCTATGGTAGCAGTTCAAAAGTGGTTGCCTGGCATTTATGATTAGAATTGTTAATTCCAAATTGCTAAATATTTCATTTAATGAGTATAGTTTGCTTAAAATCTCACTTCTGTCTGCATTCTGACATTAGAGGTTACGAGTAACATCTACCAATTTTTGTACTTGAGAGATTAGAGATTATATGTTCCTCCTATTTTTCAGTCTGCTCAAGTGATACATTTTATAGAACTTCAGGTCTAGTTATTTGGTTGGTTTCTTTACATAATCGATGAGATCCCTGTCCAACAACACTGGCTCTCCACATGGTACTGTGAATAGTCCCACTGAAATCAGGACCTCATTCATCATGCCTGATGATAATGGTTTGCTAGATTGGGCTGGATCTCATAACTTCCCCTTCCACCCAGCCCCATGCCCTCTTTCTGAGCATGTTTTCAGACTATTTAGAAGAGGGAAAAAAGTACATTTAAACACCCAAACTGCCAAACTGATAAAAATAGAAAGTACTCATAAAAACTGATGAGATTTCAAGCTTCAGCTTTTAAGGCCACTAGAAGTGATCATCTGTTGGCTTTCTGTGTAACATGGTCAGTAACAGTGTCATCCAACAGTATCCTCTGTTAAGTGACCACGCTTGTGCTCAACTAAATCAAAGGTCTGAAAAGGCATTCAGTCTTTATTTTTGCCTCATAATGGATTTCAGCGATTAATCAGCTTTATTTGAAAATGTGTCAAGCTTTAAGTTCCAAAAATTGTTCTTGAAAATATCTCTCTAAATTAGCCTTTTCTTTTGCCTACACTAATTATTGTTTTATCTATGTACTATGGATCTCAGAGGGGGTTGTCAGTAATGAAATGATTAAAAATACATTGTTAGCAAGCACTTAAGTTAAAATTATTTTTACTGTAATTTTTTAATAATCAACTGTCAGGGGTTTGAGTCGTGCCTGATTTACAATGAAATCTGCATTTCTAACACCTGGAGAAGACAGGTTATTCTATTGGCTTATGCTAACAAAGAGTACTCCAACAAGTCTTTGGGATCACATAGTGGAAACCTGCCTATCCAGTCATAAATTATAAGCAGTCTCATTAATTTATTTCAGGTTAGCACATGAAGGGTTTTTTATAACCACGGTTGCTATAAGGCAGGTAGAGTGCCTAGCAGCACGCACGGATTCCGGAGAGGTTTGTGATCTTCTCATCCTGCTGTGTTCAAAGTTTTAAGGATTGTCTTGAAGCGAATGTTTGATAGATGGCATACAGTGCTCTTCCATCCGGCGCTGTGAGTCATAGCATTGTGTATTGTACCAGTTTATTCAACTTCCACAGACCAGCATATCCCACACTGAGACCTAAGTGTTTCTTTTTCCTTTCTCTAAGGACAAACTTTCTGATTCTACTTCTAATTCTTTATCCACAGCTTGTGAAGTGGAATAGAGTTCCAAATGTGGGGATGGTGACTTGACTCTGCTTTTCTTTTGTGTGTGTGTGTGTGTGCAGAAATAAGTCTTGATTAATGACGAGTTTCTGTTCACAGTGTTCTTTCTTTTAAAAGGCAAAACCTGTTCCCTGTGTGTGTGGAAGATGACAAATTGACAGCCCGGGGAGACTGAAAGCCCTCTGTTTATCCCCAGTACGGATACAAGACAACTAGTAAAAATGCAACTTTCTGTGAGCAACCCTGCCAATGTATTTTAGCTCTGGTCTACATGACCAGGGAACATTCAGGACGCTGGAGGTTATTTTAGCTATCTAGGCTATGTGGTCCTTCGTCTTTGCCAAAGCTGCCCAATACTGTGATGACAGTTTCTGTGATCTGGATGTTTGAGAACATCAGCTTTCATTGAGCAGTCATCACATGGTTGTGAATTTCATTTAAGACTGATCTGATTTGAACTGTGTTTCACAGATAAATGCCTTAGTGCCTCGTTTCCAATCACCTGAGCCTTTCAGCTGCTCTGAGTGCCCCTTGTTTGAAAGGAAGAGAAGTTATATTTTGAGTTTGTTGATCTGGGGAAAGGGATCTTAGCTGATGATACATGGAGCTGATCACATTCATTTCAGTGCTTTGGTGCCTCTTTGAAACTGATGGGGATACACCATGAGCTTTTTTTGTGACTTTCATGGCACAGCTGTAAAATTCAGTGAGTTCAGAGGGAATAGCTGGGGGAGCGACCTGGGTATGTGACAGTGAATAACACAGTGAATGAGTGGTTATTTGCACATTGATTATTGCAAGAGATTTTTACAGATGCGGGTTAGGAGGCTCATAGATCACAAAATGCTCTAGTATCATTTTGGGAAGTGGTACATTGGAGACGTAGATGAGGAGATATCGTTAATGGTTTATTTCTTAGCACATTCCTGTTTCAAGGAAGCCAAAATTAGACCGGCATTCTGCAGCAGAGATAGGAAAAGGAATGCGTTGGCTGGGCATACAGCTGTCTTGGGACAGCAGGCATTGGTGAAGAAGACGAGGAGATCGAGGCAGGAATACTTGTGTGATCAAAGAGAAACAGAAGGCAGGAAAAAACAGGCAGAGGAAAGGTGACCAGAAGAACTCCTCAGGATTTTTTTTTCATGCTCTATGCTTGGTGTTCTGTCACACTGCAGTACTCAGAAAACGGGTTTGAGATTATGTGATTGTGGTGAATTTTGATAAGGGATCTGTCCAAGTGAAATACAATTTTTTTAAAAGAAAATTTTTTATTTTATTTCCCCTGAAAATAAGGTTCTGCAGAGTCCTGGTGCAAGGAATTCAGCAGTTGAAGAAATTACTGAGGGGATGTTTGGTCTTTGTGAACATGCGGTGAAGTGCTACCTTGCAATACTACGGTGGCAGTATATGATTAATATTGCAATTAATAGCTCGTGTTTCTCCCTTGTGCACTCAGATACTGAGCTGTCTGAAACCTGATTCAAGAGATCTTGCTGCAGCTGCAGTGTTCTTGCTACAGCTCTGCTTTAATAACTCTGTAACTAATATTTCAATGCTATTCTGGTCTCTAAGTCCCCAAATCTTATTTAATCATTTTTTAAAATTTATTTTATTCTATTTTCTACAAATAACATTTGCTGCAAGGATGTGGATATTCTCTCCATGTCAATGAAGGTCTACCTAATGCTGAGCTCTGTTGTTTCTGTATTTCCACACTGAATTCTAGAGCATGACAGCAATTCCTTCAGTTCTCCAAGACAAAGAGGAAACTCATACCATGAAAGATTGAAAGATTTGGGCTGTTGAAGATCCTTCACAAAATCTTTTCATCCAGCTCTAGAATTTATGCAAGCCCAAACTTTTTACATATATGCCCAATTGAGAATTTTGATGCTGGTTTCATGTGCTTTAGGATTTTGAGAACATTAAGGAGCTTTCTTGGAGCATGTTTAGTTACTCACAAAAGGTGTAAATTCAGGATAGCGGAGGGGGTTTGGTAAGTTTGCTGTGGGTTTAACTCATCAGATCCAGATTTTTTTAATGACTCCTTGAGAAATATGCAAGATACAGGCTGTGAGTTTGCTCTCCTACCAAAAGGGTTTTTTTACCTCCTTGAACAACCAATACAAATATCTTCATGCCTCATCTATGAACGTCATGTCCTATCAGGAAAAGCTCTGTTCTCAGTAACCAAGAAAAACATTTGCTCTGTTTGCAATTTCATGTGCTATCATGTGATAACAAGACTGTTATTTGGAAAAAACTGTTGATTTCCATTCTTATAATTACAGTGCTTACTTAGTTGTTTGTTGAAATGTTTTTTGGTCCCCAAGGCCATTTTTATATAAAGCCAAATTCAGTAGCAAGTATTTTTATGTCATATTTGAATTGCTATTAACATATGAAGTTTTTGCTACTTGTGAACTTATCTATCAGTTCTGTTAAAATTTCAAACATAAATTTAGTTCAACTAGCATCATTTGAAGTGTATATACTTCATTTTTGCAGTCATTTTGTCAGCTATACACCCCCCATACCATATGGTATGATGCTCTCAAAGAAGCTAAATCTTTTCTGCACAGTAATTGTTTTCATTTCTATTAAAAGAGAAAAGCACAAATAATAGGTACAGTGACGGCATGCAATCTTTGGCATGTCACTAAATCCTTGATGTCTATTAAAACCCCACCTAAACCTGCAATTCCCTTGACAGAGCACGTAGGAAGGCCTTTCTCCATCTGCTGTTTTTGCTGATGAGACGCCAAATGTCTTTACAGATACTCTCATAGAAAAGGAAGGAAATGCAATTACAAGAATCATGCTCTTAAAAGGGCCATTTGAGAAAAAAAAAAAAAAAGTTGAAGTGATTTTATACGTACTAGATCACCTCAGAGAATGATTACAAATGATGTTCATTTGCAATAGAAAGGAGTGATAACTGATTTTTTTATATTGGTGTACATAAAAGATGATGTTTGAAATGTCCATCATTCTCTGCTATTTCAGCTGTCCTCTTGCCCTTAAACTTACAGTTTAGCACAGAATAAGAAAGTAGCTCTTAGCGAGTTTAAACAAATCTAGTAGAACTAACTGAATCAGAATATTTACTGAGAAGATCAGTGCTTTAAATGCTGTGTAAAAGTTAAAACTTAGAATAATCCTAAATATTTGCCTCAACCACATCTAGAACAGCTTTGTACAGTGGCATTGTATTGTTAGATATATGCACGCAGATGTGCTTTCAAAACAACAGCAAATTGTTACAAAAGGCACACTGCTTGTTTTGCTCATTTGAAATGTACTGGAATGGAATTAAAGTATTTGCTTAGAGACTGAAATGATAATTAAATCTTCTTTTTTTTGTGAACATGTCTAAACCAAAATGTCCGGAGCCAACCAGCTGACATCTTTTGACATTTTTGTTGACTTTTTTTTTACACAGAAGTAAACATGACAAACAGGATTCAAGCAGTTTTAGACAGGAATTTATTTCATATTCACAACTGTTTGCTTGAACTGAAGTACAATCTGAAAGGCATCAAGTTGCTGAAAGAGTGTCTATGAAAATAAAACTGTCTTTGTGAACCATAGGTGATACATTTTCTGTGTACTCAAATATAGGTGTAAATTGAAAGAGAGTAAAACTAGCAAGAGCAAACAGGAAAAGAATTAAAACACTATGTCTTTGTTGTTTCATTTCCTTTACTACAGAGTGCAATCAATACTTTACAACAGGGTTAATATGGTCTCTTCAAACATGCTATTATTCTTTCAAAATAGCACAATATTAGTTATGCTGTCTGCAGTCTTTCCAATGTGACAGGATTGTGTGGGCGTTCAGATTGTAAGTCATTTTCTTGGTGCCCTCTGTTGGAGTATTTTCCGTGAGTGCTAACAATAGCAGCTAGCACTACACAGCTGCACAAAATTGGAGTGGTGGATGTTCTAATTCTAATTAGTATAATTAACACAAACAACAAAAAAGTGTCCCACAGTGAGACACTTACTGTTTCTGCTTAGTAGTTATTGAATATCCAGATTCCACATCTGCCAGTCCTTTACTATTCAAGTGAGTTTGTGGTGGTTGATTTATTATTTTTTTCCAGCTTCAGTGACATTCAGGTGCACTGAAAGGCATTTTAAAACATAGCCTGGAGACTGATCCAGTAACTTTTTTTATATTCCTTCTTTTACCTTACTTTTGGAAAGCATCTCTTTTGTAAGTAAATAAATTTGGTGTAGCGCTGCCTCCTGCTTTTGGTTTCAGAAAAATTGTGTGTTCACAAGGCAAAAACAGAGATTGCTTCATTTACAAGAGAATCAAGATTGAGCAAGTTTCAAAATAATCCATGTGAACAGGCTATTCCACTCTATTGAACTCCTCCATCAAACGGTCAATGGCCAGCCTTCAAGAAGGGAGGAAGAACTCCATCAAACTTATTATATGAGGATATTTGAATACCCTGGTGACTCCAGAATTGGCTTGAATCCCATGGCTCTGGGGATTACCATCCTAGGTATATTTGACTGTCAACATTCTCATCTTGGGCAAAAAATATTTTTTTTTAGCTTGCTCATGTCTTGGTATTCAAACCACCACACAACACTATTTCTGCTTATAATCCAGGGTGCAAGTGTCCTGGCAAAACAGTTTTTCATTTGTCTTTGATCATACGTATCACGTTAGTAAATGGGCAGAAATGTGATGTACTTGCTTACAGTAAGAAGTACCTTACCTACAAGTAGCTGCATTTGTGTAGCAAAGTGCTACTCAGCACTACATACCTTGCTATGCAAAGGAATACTCAGTAGAATTCAGTACTACTGAATAAAAGTGTTACCTATCTCGCTTCTCCCAATGGACAAAATATGGCAGAAGTCATAATCTGAGAAGGGATTAGTTAACACAGAAAGGAGAGATGTGTTGGCTGGTGCTTATGAAAATGGAAGAATTGAAGAAAATGTTATCTTTTGCAATTAGGTCAGTGTTGGGCAATCCAGATTGCTTTACCTGCTGAAGTCAGAAGCGGTCATATCTGCACAAAGTGATAATTTTTCTATCCCTTTCCTTGTCAAGATTGAGTCAATCATCATGTGACAGACCACCCATGTGTAAAAAGATACATGTCTGGTGGGAGCTGATATGGAACCTGCAGATGGGCTTATTTGCTTTGAAAAGCAAGTAATTTTCCATTAATACTTCCTGTCAAGGATAACGCCGTGCTACCTTTAAGATGAGCTGTAATTAGGCCATTATTTGAGGTCTCAGATACTGCAGCTGATAACTGCAGAAGTTACAGTCTTTTTCTAAATTGCCCTTTCATCTTTCAGTCTGGCTTTATGTGTGGATATAGCACTGAATGAATCACTCATGTTAATTAATAGTCAACACATTAGCTGCATGAGTTGTTTATAATTTCTTCTCTCTACATTGGCCTCACCTCAAATATCCATTATTAATAATAAGCTGTTTTACAGAAGCACCCACATACAGTTAGTTACTGTGCAAATATGTATAAAAATACAAACCCACGAAGCATAAAAACTAAAGAAAGACAGAATTAACGACCTTATTACTCCAGTCTGAAGCTCTGTAACAGCAGCTAATCCTCAACACAGGAATTCTGTTTCTGCAACTTACCTCTTCCTTAGAGGTTTCTCATTCTTTGTATGTGGTCCAAAGAACATATATCTCTTCAACTATTTTTAAATGGAGCAGGTGTAACATTTGTAGTAGCCTTTTTTATGTAAGAGGATATGACTTCGGCACTTACGTAATTACTAGGATTGATATGTCACAGAAGTACATTGTTCAATTATAATATTTTGAAATATTCATTTGGAGTCCAGTAGTCCATCTGTGCTTCTTTTCTAGTGTTTCTTACAAGATCACTTAGGCTGAAGTAATCAGCAAGAATCAGCTGATCTGAACTAGAA
Source organism: Pampusana beccarii (assembly GCA_013399365.1). Lineage (NCBI taxonomy): Eukaryota > Metazoa > Chordata > Aves > Columbiformes > Columbidae > Pampusana > Pampusana beccarii. The sequence continues at coordinate 140,355 of VWYH01009359.1, forward strand.
TAAGTAGTCCTTAGTATGGATCTCATGAAAAAAATGAGATATTCCCCAAGAACTACAGAGAAAAGAGACAGTTAGATATACAGAAATAAAGAGTTAAATATACAGAAGAGTGACAAGTGCACAAGCATCAGCAAATTACTAAGTATATGCTCTCATATGCACATTTTCTTACTAGGAACTGTAAGGAGCTTGGGAGTGAGAGATTGATGTGCTTGCAAGAGTCTTCTGAAGGATGTAAATAGATGGAATGCCATAAAAAAGTGAGAGCTGTAAGAAACGAAAAAAAATTGCCTAGCAGGTTTTTCAGAGGGTTGGAAGAATATGATAAGGCAATGGACAGCAACAGTTTGGAAGGCTGAGGGTAGAGCAACAGCTTGAGTGATGGGCTTTTGGCTTTTTTCTGCTGTGGAGCTGGACATCCAGTAAGGACTCAGAGCATGTGAACAAAGAAGTGAGGAACAACGTAACTCCCAAAGGGAGTCTGAAAAATTTCATCTGAGATAAACAGGAAGGCAGAAGGTTGAATAGACCTGCTATGACAGAGTACTTTAGGAGTGGAACAAGACACAGGGACAATGCAAATGCTCTATAGCTGAGATGTACACCATACTGGTCAGGGAGCACTGGATGGAGAATGGCTCTTCCAAAGCACTACAGAAAGAGTTTGTTAAGATGATTTTCTTTGTTGTTTTGTTTTGTTTTGTTTTGGTTTGGTTTGGTTTGGCTGTTCAAGGGAATTGCAAGCTAAATTCTGACTGATTAGTCCTGTCGGAAACCTGGCTTCTTGTGTCAAGTGTCTGTGCTGCCTTAACAGAGAGAAACATCCTCAGTGCATAAGGCTTTTCTGTTTGATTTCTCTCCAACTGGTGATACCCTTGGTCTAGAGTAGATGATAAAAGTGTTAGGTGATAACTGTTAAAATACATCTGATTACTCTGCACTTACACCTACAGTTAGCCTGATAGAGGCCATACAGTCAAAAACATCTAAAACATGAACAGGAAATATTCTCATGGTTTTGGGGGTTTTATTCTCTGTAAGTGACTACTTACATGGACCTCTATCAGGATGTAGCTAACTGGAGCAGAAAGGTATCACCACTCCTCACTACCTGCTTCCAAATACTAAGATGATAACTGCACGTTTTCTACTCCAATGTGGTACAATGTCATTCAGGTAAGTGCAGACCACCACCTCTGATAGTCACCTGAAGCAGACCAAGTTTGCAGGGAAGCAGGTAACGCATGTCCTCTTGATCCATGCCACTAACTCTGTAGAATGGCAGGAGGTGTCTTAAAATACTTCAGGTATTTGAAAGTTAATGTATATCTTACATGGTAGTTGCAGCAGTATCATACTTTCCAGTTTGTCCTCTTTCAGTCTTACAATAGCCAGTTGTAAATAACTTTAGTCAGTAGCAGTAAAGATAGAAAAATAAAATTGTAGCTAGTATACCATATGTTGATTTGTAGCTAGGATGTAAACCCTGCCTTCAATAACATCTGTGTGGAACAGCTCTGCTATCCAGCTGCCATCACAGTTTTCTCCTTGGAAAATGAAAATATGTTTCTACATCTGAGTTCATTTGAGGTACACACTCCAGAGGGACCAGTTCTAGTATTATGTTTTCTGAGAACTTACGCAATAGTCAGTAAGACTTCAGATGTACCAGTAAAGCTTGTTATATAGAATGTCACAATAGTAAATATTTGGTATGTGCTTTCTGTGAAACAAACCTGAGTTTTGACCCCTTAGGTTTAGACACAATAGACATAGGCCCCTGACATTGCTGTCTTCACTGTGTATTTATATTGTTGCGTAAAACTGATCAGTGAATTATGTGGTTTAATGGAAGGAAGAAACACTTCCATAAATAAATGAACAGATAAAGATTTTGAAGTCAATGAACTCTCCAGAACCAAGGTTTTTATGCTAAGAATTACTGTATTATAGGGAGCAGTTTTAGAAGTATCATAAAACTGTGTGTCACGGTTCTGCAGTTGAGCTGGCCATAGCATTTAATTTTTTTTTTTTCTGTTGAATGTATTGTTTCAAAAATGTGCCATTTCAACACATTTTGAGAGCGTCTTTCCCATCATCAGATGGTCATTAGCACAAGCACCATCATGGAGGAGCTCTAAGGTCAGTTCTCTTTTCTGATGACTCAGAACAGAGGATTTCACACATCTGAATTTCACACATTCAGAAAGTCAGAAATTTCTGTATAATCCACACATTAAACTTGTAGGAGAGATGTCCCTTATCCCGTGTCAATATCATGGTAAATGGACTCATACCTGCTTTCTAGTCAAAATGTGCTTAGTAAGTCCAAATACCATACCATTCACAGGAAATTATTCGGAAAGTGGTTTTATCCCATAGGACTAGAATCATATTTTTAGGACGCAGTCATTAAAGTAAACAAATTTCATAAACTACAAGGATTAGGAAAGTCAGGACTATACCTGAATTTCCTCTTTCCAAAACACTGGAAAAGGCGCAATAATAGAGCTCTTGACTCCTTGTCAACAAACAAAAACAAATATATCTAGTTCTACTTATTGACTGTGATCCTTATTGCAGGTATTTATACCATGCATGTTTCCATATCATTCTTTGCATGCTGGTTTTTAGGATCACTTAAAAACAAACAAACAAACAAACAAACAAACAAACAAACAAACCTCAACCTCAAACCCAAAGAGTTATTTGTTTTTAAGCTAAACTCACCTCATGCCACAGTTACCCTTCAAATATGTGTTTGTTTTACATGGGTCTATGCAAGGGATATTGTTTATTTAGTAACTGAAGGTCAAACAAAACTGTATTAGTGTGGCTTACAGTATGCATCGTAGTATTACAGCATCTCAGAGCCTTGTCATGAGTGAGAGCCATGTGGTGCTTCATGCTGCATCCTCATTGCAGGAGAAATAATCCACTTTCAAAGATGAGGTGGTCTAGGACAAAGGACACCAAACATGTACAAACAGGTCTGGAGGTAAAGGGAAATAATGTCTCAGTGACAGAACACCAGTTCCCCAACTGGTTTTGAGGATACCTTAATATAAAAGAAATATTGGAACTGATTATGTACTTTGAGTTCTGGTTTTCACGTTGTCTGGAGAGCAAAAATAGCTTGGAAGCAGATTTATCTGTGCCTACAAGTTCTTGATTGTGTTTAAATTCCTTTGAAGACCAGAAGTATTTACAAAATACTTCTTCCCTTCCTAGTGTGAAAGAGACGTCTTTCCTTATGCTGCTATTGTTTATTTTGTACTTCCAGACACTTTAGCTCTCGACTTGCATGGAATTTTTAAAGATTTTTTTTCCATATAGAAATACCATCAGATCACCAAAGGTCTGCAGATTGTGAAGAAAAGCAGGATGGTATATCAGTTTATCGCTGCTCCTGCTGGTATTTGTGATGAGATGCCAATGACAGGTTGGGTAAGGTCTGTGGTGCCCTTGCTCCCCCTTTTTGGCACTGCTGAAGCTATAAGGGAAGCCCCCAGGATGTCTATGTGCTGCGCAAAAACATGCCATCCCCACCCCTCTGCAGACTCAGCACACCCCCTCAGTGTATACACACAGATGGCCCCAAGCTCAGTTAGTGTAAATCAGTGCTGCCCACCCGGCAGACTGTACGTATTTGCTGTAAATAGATGCTGTGTGTTATATATCTGTGTCAGTGTAAAAACACATTCCTACAATATTGGGCCTGAGAACTTAAATCTACGGAACTCATGCAAGTAAAATTAAAGTTGTAGTCACTTGCTCCACTTGACATACAAAATATGGTACTTCATTACATGTTTATTTTTAGTGCATGTACAATGCAACATGAGGGACTTAATGTTGCCATGGGAACCATAACTTTGAATTCCTGACTTTTTATGCATTCATTTTTTTCATACTATATTTTATTTAAAAAAAAAAAAAAAGCACACAGAAAGATCATGGACAAAAAATATTGCACAGAACTCCAGTCAGTGGTACACTAGTATGATTAACATCAGGGAGAGAATAACAAAGCTAAAATAATGTATTAATAGTAAATACAATTATGATTGGCCCAACTTGATGAGTTTGAACGCAACTAAATGGATCTGGCAACATGATCCCTTACTGCTGCATATATATGTCTCAGATTTTATACGTCTGCCCCAAGTTTTATTGAACTAGCACCTGAGCACAATCATTTTTCTGCCAGTCTGTTGCAATGGAAAAACAAATAGCTGTCAAAAGGAGCAGAAAAAATGGATCTATGCTCCTGCATGGAGATTCAGCCCTAGCTGCCGAACATGGTAAAAGGTTATTTTTTTATATATGTTGATTTTTTTTCAAATTATTTTTCTCTCTCTCTAAACATACTTATCCTGAGGCAGTTTTATTCTATCTGTCTTCATTGTACAGTCAACAATGTAGCCTGTAAAGAAAGAAAGCGTTATGACAACTATACTATTTTGTAACTCCAGAAAGATAAAGACACAGCAGTAGATATGTTAATAGACACTTCTAAACATTTTTGTTCATTAAGGAGGAGATGATTCTTTCATTTGCACATTACGACTTCCTGGAAAATGGAGATTTCTCTGCTATCCTGTGGACTTCAGGGAAAAAGTACCTGAGGCTTGTCTCTAATCTCTCCAAAGGAAGGGATACTGATACTGACGGAGAAAGTTCATTGCTGTGCATTTGACTTCTTTTGACATCCAGCCACAATCCCTGCCTGATGTAACTCCGTCTGTGTGAATTTTACACGTTGTACAGAACAACAACGTGAATAAAGTCTTGACGCGGTATCTCCGAAGATGTTATTCAGAAATACTGCAATACAAACATGCAGTGGCCTTGCTGTACCTATAGTGCTTGGGCTGGTTTCTAAGAGTTTCTGAAACACAGAGAATAACTGTTTACAGTGAATAAATTGTTTTACAAACTACTAGGAGAATGCTAGTTGATCCCTATATAGTGCATGGGTATAATTGGCAGGTCGCAGAATACTAGTGCTTTATTACCTCTGTACTTTATTGGGTGGCACTGTCAATGAAGAACATCCCAGGTGGAAACAAGCACAACCTTTAATATAAAAGGATACCAGAAGTTAGATATGCATAAAAGTTACTAGCAAATATGGATGTTCTGGTTACAAAGCTCAGAGGTGCATTATAACATCTTTCTGGATAACAGCTTATTAGTATCAAAATACTGTCTGGGAGAATATGCAGACATTGAATGTCTGCATGATGAAGAGTTCAGGTCACTCACAACAGCTCCTGGGGCCTGAGTTTCTTTAGTGGCATCACAGATCTATTTTGGCAAGTATGTTGCAGGCTGAGTACACAAATAATACACAAATAATATCCAGAACTGTGCTTATCTGTTCACATGTTTTCTCTATTAACAGATTTCTCTGTGAATGAAAAGGACTGTGCCAGTTTTATCTAGCATAATGCTGAAGTAGTCTACTGTAATCTTTCAAGATACCCATGAACCATGACCATGTTTACTGTCTAAGACCCTTTCTTCCCCACGCAGGCTGTGCAGCAGTGCCTAACCACAGCTAGCCATGTGGTCACGTCGTTTCTCTCTGAAGAACATCCATCTTAAGAGTGTACTTAAACAAGCCTGGGCAAGATTTTAAATTCCCTCTTCCAAGCAACCACTTGTAAATCATCTGTTCAGTTATTGTTGCCTTTCTCTTGGACAGCATAACATTTAAGGTTTTGTTGCAAGCTAACTCTACTGAGAAACAGAACAAGAATAATTTGCAGGTATTTTTTAGTAAGTCTGTTGATAGATCTATCTTTGGGAAAATGGTAAGAGTTCCAGTCTCCCAGTTCAGTATGTGCTTTTTATGGTTTTATTAACTTTACTGCAGCATATCCAAGGAATCAAGGATTACTAATCATCACGGGTGTTCTCCAGGAGTGGGAAATCCTGTGTAACAGGACTGCTGCTGGAGGGCGTGTTCTTCTCAGACTGCTGCCCTGAATGCTGGTCTGCTACTCTACTGGTGGTGCCACCAGTTTCCTTTATCCTTGCACACATCAAAATAATGTGAAGAAATCACATGGCCCCTTCTAAAACCTGATTACAAGCACCTGACCACTCAGACTAGTTTCTGTTGATTAAAAAAAAAAAAATGGCTGTATATTAGAGATTATTAGAGAGCTCAGAGAATTTTAAAGGGATACAACTGTTTTTCTATGCACTGTGATCCTTTTCCTTTGCATTCATAACCCGCGGTTTCTCCTCTGCTACACTGTGGAGCCTCAGAGAAAGTCGAACAAAATGCTTCTTTGTGCTCTCTCCTTTCAGCCCTGGCTCTGCCCTCCATTCCAGGCTCGTGTTTGTACACCAAAGCACACACATCATTCATAGGGGCAGAAGCCGATCTGGATGAGCCGGGTCCCTTGCGGATGTGGAGCCAGAGGGCATGATCAAGCACGCAGTTGCTGTTGACTGATGGCTCCTTCACAAAAATGTGAATCTGAAGTAATTCTTTCTACTTAGATAGTTTAGCTTATTGTTAAAAGAAATGTCTCGGGTTTTATTTGGGTAATGTGCCAGCTGTAGGGGGTGTGTGTAAAAGTTTTTGCATCTGAGAGCATTGAGTTGCATAATATTAGTGTGGTCGTGATGTCGTCTTATTAGTAAGACAACTTGTCCTTTTTTTTGTCAGTGAATTGCAAAGATCTATCGAGGCCCAGTTTAATCTACTCCCTGTAATAGGATTTGTCTGTAGCTTGAGGAAACAGAAGCTTGTAATGCATAGGCTTATTAAGAGTGGGATGTAAGCTATTTGAGACTCTTTAATAAAATATAATATCAGTATATTCAATGAATACGGAAAGAGGGATCTAAATATTTCTGGTTACAACCTTCAAATATCTTGGGAGTGGAGAATGATACCAATTAAGACAAGGGGAAAAAAGCAATAGCTCTCTGAATTCTAGCCTTCCTCAAAGTTAAATATTGATGTAAGCTGGAGTTCAATTCAAGAATCTCATTGCCCTTGCTGTAACAATTGAACTAAATCCCTGCCCCATTCCAAGACAAGGTTAATGTATTTAGGGAACCTTGCAAACAGCCGCTTTCGTTGCTTTCATGTGCACTCATGCATAGCCCTTTTGCAAACAAGGCAGTTTCAAACAAGGAAAGATACAGCTGCCAGGAGGTGCAAAGTATTCTGCCTTCCGAATTGCCTCCCTTCCTAAGTAACAATCTTCGAGATAGTTAAAAGTATTTGCAGTCCCAAACCTCACTCACCTCCTCTCTCAGTGTCTTGACAGAAAACACAAAAATCGAAAACTTTAATTGCCTCCTTTTAGAGGTAGTTTCAGTGTCTGGAGCAAGCAATCAAAACAAAGCGATTGAATTTTTTTTGGTGGTTAGAGCCATTAGGTACATTAAGGTACACTGCAGTAGGAAACAGACTGCTTTAACGTAACACTTCTGATCCCCCTCCATAAACACAGTTATATCCATCACATATCCCTGTTACTGGTCATTCCTGGAACTGGAGTAGCTTAAAATAAACTAAGACTGGCATATTGTAGTGAATCAACATCTTTGCAGCCCCTATAGTATATCCAATTCACTGTTTACCTTGCCGATTAATATGACCTTGTCTGTGTTTTATCTAGACAGGTTAAATACCTAGATTGTCGGTCACTGCCAAAATGTCCCTAAATCTATTGAACTGAAATCCCAAATAAGCAACTTGGGACACTTCTTCTCACTTGTGGTAGTCTACAGGTACTCCCTGATTGTGGCCCTCCACAAGTACCGCAGGGGAAAAGGTATGTTTTGAAACCAAACGTCCTGGTTACGGGTTTCCTATGAATACAAAGACTAGATTCAGATCTCTGAACGCCTGACTCACAGGCTGTGCCGACATGTCCAATACAAGTAGTTCTCAGTCTGCAGAACAAGAGAACGTGGGGGGAAGGGGCAAATTTCACTTTCTGTTTGTTGGTGTTTGGGCGGTTTGGGGAGTGTTTTTTGCTACCTGCAGTGTTTTGCAGGAACAGCAAAAGTAGGGGAATAAGCATGGAAAAGTTTGGGGGTTTTTTTAATTGAAAGAGAATTATTTGGGGATTGTCACTATGAAATAAAAATTCTCTTTGGACAATGATAAAAGAATAAGATGAAACAAAAGGCGATTTTTTTCCTTAAGGAATTATCCTTAGTTTAATAACAAAGATTTTGTTATTAATTAACCTGAGTTAATCTGGAAAACAAGGAAGTTGATCTCCCTCTGTGAAGTTATTTGCTAAAGGAAATAGAGCTGGAAATTATCTCAGATAGACAGAAGGGAGAAGAAATAAGGATAATTTTCTCATTAATTATATGTGAGACAAAAATCATACAGTTAAAGAAAGCATCAGAAAGAAATTTAGGCCAATCATGACTCAAATATATTCCACTGAGGCTTTCTCCAGGTCAGAAGTATAACGTGCCTTCAAGGAGTTCAGAGCTCTTAGAAGGACTTGTCAGCTGGCTTGTGGAGAGACAGCACATGGTTATTCTTGTGGCCTCACCCATCCTATCAGGAAGCTTATTCACATTCGGAACTGTTGCAGCAGTGGGACTGCTCTTGAGGCTTAAATTGGATCTTACCAAAGAGCAATATGTCTCTATCTGTACTCCTTCCCTGAAGTGTCTCAGGTTACTCCTCCGAATCCTTCCTTTCAAAGCAGATATCACCTCTTTTTTATTAGAGAATGTGGAACATAAAACATCTTTTTTATTGCTACTCTGCTTTGAGTCCCAAAGGTTTTGCTTCTGATGAGTGACATGACATCCAAAACATTTCATAACTTCCTGAAGAAATTTGAAGTCTGTAATTTTCAGTGACTTCTAACACAGCAGAGAACTGATTGAGAGCCTCGGTCACAGAGGGAGTTGGGGAGTACAGCGCTGAGCAGTGCTCGGGGGGCTTCTGCCATAAAGGCTGCATGCCTGTAACCTAGGGACAGCAGCAGCTCTGAGATGCCCTGGCACTCTGTACCATCACAAAACTTAACTATAAGGAAATCTCAAGGAGAGAAATAGGATTTATTCTTTCCTCCTTTCATAATGATGAACATTTTTCCCAACTGTAAATCCTTCTCAATGGTAGGGACTGAAGAGCCAAGCCCTTCCCTTTCTTAGTCAAAGAAAGCAGGGCTGTACCATTTCACTCTTCACTACTTCCAACAGCCGATAGCACAGCGACTAAAGCAGCCACTGGGGTCAGCATGCAGGGTACAAATCAGTCCTCTGCCTGAGCTGGAGCAGGAATTTGAAGGTGATTTCAATTTCTCAAATAAATGTGTTAACCACAGGCTGCAGGGCAAACCAAGGTGCAACTGCAAGCCTCCTGAACCACAAGGTCTGACACATGGATGCTCTGTTGAGAGGGCTGCAGTTCATGTTCTCTTGCCCAACACATTTCCACAACTGTGCACAAGAGAAAAGCTTCAAAGCTGAGAGCAGGAAAGGCCAACTTTAGAAACTACTGTAGCCTAGTCAAAAATGTGCTTAGTGACAAATTAAGAGACCAACAGTCAAGCAAGTATGAAAGTTTTCTGTGCACTTTAAGTATGTTGACTTACTGGGTGTAAAGGAAGGAGTTACTAACGGGAAATAGCTTCTCCCATTACTGCCAGGGGTGTGGTATATACTCTGGTATTGCCAAATGCAGCTGTAGCTGCCAGTTCCCTGTGCAGGTCAAGATTATACCCAGGCCTGTGCCTGCCTTCCAGGTAAATGCTCTAACGATGCTAATGATGTAATGAGAGGGATCACTCCCATCTCTTCTTTGTCTTTTGCTTCCATTAGACACACTTCCAGAAAACCAACCTGCTGAGGCTTTGCAAAAGCCATAATTAGGGGCAGGGGATAGCTAACTTTCAAATTCTACTGAGTTTTGTGGAAAACAAAGAGTTTTGCCAAGAACTTTAAGTGGATAGTATGAGACAGTTTTAGTGATCTTGATACTTAAAAGTTGAACTAAGTGGCATCCCTGGGCATCCTTAATTAAACTAAGGTGGCATTCTGAGTTTTGACCATTAGTTTACAAGAGAGGTGAGGTGTCGCAGTTGAGACGGACAAACGACATAGACCGAGTTCTTAAGTACAAACAGCAGTCTCCATTTATTGCCACAAATGCTTTTTATATAGTCTTTACCAGCTTAAGTGTCTTTTTGCTATTGGTTACAGGCTGCAATAGTAACATACCATTGGCTAATTTTGCTGTCATCAGTGTTGCTCTTTACTCCATTCTTTCTCACGGGTGCACCTTAATATCTTCAAGGCTAATGTCTGTTCCCATACCCTCTGTCAGGGAATCCACGGACCTGCCGTAGTTTCCCACATTGAGGGTCTAAAATGTGGACATAAAAACAAATTTAAAAAGCAGTGTTTTTTCAAAAGCAAAATATCCCTAACTAATTAATTTCCCACTCAAAACCTGAAGTGTATCTCACTTCAAAACCACTCAAATAGTGAGTTGTGTTGTTATGTGGAAAAACAAGGGCTCACAAGAAAAGGCATGAGCAAGGTGGCAATGAACTGCAAGTGAAGCTCTTCCTGGTTATAAATTAATTTAATAAGGCACACAAGAGAGAGCCTGCTTCTAATATTATGGTGGAAAGTCACTGCTAAGCTTACTGTGTCTTACTAGAGCTCGAGGCTGCTAAAAGTTTTTGGGATTTTTGGGCTGAATCTTGTACTGTATAATCTCAACAGTAGGATCACAAAGTGGTTCGGAGTTCTCTTTCAAACAAAAGTTATAAGCAATGAGCTTGTGAATTCTTGATTCCTAACTTCAGAAGTTTAAACCTTCTGTTGACTTCACCTTTCCAAAGATTTCAGGACTAAATAAGAGTCTGTGGTTTGTGTAGCTGCAAGGGAAGCAATGCTCCACACTTATTTTTGACTCTTATTTGCAACAGTAGATAAAACAGAAAATCTTCATGCACACGTACACACGTGATAGGCAGTCTGCTAGTGAGATATCACAGATCATGCTTCAGATGGAATGGTAGCAATTCTAATAGTATTGAACAAAACTGAGCAAAATTAACCCACAGGAAAAAAAAAATCCTACCTTGCAATCTATTATATCTATCAGTCTGTTAACTAATCTATCAAAGGAAGAAGCACTTGCACCATTTGAAACTACACTGGCCATTTTTCTTCCCTTATAGGATCAATATATATATAAATAGCTAGGTTACAGTTAGAAAATGGGTTTTAGATAACGGAGCTGAAGCTTGAAAGTTGGCTTGTTGATACAGCAAGTGCCAAGATTCCTTTATACCCACAGATACACTAAAAATTGCACAGAACTGCAGAAAACAGAAAGAGGTAAGAAAATCTTTATGAAAGTGAAATTTCTCTCTACTGTTGGATCCCTTTGGCAACAGAGCTTCACTTTGCGAGTGGTGCTTGTGGCTGGATAAGGAGCTATTTCCTGCAGGATTTCTTCTTGAAAGCCTGAACTTTCCCTGTGGGAAATTTTTGCACAGGCAGTAAATGCTTTGCAGGCCATTGTACATCAGCTTGCCAAATTCTTCCCTCTTCCTAACTGAGATAAAAAACTATCTGCAGTATTTTGAGAAAGGCAGTTGCAGCCCTTTTTCTCCCTCTACAGTGAATGTTAGGAATTTTTCACCTTTATATTGATCTTCCCAGGCTCCTGCAGTTAAGAGGTAGATTGAGTCCAGAGCAAGAAAACTATGTATTGTTTAGTAGACTGCACTGGCCAACTGTTACCTTCCTAAGTTCTAGAAAAAAAAAAATCTCTAAGAGTTTAAACCCAGCACAATAGCCTGCACCGTTGTTGGAAGAATGAGGATAATAGCGGTGGATAAAAGCAAAGTCTGCCTCCTCTCAGTGGTTACAACCTCTATTACATCTTGTACACACCGTGGTAAAGAAACAGAGACCACATCGATGGTGTGTGGTGTCAGGGAGAGGTTGCCACAGCAAGCCTGGTGTTGCTCAAAGAAAGGCAGTGTTGAAGCTTTAGTGCTAGATGTCTGATGTATTCTAGAAGAACTTATAAAATGGGGAAAAAAAAAAAAAAAGCATTTGTCTCAGAATCCAAATGCACAGACTACCCATTCTGAGATGGACTGCAGGTTCACAGGCAGCCTACTTTACAGCCATCCTCACCTTGATCCTGAAGAATTCAAAGAATGATGACAAAATTACATGATATGATGTGATGGTCCATTATCTTTTCAGTAAATGTGTACACAACGGGCACTCTCAAGTGAAGCCTACTGTCTGAACCTTTAAATGAGGGAGTAAGGAGAGGGAAAAAGAACACGGGAATACATGTTCTGCAGAGAAAAAATGATCTTTATAAAAATAAAACAGAAATTATGAATGCATTGAGCAGACTGACAACACTTATTTGCACTTGGCCGTAGATAAACTTTAAATGTCTGTAAATTTAATCTTTCCATCTAATCCCATACATTAAATGCACATAGCCAGTTGTGAAAACTGCATATTCAGATACAAAGATCAGTCTCTCTAATTCTAATAGATCAGACCTGGAACCTCTTACACCTCCTCTGAAAACAGACTGTGGCTGCAGTGAGAGTCGACCTAAGAAGCCCGTGACAGCTCTGGCAGCAGCAGCTGAGTCCGTGGCCCAGGATCCAGGCTCAGCATCATGTACCAGGGCAGCAGCCTCCTCGCCAGGCAGCCTCACCTCTGAGCTGGCCTTCCAGCCCTGCGCTTGTCAAGCACCAGCCAGAGATAAACAGCTGTGCATAAAAACCCAAATGTTTGTTGCAAGTGCAGATATTTCCAAACATATTGCAGAGAATTCCCGTTGTTTTGCATTAATTAAAACTCTTGCTTAACAAACATTTGTTTGCAATTCTGTGCGTTTCTTTGCTTTTCAGTAGTGTAAAATAGTAAGAAATAAGCAAGTGGACTTTTGGCAGTTTTTGTCTGAGGAAGTCAGAACACTTCTCAAATATTAATTAATCTAACACCCCATTTATTTCTCAGAAGCCTTTAAATGTTCTCAGGTCATGAGTGCTGCTCTACTGTCAGTGCATCTTGTGATGGTGATCTTAGCCAGTACACCTGGAATTAATCATTCTATTCCAAACAGGCCATGACACATAGTTTGTTTTAATATATATGTTTGACAAAGATTGCATGAATTAATATTATGAGTTATTTTGAGTGGCTTTAGACCTCCTAGGTGCAAGAAGCTTCCTTGTAGACTGTGGCTGGTTTTATTTTTTTAATAATGAAATTGCATTAAAGAAATTGAGGGTACAAATTATTTTTCATAACATAAGATACCTTGCATTTTAATGTGTAAGGAAGAAGTTCTGTGAGTTTTTAAGAGCTATTGCAGAATTAAGCACATCAGACTTTTTCCCAGATTAGTCTCAAAGCAGTCAGGTTAACAGCCTAATCCAATAGTCACTGCTTTTGATGATATCCTTTTATACTGGCTTCAACCAGATCAGGATGGGATCTGATGCAGTATATCCTCTTTTCAGCAAACCAGTTGTTAACGTATACTTAAACTGTTGCTTAAGAGAGGCTCTGAAGAGCGGTTGCCTTGAAATTATGCTTAAGGTTCAATATGTACTCAAGTAATTTAGTGAACATTAGTACTTTAAAGAATTTAAAACATTTTGACAGAAAGCCAGAAATTAGAAGGATTCAGACAAGTAATTAATTGTATCTGAGAAATGACTCATGTTGCAAGCACAGGGTAATAAAAAATAAAATACTGAATCTTGTTTAGAAATGTGGTACCTAGGTTAGCGAAATTATGTGTGATGAACAAAAAATAATCTTTAATCTAGGTCTTAAAGCAAGGCTTTCAGTCTCCTGTTACATGCAGGTATCTGGATAAGGGATGGAAATATCTACAGAAAGCGAATAAGACTCAAATGAGAAAGCTCAAGTTGAAAATCTTGTTTCAGAAAAATTTCTGTGCAGACTGCCACCTAGTCTTGAAGGTACCCAATATAGTAGGTCTTCGTCTCTTTCTGTTTGTTGCAGATTAACCTCAGCCATCAACTAAGCACCATGCAGCTGCTCGCTCACTCTCCCCCACTGTGGGATGGTGGACAGAATCAGACGACTGAAAGTGAGAAAACTCATTATTTGAGATAAAGACAGTTTAAAGGGTTAAGCAAAAGCCACACATGCAAGCAAAGAAAAACAAGGGATTCATTCTCTACTGCCCATTGGCATGCAGGTGTTCAGGCATCTCCAAGAAGCCGGGCTCCATCACATATGCTGGTTACTGGGGAAGACAAATGTCATCACTCTGAACTTCCCCTCTCCTTCTTCCTCCAAAATATATACTGAGCATGACTTCGTATGGTATGGAACATCACTTTGGCCAGTTTGGGTCAGCTGTCCTGACTGTGCCCCCTCCCTGCTTCTTGTCCAGCTGGCATGGAGTGAGAAACTGAAAAGTCCTTGACTGCTTAACAATAAAAGATCAGTGTGTTATCAACATTATTCTCTTTCTAAATCCAAAATACAGCACTATACCAGCTACTAGGAAGAAAATTAACTCTGTCCCAGCCAAAACCACGATACTGTTATACCTGGAAATAGTGTGGAGTCCTATACTTCTGCTGACTGCGCCACGCAGAGTGAGCCAGTCTCTAGGACAGAGGCTGTCTTGAGGTACCCCATCGCATAGGTATGCTCTGGCAGGCTGGGAGTCCCTCACAAAATGCAGAATCACTGATTCAGAAAGGAGGAAATTCCCCCAAGCTCCCTCCTGCAGTTGCATGCCTTACCTCTTGGCTGCAGAGCAATGTGTCCCCAGCCCCATGGGGACAATGTACTCCTTTGTGTAGCACCCTGCTTCCATCATCTCCTCAGTGCCAGGGATGCACAGCCATCCTAGCTGCATGATTCAGGCTCTCTAGCCTGGTCAGAACACTTCCTTGAGTGGTGGGAGATGTAGGTCTTAAACTTCCAACTGATGAGGTGTTGAACTGAATGTGTCCTTTCCCTAAGAGAATTATTTATTTTAAAACCCTACAGGTGCATGCTTCTTCTTGTGGAGGCTTTGAGGCTGTGAATCCTGGTTAGATCCTGAACATTAGAGAGGTGGGTATTTCAGATACTGCTTAGGACTCAGAGGTTTTTGGTGAATAGACACTTCCATGTTCAGTGCATGACATTTCTTGATAATAATTTGTGGGGTATAATGATCCTGTGTAGACTACAGGGAGTGCAATTCTAGGTACATGTGTGTTACTTGCAGATGCCTAAATCTTTTTTTACATCTAAGTGCCTGAAGTAACCTGCTAAACATGACAAGTCAAATTCAACTTCATATCACAAAAATTGAAGAGAAAAAGATCAACAAAACTAACTGCTAGAATAGCTGGAAGAAAAAGTAGAAAACTACCTATTGGAGAGTTGAGGAGTATAAAGATAATTCTTCACTGAAGGAACTGAAACCATTTTATAAAAGTGCTCTGATGTGTCTTTGAAACTCCATTTCACGTAGAGATGGCAATCTTGATCTTCAGCTGGTGTAAACTGTCAGGGATACATTGAAGCCAATTTCCTCCAGCTTCTGATCTGGACTAGAGATATCTACTGCTATCTGTATTGGTATCATTTAGTATCATCTCTACTGGCATCAGGATGCAATGTACATGTCTGCATACAGCTTTGTATCTGATAAAGACACAGAACCATGTTAACACAGAAGAGAAGAATAACTGGTACGGAATAAAATGGATACTGATGGCTGAAAAATTCTGTATACATGATAATGCACTGGTTACTCTTTAGTTTCTGGGTTTATTTATTTAACAGGTGTTTTCTTCGAACTGGCTGATAGTTATATTAGCTTCATTTATAGGCTTTTTCCAACGCAATACAAGAGCATATTCCCTCCTACTGAAGGCAGATGTTGTAGTAACATACCTAATGTACAGCTACTGTTTCTTGCAGAGAGGATAAAATACATGATGCAGTCATGGCAATGATGGTTGAGTGTGATTATTGTAATGTTTATAGCAACAAAAAATGCTATACTTTTCCTTCTTTAGAAATAAAAAAAAAAGTTGCAACCAGTCAGAATGCAAAGTTTAATGTGGTCAAGTGACTGAGGTTTATTTTGCAACAATCTGACAACAGTCTTAAAGAGCCTCACAGCTCTCAAAGAGGTTTTATGTGGTGTCTTCCTCTTGTGGAAAGCACACACGTGTGTGTGTGTGTGTGTATGTGCACATGCACACGTGCCTGTTCTCCTAAGGGAGTTTTACGAGAGTTCTACATGTGGCTGTAAGTCCAATGATGCCAACCTGCAGGAACGCATGTCTGGAGATGTGGAGTGTGATGATACGGGCTGCATGACTATTGCCTGAGGTGAGA
Source organism: Pampusana beccarii (assembly GCA_013399365.1). Lineage (NCBI taxonomy): Eukaryota > Metazoa > Chordata > Aves > Columbiformes > Columbidae > Pampusana > Pampusana beccarii. The sequence goes on from VWYH01009359.1 coordinate 156,744, forward strand.
GATTCCAGTAATTTTCCCTGCCGTTATGGGAAACGTCATATGTAATTCCAGTTTTGACAGGTTTTTCTGTAATTGGTTTTTGGCTATCGGACGCACCTTTTGCTGGAACAAGACACTGCCCCTCAGGCTGGGATCTGCCAGTCTGCAGCAGCACTGCTGCCTCTGCCCCTGTGCTAGCGCTGGCGTCTGCACAGCTACACACGGGACCTGTGTGGGGAACTGACCTGGTTTAAAAATAATCACACCCCATCAAAGGCCTATTTTTTTCATAGAATGGTTTTGGTTGGAAGGGACTTTCAAAGGGCATCTAATCCACCCCCCCTGCAATGAGCAGGGACATCTTCAACTAGATCAGGTTGCTCAGAGCCCCATCCAGACTGGCCTGGAATGTTTCCAGGGATGGGGCACCTACCACCTCTCTGGGCAACCTGTGCCACTGATTTACCGCTCTCTTATTGTAAAGAATTTCTTCCTCATGTCTAACCTGAATCTTGCCTCTTCTAGTTTAAAACCATTACCCCTTGTCCTGTCATAACACGCTCTTCTAAAAGTTAGATCCAACACAGATTCCTGTGCTGGATCAATGAATGGCTACAGGAATACTGGTGCCAGCATGGTGGTGTCTCAGCTGATGCAGACTTGCCCACTGCCCAGCTTTAGTGCAGGTGTGTGTGCTTTCAACACCACTGCTCTGATTCAGATTTGCATTCAATTGAGTAGATCTAAACGACTGCATAAACCACAAGACAAAGGAGAATTTAACCTTTTCTTGTGATTGTAAGCTGCAAAATATACCATTGCTGCTGGAATGCTGGAGCTGCTGTAGCACTGCCTTCATGCCCAGGCAAAGTCTTGACATGTTAAATGCAAAGGTAAAGACTTTTCATTGGTACTGATTTATCAGTCAATTTAACTCCTATGTACACAGCACCATATTGCCACCATTCAGCATGTAGAGCATGTTCTGGCATGCATTTTAAAATATCGCTGTATCACCACTGCATTAGGAGTCATACAGTTTGAAATAATATTTGAAAGACCTGTAAGCAGACAAACTCTAAAAGTTGAAATTAATTTGCCTTGAGTAGACCTGGCCTGAAGATGGGTAGAAATCTGAGCTGTATCAGTCAACTGTAGTTGGGCTTTAGCTCCACTCGTACTTGCAGTCATGTTCATTCTGGCATTAAGCAACCACTGTTCCTGCACCTATGATACAAGGTCAAGATGTGTATAGGTAGTTCTTTAGTGTGATCCAACTCTTTTTAGAAGGAAAGTTACAGCTAGGAAAGGATTTTCACTAGGTACATGGTATTGAAAGGTTGATTCTTAAAATCACCTCTTCCTCTGAAAAATTCTGACATCAGAATACGATTAACTGTGCTATTCCTGTCATATCTTATGTCAGGAAGTCCACAGTAGTGCTGTGGAAGAGGGAGAGTATTATTTTACATAGCACACAGGTTTAATTTCAAGATGTATGCTGATAGTCTATGTTACTCCTGTCATAATAAAACAAAGTAATTAAGTTTGGCAAATCTCAAATAGTCTTTTTACTTGATCTTTAGAACTGTTGAAAATAGTTTCACATTCAGAAATCCACCTCTTTACTTGTGCTGGGATAATAGAGAGCTACTGGCCTTCCAGCTCTTAGTCTACCAATGGCTACACGGTGGACATTTTATCTGTTTGTTAATATAAGATTAGATCCTGAAGTCTATACAAGCTTTTTATTCCAGCTTCGTTCTCCCTAAACTCAAAAGATTTTTTCTGAATAAGACCAATTAAATATGTCAGGAATTAGATCTGTATTTGTTTAGTGCCAACAGTGTGTTCAGTACTGTCAAGTATGTAATTGTTTCTATCTCAGGCATTTTAAATGCTTTATATACTCTAGTGTCTACAAACTAACTCAAAGTAACTCTATGGTTTTTGATGAAAGACTCTTCCAGATTTTCTGTGGCAATAACCGTAATTTCAGAACGGGATTTCAAAATCTTAAAATCTTTGTGAACAAGTGACTTTTCTTCTTCTTCTTCTTTTTTTTTTTTTTTCCTCATCCTACAGTGAAACCCTGTGTGGGATTTCCTTTTTCTAATGGTGAAATTAAATTATTGCAAAAGAAAGTAAATAAACTGAAATTCAGGACCTACTGAATAGCAAAAACTTTCCTATGGAAATAGAGCTGAGAACTTAAATGATAAACCTGTAAGTTCATCTCATGTAAAGTTCATTTAGCAAAGGATCAAGTTCACTTAGCAAAGGGTCTCTGTTGCTGTGATACTAAGGATTTAAATATAGTAGTATGCTAGAAAAAATGATCCCTGAAGCAGTGAACACGTAAGTGTCCTCCTTACCACCTTTGAGATAGTGGGGAGGTTCTCCAGCACAGATCTGAGGCAGCCCCAGGCAGGTTTACCTTGGCTCCTGAGACAAAGGTTGTGGTCCTCAAGACTGCAAAGGTCGATAGGATCTGCCATCCTTTCTGGTCTGTCTCCCCTTTCCATTAGCGATCCCTATCTCAGTGCTTCACCTCCTCAAGGTTTGCCTTTCCGGGGGACAGAGCTGGGAGGCCAGAAAGGCAGGGCCAGTGAAGAGCTCAGTTCCTCAGGATGCAGACAAGACAGAGGTAGATCCACTTCAGACCCAACTTTTGAGTTGGCCTTGCTTTGAGCAGGAGGTCGGACAAGATGACCTCCACAGGCCATTTCTAATCCTAGGTTGTTTATGACTCTGTGTTTTTATGAAAAAAATACTCTGCAGTGTGAATCATCTGAGAAGCATAAGCAATTTCTTATTGTAGCATCTGTTTATAGTTATTGGATATTCTCAACATTTAAAAGAAATTTCAGAGCATTACTACCACTCAGTTTTTGAGCCTTGAGATAATGGCAAATATTTATCTTTTTGACTTTGCCTCTGAAAATCTTCTTGTTATATCGATATACGGAGATCAGCTCCTGATGTCTGAATAAAATGGAGTATGCATGTCCTTAAGCAAGACCACAGTTCTCCTAAGTCACCCTTGTAATTTTAGAACAATTTTTTCTGTTATGCCATTAGCAGAATGTATGTGACCAGCGAAGTTATATTGAAGTATTGCAATTTATGAATTATTAGTTACAAATGACTGCCAAGACTAACATTGAAGAAGTCGTTCCCCTATACCAGAGATATAGTAAGCACCTGGTAACAAGTGTACAATAATAAATAAAGAAATGAAAATGTTTGCAAAGTAACAGTGTATTTAACAAGTCAAATCCAGTCCAGAAACAAAAATAATTGTTTCAGTTTGTTCTTTGAATTGTAGTTTAATAATAAAGACAAAAATGGCTGAGCAGGAGAAGCAACATATCAGTCAAATTTTGATACCTTTACTTTCAAAAAGCATTTTATTTCACAAATAGTTATATTATTTGGTAGAACAGGAGAGTATCAGTTAGGTCATGCAGCCTTGAGGTTGTAAGTGGAGACCTGAGGCAAGGTCAGCTTTAGTATCACATTTTTTTCAATTGATAACTCAGAAACAAACACTGTCTGCTCTCAACAGAAACACTGATGAGAGCAGGGTGTTAAGTTTTATGGCATAACCTGTTTTTCAGTCAGCTCAGTACTACTTTTAAAAACTTGCAGAGTCATCTGCAGGCTTTGTGTGAACAGAAAATAGTCACAGACAGCTATTATTTTGCTTGCTGAAAATTAGTATCAAGCACTTGTACAATACAGTCTAGACAGGAAATTGCCTTGTCCTTCAGCAGAAAATTGATTGGGTAATTCATTACATCAGTCATCTAAGACACTTCATCCTTTGAAAATTTGTTTTCTGTGGCTCTGATAAAGGTAAGATCTATAGGTCTTCTCTTTTAAGTAGGTGAGTCATCTTAGGCTGGACATTTCACACATGTTTTCTTAGGACAGCAATTCTTCTCTGTGTCTAAACCAATTGAAGGAAAACATTAAACTTACCTGATGCTTATCTGTAGGGTGCTCAGGATACAGGACAGAATAAGCCTCCTATAAAGAACTTCTGGTACTTCTGTTCCTCTTCAGCTCACAATCAATGGCTTTTGTTCGTGTCTGAAATGTTTGCACTCCCCCAAGAGAATGCTCTGAGCAGAACCTGAATCTCCCCGAGGTATTTTCTTTTCATCGCTATCCATTGATTTTCATTTAAGTGTGTAGCTCGCAGCATATACTTTAACTCTGTAAATCAGCTCGGAAAAAATCTGTCTTATGCGATGCATTATTCTTCCGATACGTGAGTGCTTGCGTGTTAATCACAATTGCCCGACTTTTAGCATCTGCAGTCAGCTTGTGGCATAGGTGGTCCTAAAAATGTGCCACATGGATTCCGGCCAACAGAAAAAGGTCAGAGAGTAAAGAAATGCAGCAATTTATACCAAATTATCACCAAGAAAAATTCAGAGGGCAGTAAAGCGTGAACAGAACGATAACTGAGCTGAATGTGAGCATATGACATGGCAAAAAGGAAAGAAATTAATAAATCGTTCTTTTAAAAGTAGTGAAGAATGAAAGACTATAAAAGAAACAGTTAAAAAAATAAAGATTTTTTTTAACAGTTATTCAAAAAATGGTTTTGTCATTTTTTCCCCCAAGTATGTGGTTATACTATGTTGATTTGGAGAGAAAGCAATTCTTTAAAATGCTGTAAAAGTTAAGTATCCTTCAAAAAACTTCAAAACATGTCCAAACAAGCAAAAGAGAATGTGACAAGTGGCAAATTAAGCCTAATGACACAAATCACAGGCCAACAGTAAATCTTTTAGAGACTGTTTGCTGAACGCTTAGAAACTAAGAGCAAACTCTTCCTCAAAGCCATTGGGAGCGGGGAGCCTCCCTTGGAGTCGTTAAGGCCAATTGACATATCAGTGAGAGGAGAAGTTACAGCAGAGAAAACAAAGGCATTCTTGCATCTCTCCTCATCCTGGAAGATCTAAGAAATTCCCACTCCAGAAGCTGTCTTTAGGATCAGAAGATCTGTTTTAAACTGAAATGTCTGTGGAGGAGGTTATAGAACAAATTTACAAAATGAACAGTAGCAAACTGTCAAGACCATATGGTATTAACCCAGGAGATCTAATGGAAATCGAGGATGAAATAGCTGAACTACTGTCTTGCTTAAAAATGCCTCTATACTCAAGATATGAAAGGTGGCGATTGTGACAATAACTTTTTACAAGCATCTCAATTAGGGATTCTGGGATTACAGATAAATTATTTTGATTTCTGGGAAGTAACACACAATGTGGAAAAAATAATCCTAGTTTACATGCAGGGTGATAAACTCTGTACTAGCTGCTACTACTCAGAAAAAAAAAAAAAGAAAAAGAAAAAAGGAAAAAAAAAAGGTCTTGGGTATCTAACACATAATTCTGTGAAAATGTCAGTTTTATGCTCAGTAAAAGTCAAAGAAGCAACTACACAACAAGACAGAATTTTTAGGTATTACACTTGCTTTTCAGCATATGAGCCACTTTGCAAAACACATGGCAAAAGCATTTTTTTCTTCGTTTGTTTTGATAAACATATTACCTCTATTTCCAAGCATATTTGATGTGTCCTTGGGCCACCACAGCAAGAACAATACTACCAATAAAAGAGCAGGAAATTATTACTGCAGGAACAGAGAACAAAACAGCATGTCAAGCTGTGTCCACTTTTACATATTGTGTTATGTTTCCCTCTCATCTCTCAAACACAGAGGGACAGGGCAGAAGTAGAAAAGGTTCAAGGAAGCAAAATAACAGTGGTGAAAGAGATGAAATGGCTTCCATAAGAGGAACAACTAGATTGTTTAGGACTGTTCAGCCAGTGAGAGACAACTTAATTTTGTACAGCTATTGTGGCCTGGAGAAGGGGAACAGCCAGTGACTTCTTTCCTACAAAAACTAGTGAGAGCTCAAATGATATTTTTGAGGGGTAAGTTGAAAATGAACACAATTAGTTATACTGCAGAACTCTTTCCCACGGGATATTTTGATATTAAAATTGTACAATGGTTCAGAAACCTAATCAACGGAAGAAAAATCCACCAGATACTATGCGCAAAATGATAACACCTCTCATTCAAGGATTTGCTGAACCAGTAATGGCTCGAGACTGAAAAAATATTGTGGGGAAGTATTGGCATATTCTGGCTTTGTTTTCACACTGTTACCAAGATATCTGTTATTGGTCACTATCAAAGAGGGGTTACAATTCTGGATGGACTTTTGATCTTATACAGTAATCGATGCTTATAGTGCCTCATTTGCATATAGGAATACCCCCATCGATGTTATAAGGGATGTCAGGGTCAATATCTGAAGTTCCTTATGCCCTGGTGTGTGGGCAGAGTCTCAGCCAGAATCTACTTTCCATTTTTCTCAGGCTTAAATGTGACTAGATTTTCGGTATGTTGGGAATGGCATGGCTTCTACTAATATTTGGCCTTTCAAGAATGCAAAATACTTCATCAGATCTTGAGTAAATGAAAAAAAAAAAAAAGGCCTTGACCTGAAATAATATATTATTGGGTTTTTTATTAATTGTACATAACGTGTTGCCTCTGGGGAAGTGTGTGAAATTCTGTGTAACCATCTTGAACGGAAGATAGATTAAAAATAAAATATTCTGAAATGTCCATATACAAAATCTGTGCTCGGGCACCATGAGAATGAGGGTGACAAATAAAAGAAAGTAGAAAATTTTAAAGCTTTCATTTTGTTGGATTTTTTTTCAGCGTACAACATAATTAGATCTCCTTTAAGGCTTAGTATCTGCAGACATTACACAGTTACGAATTCCATCAGAAAAATGGATTTATCAGTGCAAATCTGTTGTCAAATTAGAGCTGAAATTTTAAATTAGAAAGAGGTCCTGATGTGTCTTAGGTGTCGCTATTTTCCACACAGAGTTTCTGATGAAGGTAGTAGGAGTAAAATGCGCCTTCACAGTTTGCTGATGAGTATTTGACTTCCATAACAACCCTTGATTTTTAAGGGTGGAAATAAATGCAAACTATTACCTTCAGCTTGTTGCTTGAGACCTTACAGGAATTAATTGCAACTTTTTGGTTTCTAGAATCAACATTCAAACAAAGAAACAAAACCCCTAGCATGACTGGAAACTTTGATAACAACTCCCAATTGCTGTGAATCAAATGACTGCAGTCTGATCTCATTTTTTCTCTTGAAGACAGTCCATATAAAAAAAAAAGTTGCGTGGACCAGTAGGTGGGAACATACACATGCAGTTTAGAAATATACCATTATAGGAAGAATGAACAGAATATTTGGGCGGATTTCAGACAAGATTTCTTTTTCCAACCTTAGACAAATCACTTACTTAGCTGTTCCTTTGTTTTTCTTACTTTTTTGCCATCTTTATGCCAGCAGATTTATATTGCCAGCAGATGTATATTGCCAGCAGTGTAACTCCTCTGAACCTCAAAAATTCCTGATAACTACCAGGATGCACTGGCTCTAAACTAATGCAATAATCAATATCAGTCTGACTGGACCTCACTGATCCAGAGCAATTTTACCTATCCATGAGACACTGATAACTTACAACTTCTTAGCCCACTGTAACATCAAAATTGGCAAGTTTTGAATCTTTCATTGTGGTTTGGGCATAACTGGTGGCAATACTCATCAGTGTGGTAATGCGGAGAAAAAATTCACTCCTGTTCACTGGACTCCAAATTTTCTGGATCTCAAAGGTGAGAAGCAAGTAGTCGTTGTTTCTGGGACTGTGTTGGGTCCTTCCAGGTTGAGAGATCTTCTGGATTCCATCAATTTTCTGAAGAGTCCCCTCAACTGAATTTATATTTTCTCTCTTTTCAGTAGGCTTATAAAGAGAATACAAACAATAGCAACATGTGAAACAAGGGGTGAAGCTAGCAAAGAGAAATTCAGTTTACATTGTTTTTCTGACAGCTAACGTCTGTGTAATCCAAGAGGTCTAATTTCACAGTGAAGTTAGTTTGACTCATTTGCTAACAACTGTCTTTTCAAGTTGCTTTTAAAAGATGAAAAATTCTATGAAAGGTGTACAGCTCTGGCAACAAGCTAATAGGGAACAGCCTGCCACAGCCCAAATTGTATGAGCCCTCACTTGCCAATCTAAGTGTCATTCCCTGTTGGTATGATTGGATTATTTCATTGGATTATTTCCCAGATGGGCATTAATGTGTTTGTAGGGCACATTCAGTTAAAGGGTCAATGTTTATTAAAGCTGCAGATATTGCATTTGCTCTGAGCATGTAATTAAAACAGCAGATTGGTCTCTGTTTTGCCTTTCATACAGTAGATGGTACCATAAAACGTCTCTGGATGATTTTGCCACCTGTTTTTGTCAAGAGCTTTAAAGTAGAACGTATTATAGGCTTCTTATATGAAATGAAATTGTATTTTTCCATAAAGTCAGGATTTTCAAAGACTACAATTTCCACTGTAGGCAGGAAAATTCCATATTCCCTCAAAGACCTCTTCCTTGGTTTATGGATTTGTTGTACCTTTCTCCCTCCAGAGCTCCCTGCTTCTGCTATTTATTTTTTGGGGGAATCTTCAGTGAAATAAACATGACTTAAGTCTATAATTTGTAAACAGATGACACTGTACAGAGCCATTCTTGGATAAAAGCAAGATTCTGTTAGTATTGTGATTCTATCATACTTTTTAATGTGACCAATGTTAGTAATACTAATTGTCTCACAATTGCCTCCCCCTAAAATATCAATGCTCTCTGTTTTCAGGAAGATACAAAATTATTTTTTCTTAGCTATCCTGTCTTATTCAATTCCATTCTGCACTTTATATTATATATTTTAACATTGTTTCAGTTCAATGGTGAATGAAATTATGGTTCTTATATATTATATATTATATATTATGTATTGGAAATTAAACATTGAGATCAAGCAATCTTTTATCAGAATTTTTAATAGTATTAAGCAGTAAAATACAGTAGCCTTAGGCATTAAAATGCTATGTTAATTGCTCCAATATACCACTTCTATTATACAAAGTCTGTACTCAAAGGCATTGTTTTCCTTATTCTAAGAAGACAGTCTTAGAGCCACATCGCCAGGTTCAGCTAAGAAGAAATCTTCAGACATGAAAAAAAAAGAAGGCAGAAAGACTTCTTGGTTTTCAAAGTAACCTTTTGACCATATGTCATTAAGAGGCTAGATCTCTTCCTAAGAGCCTCGATCTCTTCCTAAGAGCCTCTTCCAATTGTACTGGCTTAGCGCTCCTCCAGAAGCTTATCGTGTTCAATCACCCTAAAAGAATCCTAATCAGGCCTTAGGCCAAAATGCTGCCTTTACAGAGAAGCTGGACAGTAAATAAGATGTTGCATTTGCTTCACCTAATGGACTTCTCAAATAACCACATTTCCAACTTCTAGAGTTAAAATAGATGAAGGGTTGTTGTAAATCAAGATCAGTTTTTTGTTCCCAGGTAAGTAGACAAGTTAGGCCTGCAAGTAACTCTTAGATCGTAGCTTTGACTCGTGTTAAAGTTTTGGATCTGCAAGATGAGCCTGGATGGAGGACATTCAGGGACGACAGTTTGCATTAGATACTTGTTTAAGAAGTGTCCTTCGGAGCTGCACATATATATTGTCCATCCTAGGAGTATCAGTCTTCTCCAGGACTTCTGATCCATCCCTTCCTTTTCTGAGCTGTGCGGCCTTAACAGCTCCCAAAACTCCTGTAATTTATCTACTCTTGTCCTGTTTGGTGCTGCTCCAGGGCTCTGAAAATAGCTGTGCTGTACTACTGGCTCAGTTGATGCATTAGACACTGGCCTGGAACAATCTGTATGGCCATGGTATGGCAAAATGGATAATTAGACTTGCAAATTTTTTTTTTTTTCGTTTGGGTGACTAGCAGTTTGAGAGCATAAGCAGGCATTATGTTTAACTGATTTGAATAAGTCTTTCACACCTTTATCTTCTCACATGTTTCATGGACACAGCCAGTATGTCAAGTGGCTGTATCAAACTCAGTTTGGGTTTACCTCAAGAAAGTATATTTTATTTGGTAGTAACTTATGTTGTTTTTCATGACTTGTGTTCCTAAAGGATGATGGCTGGGCCCAAAATAGCAACGCGTATGACTGATACGATTAGAAAAATGATGGGAGTATTCATTTCTATTTTTTATTCAAATGACCACCTGTGGCAACCAGCCTATGAGTTTATTTATCCCTTTTCAGGTTGTTGCAGAATCACAGAATGTTAGGGATTGGAAGGGACCTCAAAAGATCATCTAGTCCAATCCCCCTGCCGGAGCAGGAACACCTAGATGAGGTTACACAGGGAGGCGTCCAGGCGGGTTTTGAATGTCTCCAGAGAAGGAGACTCCGCAACCCCCCTGGGCAGCCTGTTCCAGTGCTCTGGTACCCTCGCTGTGAAGAAGTTTCTTCTCAAATTTAAGTGGAACCTCTTGTCTTCCAGCTTGAACCCATTACCCCTTGTCTTACTGTTGGTTGTCAGCGAGAAGAGCCTGGCTCCATCCTCGTAACAATCACTCTTTACATATTTATAAACATTAATGAGGTCACCCCTCAGTCTCCTCTTCTCCAAAATAAAGAGAACCAGCTATGTTGTCACGTAAAAGCAGCACATTGAACCAGCACCATTGGACTAGGAAAGAAGGCTCTTAAACTTAAGTTTCCTTTGCTTTGGCTGCTGCAGCAGGTTAAGATCAGCCTGTGGAGGTTTGAGGAAATTTTGTTTTGTTTCGTTTTCCTGAAACCAGCTGAAAACACACAGGAGTGAGTTACTTGTGATGTGCAAGTGAGAGAAGCAGGAACTCAACAGCACAAGCACAGAACGTGAGGATATCCAAGAAGAACAAACACCTCACTGGGCCTTAACTGTGATGGAAAGGAGCGAGGGGAGACAGTGGAATTTGTTGCAGCCCAGTAAGTCTCTGATTTGCAGGACTGAGGGTGTGATTGAAGGAAGGGGTCTGCCCTATAATGACATCTGGGGCAGAGGACAGATGTGCTCCAGTAAGACGGCTTTTGGAAATCCGTTCTCCAAGGGTTCTGGGTACACTTACAAAAAATTGGACCCACCTTTGATTTGGGTTAATTTAGGTTGACCCACCTTTAAAATTTGACCCAGTTCAGATTCCCATCACACTACTCTTAGTAAAACTTTCTCCTGAAGTGTAATTAGCAAGTCTGTACGAACAAGATTAGTGTTGTCTAATAAAACTGATAACTTAATGCCTGCTCTGTGTTCCCATCTGATGCCTCAGCTGGCAAGACATTCCTCTCTGTAGCCATCACTCCTAGGATTAGTTACCAGCTGATTAAATCTCAGGAAAGCCTTTATATCCTATGGATTGGGTGCTAGCCATGCTCCCTGCAAGCAGGTGTGGGAGCAGATATTTTCTACTGATGGAGGGTGATGCCTTTGCAACTGTGCAGATTGTGGTGAGTAGTAGCACCAGAGATGCAAGCCACAGATGGCAACAAGGGGATGCAGATGTCTGCTTGGGGCTTAGTATCCCTGAAGCAGCTGCACTGGGAATTTGGTAGATGTAGCATGGCTTATGTGTGCTGAGTGCTCTCCTTTAATCCTTCTGCCTTCACTTTATCTTTGCTCATTACGTTATTATTACAAGTTATGAGCGCTGCTAACAACATGGCAACCTGTTGACACAGCCCTCATGTCCTGTGCTCTCTGAGTTCCTGGCATAAGGTAGACCACACTCTGCATTCATCAGTAATTATTACTTTTCTTGTCTTTTTGTGTGTGTTTTGGTTTTTTGGTTGTTTGTTTTTGTTTTTTGCTTCGTTTTTCAGTCTGAGTTGGAACAATTTCATGGGTGTCAAGAGCTTTGTGTAGGAAGGGTAGATAGCACTTTAAATGGTAGCCTATGGCACAAGAATGTGATGCAGGGCTTAAGCATTGAACTCATCCCCTTTCGAATCTAGCTACAAGACAAGGGTAAAAGACAATCTTGATGGAATACTTACATTTCAGCTATTATTTAAACTATGTTCAATTTTGTGCATAGTGAAATCAATATTATCCTTATACCTTTCAATTTCATTTCTACTGCACTCTCAGTGTTTCTCTTTTTTCTCCCATCACTTTCAAATTTGTTCCTCAAGATCCTTATCCCATCCTTTTTCCCATTGCATTTATTAATTTGATTAGTTATTAATAAATCTTTATCTCTTATCATTCTTTTTGTCATAATTAGTACTTTAGCACTAGCACAGTAAGTGCATAGTAAAAATTCTCTTGATGTTGGAGCAAATCTTTTTCTCTGAAGCATCCATGCGGAATTTGGATTGGTAGTCATGTTACATCCAAAGGCAATCTGATCTCCTGCTGATGTGTTACACAGTGTCTGGAGGGAACTGGATCTTGCTCCCGCATAGTCCTGATTTTGGGGGAACTGACAGGCTAATTAGGTCCCTATTACTGTGTGAAGGAGCTCACAGGGATACTTTATATCCTGGTAGAAATTGCCATTTTACCTGCTGTGTCATCTGAGGAGCAGCACAATATAGTACAGTGCCAGCTCAGTGTTATCTTTTCCCAACTCCTGCCTGACCAGAGTTTGCTAACAGGCACAGAAGTGGATCTAAACCATTCCCAGACCAGGAATTCTGCAGGGCTATTAGCTTTGGTTCTGGCCTGAGGTGCAAAAGACTCTTTGTGGTGGTCATGGTAAGAGGATTTTTCCCTTTTTAAGATCTGGCACTGGCTTTGGGTCTGCAAGGCAACAACTGCTGAGGAGCAGTGCGTATCTCTGAATCAATGCCGTAGGACAGATCAGGAAGAGGAATAGTTAAGGACACACGGGCAAATAGAATTGCTTATAATATTATTTATTTAGCATTTTTTCAAATTCCTTCGTGAAACAGAAAACATTAAACACTGAGATAATTCCAGAGAAATGAGAATGATTTTATTTTAAATGTTTTGAATTCATGAGACGTTTGAGGAAGTGAAAGAAATGAAAACTGTTCACACAGAATATATTGACTTGCATCGCCTAGAAGAGCTTGTACAAAATTGTAGAAAATGTTTACAGGTGATGTTATTCTTACATCAGATGATTTCCCCCGCTTTGCCTTGCCCTTCTCTCCTTCTGAGCATTTTCTTTTCTATGATCTTTTCCTTTTCACTTGTTCTCAGCTTCTCACTTTTTGCTAGTTCCCAGTTTTCCTCTTCCAGTCCCTCACCACTTTTTCTCCTCCCTTCCCCTTTTGCCATTTTTAGTGCATTTGCTCTATCTTTAATTTCTCTCCTATGCACATTTTCCCTTTGGTATCACTTGCTGTTTCCCTCTATATATAAATATTTAGCTACTTCATTTCCCTGAATCTCTTTATATTTCTTTCTTAAAAGACAAAAAAATTAAAAGGGAAAGGCAGCTTCCAGTTAAATATTTATGCTGCATAATGGGCTGCTTGCTGTGTTATATACCTTCATGTCACGCTGGCACGAACTGGCAGAAGAGATAAAATGAAGGTTCAAGGAGCAAAAAAAAGAAGTGTTGTCTGTCAGGATCACCATGCAGGCATGCTATAGTGGAGAGTATTAACCTAGGGCTTCTTTGGGATTCTGTTTTGGGTTAATCTATGCTCTGAGTATTAGCTTTGCAACTGAAGATTTTGGGATTCCCTTCCTCAAAGAGGCAGTGTGAAGAGAAATATATTAGAAGTTTGAGGGGACACCACATTAAAAAGGTAATGACATCGCAGAAGAATGAAAAACAGTTAACTTGAAAGTGGCAACAGCCTGACAAATACTTAAGCAGTGGATAAAGATACTTAAGTGGGTTTCAAAATGTGTATTTTCAAATTCATTGCCAGCTACTACAGAACACAATAAATTTTCCAACATTTTATTTCCCATACAAGCTCTTTGGACAACTAAATCTCAGTATACTATCAAAATATTTTTTGAGATACATTTCCTTTTTGCCTCAGTTTTGGAAGATAAATATTTTCTAAGACCAATATATCATCCAGATAATTAATAATAATGCAGAAGAACTGGGTAAATGTTTTTGAGAAATCAGCTGGCCGTTTTTAAAATGTTGTAGTTCAGAAAAGAAATATTGAAAATTGAAACTTGATTTAATGAAGCATTCACAGACATCTTATTTGTTCTCGTTTGGTACAACCACATTTTCAGAGTAACAAGTTAATGCAAAGTGAATTTTGTACATGTAGTTCAGAATTCACTTCACAAAATGAAAATGAAGTGAATATTAAAGGATGGAGATTTTAATGAAAGTGTTAGCTTCAAAACTTCTTTCAATAGCTCTTCTGACATCTCTAATGTCTCAGTAGCATCAATAGGGAACACATTTGTCTCACTGCTGAAAAAGAGATGAAAGATGAGAAAATGTGGAAAAGAACTTCCAGTTACCAAGCTTTGGTGTAAATTAAGCATTGCTAATGGACTATAGTCGTTAGAGCCTTGGTCCACTGCAGTCAATGATCATAGTCTCACGGAGTCAGTGGGAGCAAGGTTTTCACTCTAACTTCAGGTTTAAGCTTTTGAAAGCCTTCATAAATAACCACTTGAAGTTCCTCAGTTTACCTGCAAGAGGTACCTTAGTTGAGCCTATATTTTAATTTTTGAGTAATCTGATTCATTTAAATCTACATAACTACTGCCAGAACTAGGAATTCAGGGTTTAGTGTTGGCACTGCAATCTCTATAAAATGGGAAAAGCATTTTGAGCAATGCCTGTGATACTCTTGTTGAAAGGAAATAGGTTTCTTTACTCATACTTTTGCTGGTATGACAAATGAGGCAAGACTGTTTGAAAATGTTTTATTTCAGCAGATAATTTGTTCCTTAGCATTTTCTTCATGTTCACTACTGTTGGTTGTTTGCTTTCAGAATTAATTTTGATAAAGCACCATCATATTACAATGAATAATCCAGGAGTGGCTAAAATAATGGATTAATATTTAGTCAGTCTTTTACTTTTCTAGCTTCAGTGATTCTAATGATTGTTAGAATAAATTTAATGACAAAAATTTCCAATAGTCATTACACAGATAAATACAGTGCCTCCTGGTTCATAATTGAGACTAATAACACCTTTCTAGATTCCCTGAACAAATTCTATAGAGGGTGGTTTAGCATGTAATATAGACAGTTGCAAATACTTTATGTACATTATTAATAGAATTTTGCCATTGGAAAGTATTAAGAAATAAGTCTGTATCTAAAACTATGCAATTCTGTGTTTTAGGAAATGAAATCAAGCAAGTGAGCCTTATATCATGAATATTTATTTTTGTCTTTCTCATACACTGAGCACCACATTCAGGCTTGAACTGCAATGTGTGGAGGCGTATCTCTGCCCTTCTGAGGTGGAAGGTTCGTTTATCTTGACCCCAGAAGATGGTTTCTCATGAAGATGTCTGGCTCAGGCTTTAAAGGGAAGTTCATACAGCTTTTGTGTCCCACAACAATGGCACACTTCAAAATTGCTGAGTGCTGGCCAAAACAGGGGAATCTTGAACTATGCTTTCTCTCTTATTCTAGTGGTCGCTGCTAAGTGACTTCTCAAGGCCCTGTGCTTCGATGACTTTCCTTCCACTTCTGCACATTTACAGTTGTATTTACTTGCTAATCATAGTCCTTCCTGTTCTCTGATGTTAACTGAGATTATGTAAATGATTAAATAAGTACAATAATAGTACGTATCTTATAAAAAATGAATCACCTCTCCTTGTAGGAAAGAGCTTGCATAAGTGAGAATGATTGTGGGCGGAATGACCATCTTTGACTTGAAAGGAGTAGGTATTGTCTTCCTGGAAAAGCTGAGAGAATAAGAGTCCAACTAAAGCAAGTTTTGAATCACATTGATGAGACAGGGAATTGCTAAAACTGCCATACAAATGAAGTACTTATCCCATTTCCAAGCTTTCCTCAACAGCAAATGCACTGAGGCAATTCCAAGAATTTCTGAACAGTTAGAAACAAAACATATTAAATGAAAGTAGGAGATAGGAAAAAATGGTGCCTTGTTTGTGGAGAGTTTTTAAGTAAAGTAGCTGAAACTATCTTTACAAAACTCTTTCTGCAACTTCCCTCTGTCCTCAGAGATCTGTACAGGATAAACAGAACAAATACCGTTCCTGCATGTTTGTTTATCTGTGAAACTTCTCCACAAAAAAAGTAATAATACCCTTTCATTGACAACATTCAAGTAATAATATCCTTCTGACTGTGTCTTAGGGGTAATAACTAGCTTTCAAGTACTTCAATGAATAATGTATTTTCGACATTGTACATAAAAATAAAAAGACTCCTTAAAAATACACACCTCCTATTTCTTTCAGCATAAGTCTCAATATCAAGAAATTAAACTGCTGTGGATTTGAGTGCAGAATGTGACCCATTGTACCACAGAAATAGCAGAAATTCTAAGAGATTAGTTATTTCCTCAGTTTTCTCAATAATTCTGTAATTATACAATTAATTTGGTTTAATAGACTTTCCATCGCTATTCCACATGACAAGCGTATATAAGGAGATAAAAAAAGGAACAGGGTGACATACAAGCCTTACCAGGACACCTCTCTTAAGTGCATGTTATTTATCATTCAGCAATTTAGCCTTGAGAGGTCACTGTTGCTCATGCAGGATAGAAGCATCAATGCTAAGATACTATGTAGAAAAATAGTTTAGGTAAGTAGTTACCACTGGGCTTGTTACTGTATAATCCAGTCTTATGTTGACATGCAAAGACTTTTTCATGTGACGCAGTAGAAGGTTGTGTGAAATTGTTTATAACAAACATGTAAACCTTCTTCTTTCAAATAATTAAATTACCTAATATAACATGGCTTTACTACAATAAAATGATACGTATTCATCAGAGTACTCCGATTAGATTGCTTCTTGTCACAATGTTTTATCTCTAATGTGAAATACATTGCAATGTTGATCTTTTTATTAAGCCAATATCTTTTAAAGCTAAAGATCTAGCAAGTTGTACAGGAAGTTACTGTGTGTCTCTTTATTGAATTTGATTTAATTCATCGAGCTTTTAATACCATCAGATAAAATACAAGGATCAAAGAAAGTTCCCTCCTAAGAGGGAAAGTGAACTGCATATTAACTTTTTCATACCAGCAGTGGGACTCCTCGCAACCCAACCAATAGAATAACTGCATTGCAGAGGCATGAATTTTAGGAATTGGACTTGCAGAAAAACAGCAGTCATCGGCTACAGCTGCTTTCAGAACAAATTCCCTTTTCCATGGCTGTGAGCTGTTAGAATGCCCATTTTACTCTGACTATATTCCTATTTGAACTCATAATAAAAGCAGGCTTTCAAAGCTGTTGTAAACTAAGTTCTCTTTTTGCCTACTCATTTAAAAAACAAGTAGTAGAAAGTGTCTTACATCAAAAATGAAATTCACCAATTTATTTGGTTCACATGTTGAGTTACATTCTGTCAATAATGTGAAAACATATTTCATCCGTTCACAATGATAGTTCTCCCAAACTCTATCACATCTTGCAAGCTCGATTTGATAGCTTTGAGACTGAACAGTATCTAACCCTGTGAGGAATTCTGGTTAAATTGGTGGAATCAGTTGCAGTAACCATTTAAAGATGTGCATGTCATGTATTAACAAAACCATACAGGATTAGTTTAAAATTATTCTCATACAGAACCATCTCCAATGCCTTCTTTCTTCTTAACATTTTAAATAGGAGTGATTTTGTCCTTTGGGGCTATAAAGGTTATTTTCAAATTTGCTTAGAGCCACGTACTTTTACAGTTGAAGCCCTGATCCTGCAAACATTTCAGCATATGCTTAATTTTACATAGTGACAAAATCTCTTATATACTGACTAACAGGGTAAAAGTATTTATAAGATTTGGGCCTTATTTGGCTTTCAGAAAATCTTTTTACACTCCTCCAAATACTTCAAGCAGCCCTTTTATTGAGCAAACTATCCCTGCAAGGCTACAAAGGAAACCCAAAATAAAAACAGAGATATCTGCACATTTCTCTAAGAAGGACAGTTTTTTCCATTTAAGTTTTAAATGGAAGAGAGAAGGAAGAAGAAAAGTCATAGCAGCACCTGTTACGCTGCCTGTTAAACCCATCAACAAGGCAAAATGTGGTATGAACATGGCCATCAGCAGAGTTAACAAGAGAAATGAGCCTCTTACACCCAGAGCAAATAGTGGAGATCTGTAATTGGAACAGTTGCCCCTAGAAGTACAAACATACACAATTTCTGTGGCTGTGAAAAAGGGCAAAGGGTAAGAAAGGAGAGCTTTGGTTAAGAGACACAAATTCACTAGAGTTTGAAGAAATGATGGCAGGTTGTCAGTGATAACTTCCTTCGTCTCTTCACCCCAGGTCAAGAATGCAGTCAGTGCAAAGGTTGTTTTCGAGACACAAGCAAAAAAGTGAGTCCAGTTCAGCATACATCTAAATTCCTCTGGCTTTTTCATGTTACCTTCAAGTGTGGGAAGAAATATTTGTGAAGTGTAACTGAAAATGATCACACCTACAGACACCAAGAAGTCCTCAAACTCAATGGAGAGTCTGAATTTTGCCCAGGACCACTGATGGATTTGTGTGACACAGTAAGTCATCACTACAAGGATGATAACGAAATGGACCAAGGAGCAAAGCTGGCTGAGTTTGGAAACAACTTTGAGAGTCTTGATGAATACACAAGGCAGCAGTGTAGCAAATGCAATTACAGACCAAGTTTTCTCCGTCACTGGTATGTATGGAAAACTATGTGACAGCAAGTTCCCACTAACAACCAGATACAAAACACACGTCATGATCAGTTCCATCACTTGGGTCACATTGACAACTATACCACCGAGCTTGGGAGACAGTTTTTTGCAGCAGGCATTTGCAATATCTTCATACGTGTCTCTCACTCTTATGAGCTGCCCGTCTTCATTTTCTTCATACAAGCAAGCGATTAGAATTTTGCCTGTGTAACAGCATAATGCTGCAGCCAAGATAATAAGAAACAGGCCACTATATCCGCTGTGGAGAAGAGCATACGGCAATCCTAGGACAAATATTCCCTGAAGAAGAAAAAGAGAAAGAAAAGAGAGCACAAAATCCCTGAGGCAAAACGTTTACTAGAAGGTACACTCCCAAACCTGCCCTCCACCAAGCATTGCTTTCACCTAACTGCATCGTGCAAGTACTGCTACATTCAGCAAAGTAAGTAACAATCATGAGAAATGTGTTTATTTATGATAAATGAAATTATCAGCAAAAATAACTGCAACTTACACACCTGTAATGATAAGCTAGGAAAAAGAGAATGTGACTGAATGATAGGGTCAGGTTCCTAGCTAATATTTAATGCCAATGTGATTAGGAGCACATTTTAGAAGGTTCACAGGCAGCTATTCAGTCAACATGCATATTAATGAAACAGGTTCAATATCAGTAAAATTAAGCAACTGTAGCATCATCTGTACAAGTTTAATCCAAACTAAAAATAGCACTGTAGATACATCCAGTAACGACAGTTCTCTCCAGTCTAAAAATTGCTAACAGACCTCTGGAAAGAAAATGGTATTAGAGTGACATCAGAGTTCGCTTGTGTTTTCTCTGCACCTTCTGTATGCCTCATGCAGCCTTTGCTCTTGTCAAGTTCACTGCTAAAGTGATTCTTCTCACAGATGAGAGTCTAGACTGTGCAAAATTATTTAAGTGTTTAACAATACATGTAAAACATATAGGGATACTTTAAACAGTTTCTGGAAGGAACAGAATTATACTTGTCTTATCCAGCTTAAAAAAAAAAAAGTGACATTTTAGTTTCACAGAACACTGTATTTCTTTGTCTTTTTCTCTCTTTTTTCTCTATTTAAGGACAAATGACACTTTTATGTGCTTTAATTTCCCTCAGCACAAAATGAAAAAAACCCTTGAAAAATAGTTATTCATAAAAAGATCCAGTTTAGGGAAGATGCTTCCGTGGCATTTCTTTTTTTATGTTACAGAGCTGAAATTAAGCAATGCACATTAGTTAGACTGGTCAGGAGTTCTTAATGACTGAAGAAAGGCAGGGAGAAAACGAAATACAGTTAACTAGTTCTATAGAAATTTTGGTTTCAATATTTCTCATAGCACTGACAACATGATGAAATACGAGGAGGGCTCTGAAGAGAGGCAATTTTTCAAACTCTAAGTAATCATCAATGTATACAAACTATTCTCCTTTTTTTCCAGTCACAAACTTCCAGCCAGATTATGGCACGATAGAAGAAATATTAAGTTCTTGAATTAGAGCAGTATTTTTTCTCCAAGTCAGTGAGAAACATGGAGTGCCCATTGTACAGATGAGCAGCATTGCCAGTTTCACCAGGCTTCACTCTAGATACAGACATTTTCAGCTTTCAGCTGAATTAGAGCTGAAAGAATCATATTCAATACGTGCCTTAGTAAATCTCTGTTAAAAAGGTTTACGCTTTTATGTACTAAAACGGAATTTGTCAGTTTTTATTACTGATATAATAATTAAGTTATTGACTAGCTACCTTTTTTGGTTGTTTTCAATGACTTCATTTACATCAAAGGTTTTATATAGGTCACAGGTGTCATTTCATTTAGGAGCTGGGACATTTGACTACGTAGCTTGTGGTACCCCAAACCTCCCCACTCCAATGGCTTAGCTCCATTTTAATACAGGTCTCATGACCCAAATAGCTTGCAGTGTAATGAGCATTTCTTTTCTACATGAACTTTACGGAAGTTTTCAAAATTCTACCATTTCTGCCATCTAACAATCTCCTTTCTTAAAAAGGCTAGATATGTGGCATATCTAGACTGCAGGTAGTAGACATGTAACTGTAGTTTTGACATCATGCCGTTTTCAATCGTGGCTTTCACTGACTGGCAAGTTAGGTAGTTGCCTAAAGAACAAAGTTTGTTTTCTTTCCTATGAAAACAATCCTTGGAGAATATTTCTGTAAGAGATTGGGTTTAAAAGCATCACAAATAAACCAAGTCTATGAGAAAATCAGGAAGATACAAGCCACAGAGTCATCTTCCATATTAACATAAGAATAATTATATTTTCTCAGTTCCTTGCAGTTTGCAGCAAGCTTATCTCATTTGTTACATACCCTCAGCATTACTATTTTGCCCCTCTACCTGCATTTGGGAGTTCAAACGGTATCTGCTGACCCAAAGGGTCGCTATATAATTAAACCACAGGTGTATGTCAGCACAGGCCTTACCCACACAATGGCTTCTCCCCTGCTGAATTTAGTCGATCAGTGCTTATATGAGTAGCCTCAACCAAAGCCAAAGCATAAGTCTTTCAAAGATGTTATCATATTAGACAGCCAATTACAGTCCTCCCCACAGGTATCTGCTTTTCCATGCTTAATTGTTAGTTTAATGAGAGCATAACAGAATTCTAACCTCTAACATCTCCTTGTTGTTGTTTAAACCAAATAATTTTATTTGGTGCCTAACATAGACCACAAGATGATAGACATGGGGTCTTTTGGGTTGATTGTTTTTTCATCTTCTGAATTTAGACCTTCTTAAACAAATGTAATTTTGCACTATATTATTCTTTCTTAAAATTATGTATCAGTGATTGCCAACTTCAAATCACATACAGGGAGTTTAGAATTTCTAAACTGAACATTTCTACAGAAACTTTAAGTTTTCCTTTCAGCTGAAGTCTTTGACCTCTTTTTCCTAGAGTTCGAAAACTTCAGCTTTCAGTTAATAACAGAAAGCAAACATTGTGGACATAACTGGTTTTGCAGCTTTTTGGATACAGAGTGTATTTAGTAGAGAGAAATAGGGGAACTCTGAACATGCCAATACAGTATGTGTGTGGTGAAATGACAGTGCTTTTCCTGCCTTGCCACAAATGTTTTTTTCCATTAAAAAAAAAAAAAGAAAGAAAAAAAAGAAAAAAGGTTTAGTGTATCACCGCATTGTCAAATTTCTTTGAAACAGACAAAAATGTTAGTGATGGCCACAAGAACTAAAAGAATAAAAAAAGACCCTTTGTTAGACTTTGAAACCTATTTTGGATTTGATGTTCTGTTCTTACCTTTCAAAAAGCAATACTTTCTATTAGGACCATTTCCTGAATGTCACCAAGTTTAAATAGTTTCAAAGAAAAAGACACCCTTAATAAGCACTTATTTTGCTACCAATGCCAATACAGGCATTTAGCTGTGTTCTCTGGTTTAAAGCTACTCAGCAACCTCAGAGCACTGCTTAAAGTGACCTATCTGTGGACAATTCCTCCTCCATAAAGAAATCGTTTCATGGATGTTGCTGAAGGTAGCTTTTTTGCACCTCTCATGAGGAGCGACAGTGCAGAGAATATAGACAGCTCACGTCAACATTTCACTGATTCTGTGCTACTGGAATAGGGACACAGGTAATTCCTACACCTTTTGTCAATGTATATTTGGTTCAGTCTGGCCCCAGCACTTGGTCTTATTGAGTCTTCTGATCCTGTGTTCTCATGTCCAAATGATGGCACAGCCAGCCTTAGCTGTGACGCATCAATTAAAAATGAGTAGAAAAAGGAACTGTTTCTTAAACTGCCTCCCAGCTCTCAGTTGTAGTGTTCTGTCTGGGAAGTGTTCCTGTCCGAATGGTTTTATTTCCAGCTGTTCAAGTGCAAAGTCAAATATGTTACTGCTAAATATGCTGTTTTAAGGTGACCTCTTTACAAAATAGAATAGCACAGGGAAAAAGCACTCATACAGTCGGGTACAGGGGAGATGGAACTTTCGAACCAGTCCTCTGTCAGGGCTCAGCTTGGGTGGTTGTGTCATTTGCCCTCACTCCATCCACGCTGCACAGGGAGGGACCCCACATTTTCCCAGCAGGCTGCACCTTCCCTTGTCTCCCAAGATGTTTGCAAGACTTGGATATTTTCACCGTAGACTGAGGATGGGAGTGTTTGTTGTCAATGAGTGAATACATACACCTGTGTGGAGGTCCTTGTCAAACATTCAGAGCAGACTCAGCCACAGGCATCTGGGCCTAGAAAGAAGAAAGGACTGAGGGCTGAACTGGCCATCAGCCTTTGAAGAAACGGCAAGGACAAAAGCGGGAAGAGCACGTAAAGAAAGGTCAGTCTCAGCAAGAAGCTATTTATGAGCCTTGTCAGAATACCCCCAAGTGGAAGCAACCAGGTATGACAGCTACCACCAGAAATTATCCATCCACCTGCAATGCAAAACAAGCAGATCAGGGTTTCCAAATTACATCTGCATATTAAAACATTTTTTTTTGCATTTGACGAGGGTGGGACTTCAATGTTTCCCACACCAGCAAGGCTGGCTGCTTCTTTAAAAATACTAGATATATGGATTAGTGTAGAATGCAAAAAGTGCGTCTTCCACTATTACACCACTGTTTGACACTACTTCTCAGTGCAAGCACCTCCCCAAGGAATAAAATATGTTTAGGAAAATGCATAAATGAGCACAGTCAAGCACTCTGAGAAAATAAAAAAAAATTCCTTAATGTTCAGTTTAAGACTTTCTAGTCTCACGTAAAATGCTTCATTTCATAGGCTGTTTTAACCTGAAATGAGACACTTTCTAAAACAAAGCAAATTGAAATGTAATTAAAAAGTAAAGAAGATAGAAGCATGGTCAGAGTTGAGACATGCCAAAATACAATGAAATTAAATGGAATAAAAAGCAATGTTAAAAAAAAACAGAGAGAGAGAAAAAATATTTAACCCTAAGACTGAATCAGATTGAAAAATAAGTTAAGAAATTGAGAAGAATTTAGATGAAAATTATTCTGCTAGTACAGCACTCCTACATGCAGAACACATGCTAATACGCCAGACTGCTGAATCTGCTTTGATTGCCTTTCATACCATCTGTAGGTACTCCACTGCAACGGTTCGTTTAGGCCTAACTATTTTCCCAACTGTGTATTTGATTCCCTGCATGAACATGGGTGAGACATAGAAACTATACAGGAAAGCCTCCTTCACAGATCTTCTTGGAAGAGAAGGGAGATAAATTCAAGAACCCAGCTTTCAGCACACTTTCACATAATATCTAACTATGTTGTTTAGCATTTGTTGACATTTAAAATCAATAATTTTCCTGAAACAACACACACCTGTTTTGCTGTGGTATTTATAGGAAGATACAAGTTTATTAACATTAAATTAAAACATATAGCAAATCCCCTCATCTCATGCCACGATAACATGCTTTTTGACCTCCATGGTCTTTTTCCTGTCTTAGCCACCACTGTGATCAAGGGTGATTTTGTATCTTCTTCTAGATCACTGTTGACTACATTGAATAATACAATTATTCTACTAGATGCTACTAGATAACCTCCTAATCCTACTAGAAACTCGTTCATTTGACAATAGATCCACACTGACAGTTACTTTTTTTGGATCTGTCACTTAGGCAGTTGTTAATCCATTTAAGATGTATTCTATTGTTGCACTAATTTTTAAATCAGCATGTTGTGTATTAATGTGTCAAAATTATTTTTAGAAGTCTAAATATATTATTTATATTTCACTGACTATATTACAATCTCATCAAAGAATTATATCAAGTGTGTTTAATAAGGACTGTAAGGACTCTTTCTCCAAAACCATAAAGATTGACACTAATTATATTCCTAGCTTTTTATTCTGTATCAATTAAAACCTGTACTAATAATTACATTCTTTTTCTCAGAGTTGTTGCAAGGTTTCACTGGTCAGGATTTAACTGGCTTTTAAAATATTAGAACGATATCCACAGTCTTCTGAAAATTCCACATGTAATAACGATTGAATAGGGGTATTATCAGGCCAGATGTATCTTTCATTACATCTCCCAAATGTAAATTTGCTGGGCATTCTGCTTTCAAAATATACACAAGAAACATTTTAACATTTGTTTTAAATAGTATCTGTAGTTATCTAATAGTTAATTGTGCAAGTCTCAGCTTGGAAAATATAAGCACCTTAATTTATAACTCACAGCTATCTCAAGACAGGTCATCAGCAGAGCTGAGATGAATTTGCTTTCAGAGATGCCTGTTTCTCTGGCTGGGTGGGAGATTATGTCCACAATGGAGTGTAGACACAGCTTAGAAACTGAGAGTTAGCTTTTAAATGTCTGATGCAGAATAGCATGATACGCATCCTGAAAAATTACAAAATGGCCCACTGTTCTCCTGGGCTATGAGCACATGCTCCTGACTCTCTACAGAGACGGTTTATGAACAGTTGCGTCTTTTTTTCAGAGATAAGAACAATTTTAGAACCTCCCTTTACTGCTAATGTAGGAAATCAGTGTAGCAAAATTCATGGAGAGAGGAAAGTGATCTTGCACTAGCAAATCTCTAAGTTAATTTTACCTCCTCTCACACCCACGTACTCAACAGCACTGGGCTGTGTGTCCCAGGGGCTTGGCCTGGATCACTTGCCTGCACCAAGGAGGACAAGGGACGCCAGCAGCCAAGTGCTCACTGTGTCTCTGGGGTTCATCTTGATTAATGATGACAAAGAGGTTTTGGATTTACCTGCTATACTCTTTTGGAGTGGATGCAGGTTTGGATCTTTTGCCTTGTTATTTTGTCCCATCCCTCGTAAGTATTAGACAAAGTCCCCAAATTTCACAATACTGTCACTTTGCTTATCTGCATGTTTTGTAGATACTGTCCTCTACTTCATTCCCTTCACACTTATCTATAGGTCAGTTTTTATACCTCTCCATTTGAATGAGATCACATATATGGTGCTCCCTTTTTACTTTGTTCTGCTGTTTCTCCTGGTGCTTTTAGACAAACATACACAGCTACAAATAGAGACACATTTCTATTCATACCTAATTTATACCACTATCAGTATTTCTGTTTCAAATTTTTGCAATGCACCTCTACTTTTTCCCCTAATTCCTAAAAATTGTTTTCTTACTGTCCTAATCCCTGGCAGATGCATTTTGTCTTAGTGTCTTTGAGTTCCTATATCTCTTTGTTACACATCATAATTTATAATTTACAATAGTTACTCTGATCCTCCATTTCTCCCTTTTGCTATATTTTTATTTTTTAATTTTAATTGATACATTCACTTCACACCGGAGGTAGGAGGGGTTTTAACACATAGGCGTACTATTTCTTAATTATGAGATATGGCTTCTGGACATCTCATAAATTCTTGCTAAACAACTTTCAAAATGCTTTCAGAATTTGCTGTCTGTATTTATTCTCCCTAATCAATTATCTCTCGTCATTTTCTCCAGGTTTGTAAAATACACTCTTTTGAAGAACCAAGTATATATATTGCTGTCCTCTGTTTTCCCATAATTAATGTAATTAGATCCACTGATCTGTTCATCTTTATTCATTGTAATGATGCTTGAAATAGAATTACCTTATGCTAGGTTCAATACTTTTTGTGTTAGGTAATTACAATCTATAATTTTTAGAAACTTTAATGATATTTTACTACAGACTGCATACAATATCCAGCATAGGTCTTTAAAATTGAAGTCACTGAGAACAATATGATTTTTCTTTCCAGGCAATAGCTCTAACATGGGTAAGCATCTCTCTAACACAGAGTGCCACTCTCACTTCTTTTACCTACACTTGTTTTGTAAACATGTTTTATGTAATTATTTTAAAATTCCAGTTGCATAAATCATCCCATTGTGTATTTGCTATTTCAGTTATATCCTATTTCTTCTCAGCAGCAAGTATTTCTGGTTCCCTAGCCAGGTACCCAGACTCCTGGCACTGCTCCACAGACACCAGGAAAAGAATTAATCTGCTTTCTCACTCATTTCACAGTTTGTTCACAGCTCAGATGAGTTTGAACTAAAAAATACTATGAGCCGTTCTATGGAAAACTTCAAATATTGTCCATGGCCTGTATGACCTTAGCAGCAGATCCATCTCCTTTCATGTCAGTGAAAAATCTTCCTTTAACTTCAGGGATGGTTAAATTAGACCCAAGCAATCTTGTTTTTCCTGATTTTTCTTATTCTTTCTCTCTGCCAATGCCAGCCTGTTCTAGCTGCAGGGAAGAAAGTGGATAAGGTATTTATTCTGTGATTAATGCCTGCAATCACCTTACATACTGAGAGAAACTTTAGACGTCTTGCTCCGTCAATCCTTCAGGCCCCATAAGCAGATAAAAAGGCAGATAGACTGCTCAGGAGATGCTGTATAAAATAAGCAAGTAAGGAAGTCGCGTGGTCTGCACCGTAAAATGTATGTGTCCACTTGACTGACAGAAGTCTCTGATTTTGTTCTCCTTTTAGTGACCATATTAGGCTTATGAATCTCCTACTGATTAGGAAAGGGACCAGAAGAAAGAAAATATCTCAACAAAAAAAAATTGCTGCTATTGAATGTGACAGCTTATCCCATTGGCTTTGCTCTTGGCTTAAATATTTGTTCTAAAAGTGAAATAATATGCTTGATGCTTAATTCTGCCTGGTTTAAAAGAAAATGTTAGTTTTGCATTAATTCAGAGCTGTCTGCAAGAATGCACTGAATCACACAAAGTAAATCTCCCAAGCAAATTACCTTTTAAGAAAATATATTATTTTGCTTTATCCCAAAGGAGAAAGCAGGCATTGGTAAAAGAATGAGGGCTTTTATTATGTGTTATGTAGCATAGAAGAAAAAGAGATTAAAAAAGTAAGGCAATCAAAACTAAACCAAATGTTATTTTGAAATTTAGTAGTGGCGAGTAACATGGACTCACTGGCTGCTTACCAATTTCCTGTATTATAGCTTGTCACGGATTCTCAGATTTTCATGTGAAGGGAGGCAAATACGCAAAACATCCAGTATGGCAACATGTGAATGAGTTTCCATGAAAATATGGTCAAAAGAGCTTGACGGGAGACAGAGAGGGGACTTTGGGAGGCTGGAAGCAAAGCAAAGAAGTGGGGAGACAAATAACTTTATTTGAGTGTGAACTGACTTAACAAAAGGAGGAGTCAAAGAGCATAGAAAGTTCAAACTCAGGCTCGGAGAAAGCACTTGCCTCATTAGGAGTTTTTCATGAATGTTTCCTCTATGAGACAACACACAGTTCTTGTTGCTTTTAATAAGTAAGGCTGAAGAGGAAATGGAAAGAAAATAACCCACAGTACAAAGAAGTTTGCACTGGAACAAACCTTGCGCGCCTCTGAGACGTGGAAAGGAAGCCAGGTTACATCTGCTGGAAGCTGAGTTGTATTTTCTGAAAGCTGGCATGAGATTTATCAGGATCACATGCAGAATAAAGGGTGACTGAATCCTCCCCTGGCTAATATTATCCTGTTCTTTCCTCACCACAGACCCAACCATCACATTTAGGTAGACCCTTACTTAAGCTACAATGACTCCCACAGATCAGTGTATAACGGGGAAATTTTCTTACAGCATTGTCTAGAGAGAATATATTTAATAGTCTGGATGAAAGACATAAATAGTGGTATACTATTCTTTTTGGTCTCTAGGAGTCAGTAAACTAATATGGAGTATCATAGTATATTCTTCTGGAATACTTGAGAAGAGATGTTGTGTTACCATTAGGCTGGATATAGACAACAAATCTCTACTGCTTTTCCACTGCTAAATTCAGTTTAACTTCAATGGCACCCCCGGAGGCTTCTATCTTCAGGACAAAAGAAGCAGCAACTGATTTTACTGCTGATATTTCATCATGGACAGTGTTTGGTTTTGGCTAGGATAGAGTTAATTTTCTTCCCAGTAGCTGGTATAGTGCTGTGGTTTGGATTTAGTATGTGAATAATGTTGATAACACATTGATGTTCCAGTTGTCGGTGAGCAGTCAAGGACTTTTCAGCTTCCCATGCTCTGCTAGTGAGGAGATGCACAAGAAGCTGGGAGAGGACACAGCTGCGACAGCTGACCCAAACTGGCCAAAGGGATATTCCATACCATGTGAGTGACGTCAGGCTCAGCATATAAAACTGGAGGAAGAAGGAGGAAGCAGGGGCGTTTGGAGGGATGGCATTTGCCTTCCCAAGTAACTGTTACACATGATGCAGCCTGGCTTTCTAGGAGATGGCCTGCCCATGGGAAGTAGTGAATAATTCCTCGTTTTGCTTTGCTTGTGTGCATGGCTTTTGCTTTACCTATTAAACTGTCTCCATCTCAACCCATGAGTTTTCTCACTTTTACTCTGTTGATTCTCCTCCCCTTCCCATAGTGGAGGGAATGAATGAGTGGCTGCGTGGTGCTTAGTTGCCAGTTGGGTTTAAACCACGACAACAGATACAGATAAAGTTGAGATTGCAAATTGATTCACGTAGTGGAGGGGTCTCTCTCCTATAACGACATAAAAGATTACGTCATAATTAAAATTCAGTAGAATAATTCCCCTAATTTCAAGTAGATTAGACAAACATTCCCAAAGGTGTATAACTAATAACGAAGATCAAAACTTCAGATCAGGAAAGATATATGACTAAGTTTTCTGCCATGTCCTGAGTATTCAGCAGAAAAGCAAAGTTATTTAAGCTCTTCTTTTGCAAGAAAAAATGAAATTTGAATATAGTTATGTATTGTGAAACTGGGCATATAAAATGAACACTGAAGATGTCTTTTCAAGGTCTCTAGATGTAAAATACTTGAAGTATTACTACTTGAAGAGGTATTTGTCATGCTGTTTGTACAGACTGTGACACAGCGGTTCTTGATCTCTGCTGACCTCTGAACAAAAGTACTGGAGTTTTAAAGTAAGCCATATTCCTTTTCTGTGTGTTGTGGGTTTTGTTTTTGTGGGTTTTGTTTTTGTTTTTTCCCTCTTTAAAAAAAACCAACAAAACGACAAACAACTTCTTGGTTTGCAGCTGAACTGGAAAGACTTGGAGACAGGATGCTGTCTGGAAGCAACAGCTGAGGATCTCTGGATGAACAAACAGGGGACCTCGATTATTCTTGATCTCTGACAAAGATTCCAGGTTTATTTTTAACTTTAGATACCAACACTGTCTGTATGGATAGAGATAAAACCACTTGTTTCACTATCAAAACGAAGTTAGTTAGGTAATCGCTGTAAGAGTTTGTATACTTTTAAAAAGAGTTTAATTTTTTTTCTTAACCTGAGCCATTCTGAGAGTGCAGGCAAAACTCAGCTCTGTTGGATGTCTCCTTTGTTCATACCTCAGTGTTAAAAGCTGTAGTGATTTCATATTTGAGAAATTTATTTTAAGACTGCATTTCGTTTCTGTTCCTTTTTCTTTAATAACCTTCTCACTTTCAAATTTTTAGGCAAAATCTCAATTTAGTCATGAGGTGAAATTAATCGATTTTAGGTGAAAACTCAGTGATTATCACTAAAGTTACTAAAGTGACTACAATTTTATTCTCTTTGGTACTCAAGGAAATGATCACTTCTTAGCGTCTATGAATTGGACTAATCTCACCCAACTTTTTCTATCTAAAGCAGACATTTAATGAATGACTACACACAGTAGCAGAAAAGACATAAATGACAAATCTAGCTTGCTTTGACGCACACTTATTAGGAATGGGTTTCCTAACTTTACCTATCTAAATATAACAAAAAGTAAAGCTAAATCTGCCAGCTCTGGAAAGGATGGGTAGAAATAAGGATCACCGCAGGAGTATTCATTCCAAAAGTGTAGGGCACTTATTTTAGGATTTGTGAATCAGAGATGCCTATCTCTCTATGCTGTCTATAGAGTGGGGGTAACTCCTTTATCAAGGCCATGAGACTGTGAGGTGCCCAGGAAGTGCAAAGGAAGAGCAGGAAGCTGGATAATTTGGGAACATGACTGCACTGGGAGAGACACTGATGGGGGGAAAAGATGTTACCAGGTAAACCAGAGAACACTAGAACATAAGATTGTGAACCATATGAAGTTGCAACAAGGGGTAAGAGAATATGATGGGCAAGAGGCCGTGAGGAAAAGTGACTGCATATGAAAAATATCTAACTATAGGCATGAGACAGGAATAAGTAGAAGGCTAGAGGGAAAGTATGAATTATGCATCTGATTATCCTTTCTGATTAGGAAAGAAAACCTTCAGGGATGGAATGGCAGCTCCTTACAATTTAGGAGATGGAAAAGAGTCTCTGAAATCCCATCCAGGCAGCAGAGAGAAGCCTACAATTTTGTGCAGGTATTTTATTTTGAGATGACAACAATAAAAAGTACAAAAGAAAGAGCTCAGAGCAGCTGGCTTTCCAGCAAAAGTGAAGAAAGTCAGCAGGCAAGCAAAAGCAAGAAGAGCAGGAGCGGAGGACTCATTTTAAACTCCAGATCCCAATTAAAGCTTAGAAGATTTTTCAGTCCCTTAAGGGAAGGTGGCTGGGGAGATGTCATTTGGAGTTGCAGAAATCATGCGGACAATGAGACAAGAGAATGGCTTTAAAACGTGGTGAGATAGAATAGACCTCTGCGCCAACCTCTAAATATGATTAAAACAGTGAAATGAGGAAATTAACAGTCATTATAAAAGGCAAAATAAGATAACTTCTTATACACATAAATAACTTCCTTATGGAAGAAAAATATTTTATCCTGTATCATATAATTCTTATACCCATATTTACATTTCTTCAGGTTCCAATAGAACTATTTATAATTTCTGAAATACCCAAATTCAGTTTGAAATTATCAAAGCAGAGTGGGCTTTAAACTTGGAAAAAACCCTTTGCTTATCAGGGAGGAACTAGCCTGAATTAAACATGTTTCTAGAGGGGAAAAATCAGCAATTAAAAAAGTCATGAATGGAAATATTCAAGTAGAGTAAAGGCAAAAAAAGCAGAAGCTACCATTGCTACTGATAACATAAACCGACCAAAACATTTGCTCTAGAGACCTACAAAACATAATCTGCTGGTGCTGTTACTTGTGTCAATTCAAGAAATGGACTGAGAGGAATTGAAATAGATAGCAGGGTGTGTGTGTATGAGTTGAAGTGAATGTTTCCTCACTTTGACTCATATGTTTACATTTTTGAGAACTAAATATTAAATTTGATTTTTTTTGGGTAGCTATTTAGTGAACACAGTATTGTACATATGGCAAAACTAGTGCCACTGGCCAAGAATACAGAATGCATTGCCTTCCAAGAAACATGGTGTGTGTGGGGAGAAGAGGGAGAATAGATGCAAATAGAAGTAAATTTCTTTTATTTAGCTTTAGGGGCAAAACAGTTTATACAGCTTACTGTGCTAAAACTAGGTTACAATATATCATCTTCGGTACTGTGCGTAATCAGTGTTTAGGGCTTTTTATTTTCTCAAATAGCTCCATTTGCTCATTCAGACAGAGCTTGTGCCATTTCAGTGAATCTCCTGCTGTCAGGAATTATACACATTGAAGTAAACTCTAGATTAACCATGTACGGATTTTACTGTTAGAAAGTCTGCTACAGAACTAGTATTTCTGATTCTATCAGTACATTATCATAATTCAGATGTCCTTTACCTTCAGCATTCAATTCTCATAGACACCTGCAGGTGTTGAGCTTGTCAACCTTTATTCCTTGATGAACCCTAAGGCACACTTTTTTTTAATAAAAAAATGAGCTCCCTTCTGAAAATTTGCTAATAGCAGTGAAAAAAGTTTACCAAAAAACAGGAAAGGAATGTTATCTGACAAAATATTTTACTTTCTGCTGCCCATCACTGTATTCTCTGTCTTGGGAGGAAAGTTATCTTGGGAGGAGTTATATTTCTAAATATGATTCATTAAAGCAAATTTGCTGAGGTTACCTACCTCGTAGGTTTAAGAATAAGGACAGAAAGAACATTTTCAAGAAGAATATTTTCCATCAGTTATAGCTGGTCAGTGGGATGCGCTATAAAGGCACAAGTGTGCAAATTATCTCAGCCATAGAAGGATGGCAAATAATTTTAATAGGCAATTTGGGCTTTGTTTTGAAAGGTAACTGCCAAACATTGTATCACAACAATAAAGCAAGCAGATACATATAGAAACTCGAAGTTGTCTAATAACAGTGGTTTAAAATACCATGTGACCTGCCATGAATTTAAAAAAGGAGAAATTATACCATCTGTTTTCATTGAGGTTGTTAAAAATGCTCTCAGGGACTGATGAGACCAAAAAGCAAGGTAGATTAATTTGATTTTAATGTAGCGGGAAAGTACATCAGCTATTCCCTTCACCTGAGGGAGCCAGAGATCCTTGTTCTGCAACAAATCATGGTGCGTTGGGTTCTCCAATGGAATAAAGTGATTGTTGCTTTTGGGGAGCTGACAATTACTTGATCCTGTTTGGTAACATTTACAATTTCAAAGGGTATCATTTTCATAACACTACTATCCATTAATCTTTGATATCATGTTTCTGTCATTTTCTTTCTCGACCATCTGGATTTTTAATATGGAACGTCCATTTTAATGAGTGAATATTCTAAAGGTACTCATCTACATTTATCTGGTGATTTATCTTGTGCTCGGGCCCTACAGTGGGTCTCAATAGCAAGAATACATTCTACAGAGAAAAAAAAAAGAGAGGAAATGGAATCAAATGTCAAGCTGATTTATCACAGGCCACATTTAAGCAATCATTATTTTTGTAAGGAGTTTCTGTGAAATAAGAAACATTTTGAGACCTACTTTCAAAATTGTTTTCGGTATTGGAGCACCTGGAAGTCCATGACTGGAATCCCATTGTGCAGGGCATTGTGCAAACAAAGTACAAAACCATGGTCTCTTCTCCCAAGAATTTGAAATCTAGGGGTAAGGTAACTGGAGACAAATACAGGCAGACAGAGGAGTCAAGGAAAACATGAGTCAATACTGGAAACTGTGAGTCAAGAGAGTAAATAGTGGTTTCAGTGTAGCTAATAATGGTGAAATATTCAGCAAAAGGCCATTTCTAAGAGGATCAGAGGAGTGTAAATAAATACATTCATATAAGTTCGTAGGAATGCTTGTTTAAATGTCTAACAAATTGACAATGGTAATTGTAAGTGGAAGAGCAGAGACCAGTCAATAGATGCAGAAAGATAAATGGTAGACCGTTAAAGACGAGTAGCTTGCATTTGATTTGGTGGTTGAAGAGGTGCTTGCAAGAGCTGGTGGACACATGGGGTATCGAACTGCATCAGCTTTCCAGGTGGTTGTACATGGGGTGAGCTTGGCAAGTTCAGGGAAAAGTGTGCTACTGTGACACAGATGGGGAATTATTAGAGCTCAGATAAGAGTTTTAGCCCTGTGAATCAGTAAATCAGACTATGTATTAGTGAGGTTTTACAGTAAAAATAAGCAGAAGCTGGACATAGTCTGAATGTGAGGATTTAGAAAGAGGCCTGATTGAAAGATGATGCCAGATGATAGGCCTGTGCGGCAGCAAGGACAAAGACATTCACAGGCAGTGAAGAAAGGTTGGTGTGGACAGATTCTGGACAGAAGACAAGGAGCTCTGTTTAGCTGCTTCTAGCTACTGCTGAACAGACAGACTGATATTTCATGTGGGCCGCAGAGGGATCCAAATAAGATGTGAATTTGAACCAGCCCAGGAAAACACACTCTGCTGTCATCCCACACTCCCAGAGGTGGTGAAGGATGTGGTGTCTATTAACAGTGTCTGTAGCAGCCCCGAGAGCCTAGGTCTGTTGTAGATAATAACCTCAGGTAGGAAAGCACAGGGCAGACATTCAGAAGAGATCACCAGCCTTTTTTGTGTGCCTGGTTATGGACAGCAGTGTAGAGCAGGGGAAGCTGGTCATGACCCTGTGTGTTAATTCATGTAACACTTTTCCCATTCAGGACAGCATTTATCTCACTAAGCGGTACACGCTTCCATTAGGCCCCTCGATATCTAATACAATGTATAAATGGTATACATTGGCAAGTGTACATGGCAAGGTTTTGGTAGTGGGGGTCTGCAGGGTGGCCTCTGTGAGGAGAGGCCAGGGTTGCCCCATCCCAGACACTGTCAACTCCAGCCAGCTCCAACAGACCCACCACAGATTATGGCTGAACCCCTCAGAAAACATGGAGGTGCCTCAGGGAAAGCGTGGGCAAAGAAAGGCC
This sequence comes from Pampusana beccarii, assembly GCA_013399365.1. NCBI lineage: Eukaryota > Metazoa > Chordata > Aves > Columbiformes > Columbidae > Pampusana > Pampusana beccarii. Next base: position 191,778 of record VWYH01009359.1, read on the forward strand.
AAAATCACCACAGAGAGTAGGAAGGTGACTGTGGCAGTGGAGGGCTAAATTTGACCATGGGAAAGGGGCGAGAAAGGGTGTTACTTTCATGTATGCCTTTTTTTTCCCTCCAATACCAGATGCAGTAATTAAATATATATCTATTAATCAGCAATAAAGTTAATTGTCCCCAAGTTTAACCTACCACAACACTGTATGCTTACCTGTGGGTTCCTTCGTTCTATCACATGCACAAAATTTCAACTAATACCAGCTTCATGCAGGAGGACTATAGCCCTACACCTATAAAATAACTGTTCTAAAAGATTAATAGTAGTAGATTTTCCAGATGAAAAGACTTTCTAACTGATAGGACAAGTGAACAATCAACAAGAAGTCTCCGCTTACAATAAACAGGCGCTTGCAAATTCCACAAGATTTTCCTGGCCAGACTGTGACAAACTGGACGTCAAACCCAGGATAAGTATACTATGCATTGCAGTGACTTTGCTACTGTTTCTAAGAATAACCTGCAAGATAATATGGTGGCTTTGAAACGTAGATGCTGAAATACACAGATTTCAAAGTACTAGCCAAGAAGAGACGCAGCTAAAGTTGTTGGAAAAAATAGGTAATTGACATTGCTAAAACTTGAGTGTCAAATAAATACTTTTGTGAAATGTAAGGTTATAATTTGAGGTTCTGAACAGAATTATTCAGATTTCTTTAACCACAGTAGTGCTTCTGGCTACTGTTATCAAAAGCATGTAATATTAGACAGCTATATGTGTAAAGCTCAGGTAAAAATCAGTTAAAGATATAAAATAAAGATATTAGTTAAGAACATCTATTTTACACCCCATGTAATAGAGATATTCAGATTTAAGACTCAGGTTGCATGTAAAATTCCATGTTTGTGTAGAGTATTATACTTCAGAATATCTCCCTCTCATCTCATATAATTACAAGGTATCTTGTATGATAATTATTTTAGAACATATCGACGTAATAAATTATAGACCATTGTATATCCGTTATAGGCAAACTATTGAGGCTTAGTTATTTATGAAGGAGAGAGAGAGAGACATCTCCTGTAATTTTCCTGTAACTCATATGCTAAGAAATGCAATTTGGGCCCATGGTTGAGGCAAGCATAATCTAAGGACTGCTTTAACTTCTGAAGATTTTTAATATGTCATTTTGACACCTAGAAGACTGCAAGAATTGCAATACTTTCATCTGTTAATTGTGTTAACCTTGTACTTGTTTTTGGGGTACTTCAAGAGCTAGTATGGTGCCTCCTGAAACAATTGTCCATATGTTGGGGACTGTATGCCCAGGGAATGATTTGTGGAGTAGTTATCTTATATCACAAATCCTACTCGCTGGCAAATCTGACACAGAGTGGCTATGGAAAACCGATTTGCCACTCCTAATATTTCCATAATAGTTACAGTAGAATATGCTGATGTAAATCCATTCAATGCTCCCTCCATCTGTTCATTTCCCAGATGATGTGACAAACACAAAATGCAGAACCTACAAGACAGCAACTTAAATCCCATGAGAACAATCAAAATATTTCTTCGTGGAACAAGAAACAACTTTAGATGAGCCAGCTCTCTATGTTTAGGAGTTCTGGCTTCATAACATTTTTAGTGTTTGCAGCTGACCAAGGGAAAAGTAGACTGATATAGTGCATTTTATAATGAGATTTATGGGAATGGCAGTTAGTTAACTCAAAATCATCCCACTGCACAGTGCTTACCTGTCAAATAAAGAGATTTCTGTGAAGCAGATATAATTTCACTGTTGGAGGATAACACATTTTTAATAAAAAGATTTTGTGATAAAAAGTAGGGTTCAGAGTTGAGAGAATACATATGCTGTATGCAGCCTTCTCTGTGCTATATGAATATATGCACAAAACTATAGAAATCTACTGCAGTGTCTGAGCTGAAATAAAAGGTTATACGAAGTAGTGACATATGTCCAGAATCTATTTTTCCCTCAAGAGAAAATCCAAAGAGAAAACCAGGGCACAAAAATCACTTAAAGAGTCTTCTTACCTAAAATATACCTTTTATCTATTGCATTGCATAATGATGACGTTCTATCATAGGAAAAAAAATCTGCATTTAGATGTCTCTCACCAGGCTCTAGGCCTTTTTTGGACCTCCAGTTGTGGCCATATGGGTTTGTGGTTGCAAACCTATTAAAAAATAAATTTGGTCAGCATTGTCAGAGCATTTCAGCTAAAATTGTATTAATTGGCATTTTTACGTGCACCGCAATAGTCCTACAGTCTTGGAATTTTACTTTGTGCTGTCATTTTTTAACTAACTCCATTTGGAAACTTGAATTACTTGCTGGTCCTGGGTTAGATATCAGCATTGGGCATCTACCTTTAATTCTCAGCACCACTTCTTGCTATGAGATGCAGAAGTCTCTTTCCCTCAGACATCTATAATTCAGCTCAGAGTATGACTTCAGCTTCAATGTATAATTCAAGGAAGTTACAGTTCTGGGCACCAGAAAGGATTGACCCTTGTTCTCAATTCTGGAAAATAACTACTGAAGATCAAGTACTGCAGTTAAGACCTAAGTGGTTATTTAGTTATGTGACTGAATTATTTAAGGTTGAGGATGAGAAGATTTGTATTGTACATCTAATGACCTGATGGCAAAAACATTTAGCTTTCTAAGCACGCAAGCATGAACATATTTATATTTAGAAAATTTTAAAATATGATGTCAGTAAAGCTTAATGGGTGGGGTGTCTAGACACCTTAAAAAGATGTCTGCTTTTGTATCTTTAGGGGCACATCTGCTAATTCTGTTTCTCAGTGTCACTGTATTTTCCACTTAAGTCTTTGGGATTTGTTGACAATCAGTGGGCACTCTAAAGATTCAGTCTGTATTAGGGAGATGAAGGTAGGTAACTCAGAGGAAACATAATAGAAAATGAAATATTATGAGATATTCTCAGGTGAATCTTTTTGAGTTACGTAAGTAAAAATGAACTATATCGGAGCCCAATATGGAAATGTATATATAATGGCAAACCATAAAGGCAATACAGATATATACTTTAATTTTTAAAAACAGTGATGGTTGAAGTGTTGAGTCTTTTCTAAACTAATGTACAGTAGACAGAATATAAATGTAATGATTACATTTATGATCACTGCTGTAATAATAATTACCATTGACACAATTTAAAATAATTATTAATAATATTAATTGCACTATGGTTTTTCCTGGAAGCACTCACAGTAGAGTGAGCGTTATTCTACTGTGTTATTCCGATCGTGGAACAAGAAAACTGCCTCTGCCACAGGTCTTTCTAATCTTTGTACAACATAATCTCCTTAACAAGAGATAGGAGACAAAAGATGGTTACACTAGGTATCAAATGCATTGAATCAAACCGCACATTTAATATGTTTTGATACATCTTGTTTTATGCAATATCCAGGGAAGAACTGTGTGCTTATATTACACTGTATTTTAAAGATTGTACAGGCACCCTAATACTGAAAGCACTTTGGAGCTGCCTGGTAAAGTGGCTGACTTTCTTGCACTGGTAAACTTGTTTGCGAACCTGAGACTGAAGTGGAGATAGACTTACATGCTATAAATTACAGTTATGCTGAGATTAGCATTATCTCTGCTCATTGCAGGGGGGTTGGACTTGGTGACTTTGAAGGTCACTTCCAACCCAAACTATTCTATGGTTATTTCACTTCTTGTCATTATTTCACTTCTTCCCTTTCTCTCTCTTGTTTTTTCTCCATTCTTCATTGTCTTATGCCCCTTCATGATACTAAAGAGTAGAGTGCCTTTTTCTTTTAGTTTGGCTTTTTCTTTCTTGGAGAAGCATTCTCCACACTGTTTTCAACAATTCTCCTACATATGGGTGGCAAATACTTTGTTGTCCTTTGGTTCTGCCATGAAATGATGTACCATCAGAATTTAACTACCTTCTTCCTTGTGACTGTTGCTTTGCTTATCTATCCAGCACTACTGTACAAGTCAGTACAACTTTTTTTGACCTTTTACTGCCATATACAAACAAATGCAACTTGCATCACTCTGCCAGATGATGCTGTTTGTTTTCCTTTCTGAATTAACTCAGCTTTATGGTTTCTGTCCTTACCTAGATTAACTGGATACAGGTTTTCATTTGCCTGTGCTGCGTTGGAATACAAAGCACGTTTCCCTGGAAACTTCAAACGTCTGAAGTAATCATTTACACATACAATATCATCACCAAAATTGCACGTTTTTTCAGCTGAAGTTAAAAACAAAATAAAAATCTCTACCTGTTTGTTTGAAAATATTTACATTAAAACACTGCAAGAAAACCCTTGTTTTTCATTTCAGAAACCAAAGATTTAATTATAATAAATCTGGACTGTGAAATAACTTCACTTTTAGACTATTTGTATTCACCAGAATAACTGTTTAGAACACTTCAGAATTCTGCTGAAATGTTTACCTCTCATTGCCATGCAAAACACTTCTGCCCTTTCCTCTGGGTAGGGCAAAACCAACTGTCATCTTAGCATAGATTGTCTGCACCAGTCAAAAATGTTTGGATTGTTTTAATCATTCTGTTTGCAAGTCTGATTTTCTCTTCAGAGCTATTCATAGAAATTTCCTCATCATTTTTAACTGACAGATACGTGTTCAATATTCCCTCTTTTCCTCTCCTGCCTATCCCCTTCCCTTTCCCTACTCTCTACCCTTGTTACTAAACCAAATGGAGAGGTATAGGAAAATAGGATAAATACACAAATGTGTACATAGATTCACATATGTGCTCACATACGCACATATGTGGTTTCACCAGGTGTTATTTGGACACTTCAGTTGTACCATTAACGAAACTGTAGCTTTGCCATCCTCAGCTTGCTTAGAAGGAGAGCTCAGTGCAGCTGTAGCCAACTGCTCTTTTAATGCTGATTTCTAAAATATTTGACCAAAAGAAATCCAACAGCAGTATGCAACACACAACACGCTGAGAGTTTTGACTAAGACCATAGTTACTGATCTGATTGGAGAATTTAGCTTAAATTTGTCCTGTTTTTAAACAGGCAACTGTATATTTGATAGTGTTTTTACTATGTGTTATTGGTCTAATTTTAACTGGAAGCTATAATAGTAATAATTAATAGCAATTGTGTACATAATGACATTCAGGAATTTTTTAGGCACTTGGATGTATTTACAGAGGCATTATTACTTTTGTTTTTCAGAAAGAAAAACAATGTGTGAGAGAGACCGTGACTTGCCAAAAGGCCATAAAGCAAATATTGACAGAATTGACTTCCAGAATGAAATCTTGGCTTCGGTGAAATCAAAGGCAAAACTCACAGAGACAACAATGGGCTCTCATCCCAGACTGCTGTCCTGACTAGATGTTGCTGAGGGAGACTGAAGGTAAAATATGTTACTAGAATGTAGTTGAGCTATTTTAGGACTTCACACTTCTACTCACAGCTGAACACTTTCTGAGTATGATATACTGCTGTGCCCTAGATGTTATTGCCTTGGCTCTCAAGTGGTGGTGCTCATGTTTGAAGACAGAGCAGGGTTAGAAACGTGTCCCTTTTCTCCTCCTTTGCAGAACTGAGGGTTTAACTGGATACATAAACAAATGTTCATCGGCGTAATCACAGACTTGTGTGACACTGGAAGGATTATTTTTCTATAATTAAAGTGCCACAAAAAGTGTTTAAGTAAAAGTTACTGGGACTGCATGTGTCTGCGGATACTGCTTTCTTCTTACCATGTGAAACAGAAAGTCAGTGGTAATGGTAAAATTATGTAAGGAAATGGATCAGGAAAAGTGAGAAAAATAATCTGAAGCATTGAGTGTTAAATTTAAGGATTCAGAAAGAAACTCAAATTCCACACATAGTGCTAGGACCAAATACTTTAAGTCTTTTTGACCTGACTATTTTCTTTAACATTGACAAGTATTATTACAATTCTTGTGCTTAATGCTCCAATTTATATCTAGTCTAACTCATATGTCAGTAAATTCATGTCTGACGTCAGTCTGATTCTTACTATCCTCTTTTTATTAGATGTCTACCTCACATTTCTATCGAACATCTCTGTCACGGAATTCAAGTGTACTTATTAAAGATAATGCCTGCACTTCAAAGACTGGTGCAATCACCACCTTTTCACTTTCACCTAATTTATATATTTTTTTAAACTTCAGCTAACATATCTATCTTTTTTCCCTTTGGAACTTTATTTTTTTCAGAGTGCTGATCTTGTGCAGAAAGTGACATATATTAGTAATAAATTAATAGAAACATTTTAGAATATTGCAAAATGATGGTACAGTTAAGTAAAATAAAACAGGATAAGTGCTGACCAGGTTTTTCAAATGATGATTGTAATGAATGGGGAAGGAAAAGGTTACCTGAATGGCATTCGTCACATTCCATCCTGCTTCCCAGCTGGTGATCAATTTGACCTGGGCACGTGGCAGGGGAGCTGGGGACTTGTGTTCTGGATCCTGGTGGCAAACACTAAGCTCAAAGTTCAGGGGTCCATCTGTTTCCTCTCCCTCCTCACTGTGAGCTCTATTCAGTTCATCTCTTCCAGCAAAATTCAAATGCTCTTCGTCAGTGTCTAGGCAACTGTCCCATCTCACAATTCCCAATAGGAGAGATTGTGTTTCCCTAAAGCAGTTGAAAAAAGATGAAAAAGTCTGTTTCAGGTGAGCCATACTGAACATTAAAGTAAAATCTTTCCTTACATGTCTTTATTTTTTGTTTCAGCAGTTGTACATTGTTAATCCTTTTGTTAGGTTAGCCGTGATATTGTAGCTATGATTAATGAAGTATGTTGTCTTCAGTCCATTTATTTGTGCCCGTTTCAAATCCCAGCAAAATAAATATCTCCAAGGTCTTCAACATACTGCCTAGAGTAGTCTGCAGTGAGATTTAATAGTCTGCAAGCTGCAATTTACAATTCAAATCCTTTTTTCTCTTACCTGTGGTATCTACATAGATCAGTCATTCATGAAGGATCTACAGGTGGCTGCAAGAATCTCTTCCTGGAAATTATGCATGTTTCTAATACAAATAAATAGTTCTGCCAAAAGGAAAAAATGCCTCATTAAAAACTAGAGTTGATGGACTGACTGCTAAGTAAATGCATGTAAACAAGTTCACTTTTCCAGATGCGAGAATTTTCTGCCGTGTTTTAGTGTCTACAGAGGTCAGTAGAACTTTAAAAATGTTCTTTAAAAAGCTCCAAGTTGCAAGAAAAAAAAAAGTAGCTTGTTCGTAACTGTATCTAATTCACAGTTGCTGGCAACAATTAGGGGAATGACATAGAGCTGTTTACTATAAATGGTGACACATTATGATTATTCATACTGCAATATCCTAAAAATAATGTTTACAAAAAGTATCCTCTTTTTTCCTTGCATGGCCCATGGAATTTGTGAAGGAAAGGTAAAGAGAGTCGGGTTGCATAGTTGTAGGATTATTTATGCCCTTTTTCTTTTGTTGCTTCCCACTCCTGCCCTACGTCCCACTTCCCTTTGTTTCTTTATTCAGAGTACTGGGTTTTAACAGCTATATTTCTACATTAACAACTGAGTAACAGATACGACACTGTTGATCATGCTGAAAAAAAAGTATTTGCTCATAAAGGGTCTGAATTTGACCATGTGAGATCAATTACAGTCCTTGTTTGTACTAGTAAGTCCTTCCTGTTAGCTGAAATTTCAGGAATTCTTAAAACAAATTTAGACGTTTATATTTCTGAACTACAATTCTGAACTCATGACTTCTGTGCCAAATATATATGAACTGTAGTCTCACCAGTAACTCTCAGGTCATGTCCATTCCCAAAACGAAATATCCTTCATGCAAGCCTTGTTTTCTGTTTTTTCTGATATGCTCAGGATTAAATAAACACGGAGACAACCTCCACTGTTCTGTATTTTATGATCAGACACTGAAGTTTCTCTTGTTTTCATCACATAACTAATATTCCGAAGCTCTCCACAGTTTATCCATCTGTTCTAAAAATATATAAATATTTCAGAAATAAAACGAGCACAGAAGTATGTTCCTGTGCCTACCTTGTTCAAGCCTCATCACTCACACCTCTATGTCTATGGGTTTATCACTGAGTGCTCCAGAGTGGGTTTTTTACATGTTATGAAAGCTGCTATTGTTGACCTGAGCTGAACAACAAGTGGCTCTTGCTTGTCAAAATATCCATTTACTGGTATGTCTGAAGACCGAAGGGAATGTCACTAGCCATCTCACAAGCAAATAATGATCTTCTAGAGTCATCTGGAAGGTGCTTGAAAACACAACTGTGGTTTTTACAGTAAATTTTGACCTCAGTACAGTCCTTCTCTCATCAAAGCCATTCCAACAGAAAGCTTCAGGCAGATTTCTGAGGGAAACTGCTCCATGATATGTGTATATACTGCTCACATTAAGTAAACCTGGTAATAATATCTATAGAGTGAAAACAGTAACATAAAACTTAAAAGTTTGATTTTCCTAATATATACAGACCGGTCTGAGATGCACAAATGGAACCATGTGAAGTTACAAAAATTAGTATATATTTTTAGTCTATTCTTAAGCTTTACTTCTGTAGACGTTTACATTTCTGGACAGAAACATTTTGTTACCATTGACTTTATCTAACAGGACACACAATTAGGATTTTAAAAACCCTTTTTAAAATTAAATACAGGTAAGAACCATTTTAACATCCCGAGGATCTGAATTTACATCAAACGTAAAATTTGTTGTTGTTCATTTATAAATGATGTATCGCATAAGAAATTGCATTGCCTGTCTGCATTTGTAGATTTTTTTGTCTAAAGGAATTTATTGAGACAGCAATCAGTGCTGCTTCGTGTTGGGTTTTTTTGGTTTTGTTTTTCTTTATTTTTATGTTTGTTTGTTTGTTTGCTTTGTGTGTTTGTTCTTCAGTTGGTTGGTTGGTTTTCCTTGTAAATTAGCATTTCAAGCAGCTGTCTTAATCAAGGGAAGCTTGAGCAAGTTTAGGAACAGAGAGATACCTCTGGATACAGAACTATTTCATTTGGCTGTGCATGCTCAGGGAGAAATTGTCCAGTTTTATCCAAGGACCTCTGACAGCAAGGGAAAGAATCCCATTTTCAGATCTCTTATCTGCAGGACACATCACATCTGGAAGTCAGAAAAATTAAATGAGAGTTAAAAATGTTCTTTCACAGAACAAAAAAGAACTTCAAAGATAATGTAAAATCTATTTTAAAAAATAACTTCTAGTTTGTTTAAATATACCACTTCCCTACTGACTACCAAATACAAAACCAAGTAAGTTTATAGTTTTCCAGAAGTACCTGAATTTTAATAGAATATTTATGTTAGATCTCCCAAGCTCAGTATACTCTTGGGACTATTTGTTTCATTATTCATCATTATTAATCTCTGATATACAGCATAGCACAGATTATCATTGTACAATATTTATTGTTATTTATAATACTGCAGAGATCCTACCAGCCACCTTTGGATTAAATGTCTCAAAATCATATAGTAGGAGACAGCTTCTTTATGAAAGGTTTGCAGTTTAACAAGAGTAGACAGACAGAGACTTGGCAATCTGGGAGTCTATCCATCTTCTTTGTCTACTGGGCAAGGATTTTTCATTCTATATATTACCTGCAACTTTGATTTTTGCAGTCAGTAGGACAAATTATTTTTTTAGTTACATCACTGTATACCTACTGGCTGCTTCACAGGCATAAATAATGAGCAAAGGAAGATATATAAAATCTGGTTTTATTATTGCATTAAAAACTGCTGTCTAGATGACTGCAGCAAATTTCATATTTATTGTGCTACTTCCAGGCCATCAGAAATAAAGAGTAAAGACAAGAAATGAGAACTGGACTCAGTCAAAGGGTAGTCCAGTTCTTCACTTTTCCCACACAGCACTTCTGCTCCACATTCTTTCTACAGATGTCCTTTATCCACACAAGCCAATATTCTAAGTTTAATTAAACATTATGTCTAGTCTTACGAAAAACTTCCTGATTTACGGTAGGCCTGTAAGTGTGGTTATCATTGTCCTCATCACCTATTCACCTATTTCTATTTCAGTACCTAAAGTGAGATTGAAAATTGTCTCCTTGTGAAGCAGCAGACTGTCACTGTGATTCATAAGCTTGACAGGGCTGAATTTCAGGAACAGGAAGAGCGGGTGGATGGGCTTGGAAAAGACATCTTTCTTGGTCAGTAGGATTTCATAGCGCAGCTGCTTATGCCTGAGGAAATTAGGTCTTCAGAGATGCCGCTTGCTTTGGCCATTTTCTTCAAAACTTGACTGTAGGTTACTTCAGTTATACACTTCAAGGGCAGTGTTTCAGAACATCAATGAAAAGCAGATCAACAAAACAGTTTCTCAACCCCGTATGATTTTATCTCATGTAGCAGTGTATTTACAGATCTTTTTATATAGCCATCAATCTTATCTCTTCCTTATAATCTTACTTTTGCTGTGGGACATGGGTTTGGTTCAAGTACTGAGGTAGCAGCATGTTGTGGCTGCTTAGCATACTCTTTCACAAGGGAGAAGATCTCTCTCCACAAAAAAGGTATCTTAAGTAGTCACCATTCTTGGTCATGTGGCTAGCTGGGGCAAATACAGCACTTCCAGCTATGTAAGACATTTTCTCTAGAATAAACGTCTGCTTGGAGGATATGCACTGCTCTTCCCATAATGGAATCTGTTTACAACTCAAGGGCTTTTGCAATCTTTCCCATGTCAATGCACTAAGCCTACGTGTAAACTGGGTCCAAGAGCCTAAAAAATTGAGATTTAGGCAAAGATAGACCTATGGTGTGTTCCCGCAGAACCCTGAAGCTGTATGATGGAGAGACCATGTACGCAGGTGCACTTCTGAGTGCATATATTGCACAGTTTAAGTAAACCCTGCCTACCCCACTCTCTGGCACAAGCTCAGTAGGGCCCTTCTTGGTAAAGAAGCTCTCTTTTGGTATTAGTCTAGCTTTAAGTACTGCCTGAATGAGTTTAAACTAAAACAGAGATGACAGTGCAAAATGGAAAAACAGTGTTCAGTTTGACAGAAATAGCCAGAAAAAATACCACAGACTATTCATCTACCCTTCGCCTTATGTAGGTTAATGGTGAGATGAGTAATTTTTTTGTAGTGAAATAAGGATTTCAGTTTTGGTACTGTGGATCCCTAATACAAACATTTGTGACATTTTTTCACAGTTTTAACTGATGCTTCTTATGAATGCTCAGGTTTCTTATCAAAATTCATCTTTTCCAGGTGTTTCTGTGAATTATACAAATTTGGAAAGCAGACACAGGAAAGGCATAACACACGATGAAAGATAATATTAGTAGTTGATTGTATGTTTGTGGAAAGGTTTCTTCATGTTCACTTATATTTATTTGTATGCTTTTGTAAGGTTTTCTGTATTTGGTGCTTGTTCTATGCATTTTACTCCTACAATTCTTTAAATAGTTATTCAAAACAATGTTCATGCCAGCAAATATATATAAGTATATGCTAGTAAGTGTGCGGCACTTTAGAAGTGCATGAAAGATAAGGTCCCTTCGCTAAGACGATAAACTCTAATCCAGGTGGAAGAGAATTAATGTGATACCAATTTAAAACAAAAAGGGAAGAATGGAGTGGTTAACACAGAACAAATCAGTACTAGAAGGTTTCTTAAAACAGCTTGATCATTGGCCAGAGTTTGTAGAGCACAGATCTTGTCAGAGAAGGAGCTGTTCAAAGCCTAAGGGACATGAAAGGAATTAAGCCAATGGAATAAAGAATAAGGAAGCCAAGGAATAAAGAAAACAGTAGGGAAGAGGACTATAAGAAACATACATCTGCATGGGGTAAATACGAGAAAATAAAAACAGGCATGGAGACAGAAAGGGAATTGGAAAGATCAAGTGTTCAAGTGAAGGATGTCATAAAGAACTTTTTTACTTGTTTACATAGAATATCGCCTAAGATATGGCACAAAAATCTCCACATGTAACCAGAACTTTTCTGAGTTTCTAAAAGTTACTATATGCTAAGATTGTTTCTGTTTCTTGTAATCGAGTGAAAGAGAACCAATTCTGGTAACTTTCACAGTTAAGGCTATTCTGCTGGAAAAAGAGATGTAGCTTATGAGGATCGGAAAGAACACCAAGGAAAGAGACAGAAAGACACTTCATGAGGAGTGGCAATTTAAACACAGCCCAGAGTTGACCCTCAAGGAATATGTGGTCTCCAAATCAAGCTCACAAGAGATGCAGAAGCCAGAAGCAGGCATTGACTTTAACACAGGTCATTCGTACACATGCATTATGATGTAGTCCTGAACTGTCTAGAGATTTATTTTTTCCCATTGGCTAAGTCATTGAAGAGAAATCACCATTATCTAGGAAAGAATTAGTGTTACAGAGCTAAGATGACTGGGGATCTCAAGAAGAGACAAACTAGTCTTGTACCTCACGGAGAAATGTGTCTTCTCTGACTGCAACACAAAGTTACAGCTTGGTGAGTTGCACATGGGTTTTCACATGGGTTAATACACATGGGATTCCTCTGAGCAGCAGAGAAATTTTCTGAGCTACCTACTACATAGTAGAATAAAACAGGTGCTTTAAAGAATGAGTTGGCTCAGCCTCAGGCTGGCGCTGAAGTAGGTCAGATACCATAGGTCAGTACCATAAAATCAACCATTTCCCCGCTCTGTATATAAAGGAAGTCTGGGATCACAAGCTGAGAGTTATATACCTGCCTGTACTGTAGTCATGTGAAGGCAGACAAGGTGAATCCCATACTACACATTTTCTGAATGCTCATTTCAATTTGTGAATAACTGCTGCTGCAATGTAGCTCATCTTGGTGCTCTCACCAGATACTGATTAAATTTGGCACGCAAATCCATCAACAGTTTTGGCATTTTTGCTGATAATCTATGCTTTTGTTCAGACATGTAAATACATGTAAATGAAAATAATTAACTTTATTGCTAAATGTTGTAGTAGAAAAAGATTCACTCCTTTTTTAAAAAGAAACAAGAGCAAGATTTTAAACCTAATTTACTTGGAAGTACTTTGCTCCTATTGATTTAGAAAGTTAGATGCTTCAATTTCTTAAATTATACCATATAGGAACTTCATGATTCTGTGTTCAAGGTGTAGTTTTGATGTTGTGCACTCTGTTTTAGATGAGTTTTCACAGTCAGAATGAGGATTAAATGAGATTCTGAATAACTGCCTCTTATGTGGAGACCATCCCTTGAGTACACGATGAGGGTGAAACTATGTGATTATGTGGTAAATGACTATTGTAATGATGCATAAAGGACCTAAATTAATTACAATAGCAAATCATAAATAGCATTTACAGCTCTTCAGCATTGCCTTTTCAGCTTACATTTTAAACAGCTTTTGAGAGACACCATTCTGTGGAGGTGCACCCATTTCATAGAACTAGAAAAGGGTCTCTGTGGAGAATATGCCAAGTGTCTGTCATGCAGCAGAAACTCTACAGTGATTCAATGGCTCAGTTATTTTACTGGACTGATTAAATAACACAGATTTAATCTTAAACTTTAGTCATTACAGTAGAAGGCACATTAACTCCATTCTGTTCTTGTTCTGCTGAATTTAAATGACAGTTTAACAAAAATAAATGTGTATTTATATTCTAATGTTAGGTGGTGTGGTAAAAGAACGATCAAGCCAAATATATTGCCCTTTAATCCAGCAACCCACGTATTAATAGCATACATAAAGACTAATAAACAGTCTGTCATATCTGAAAAAAAATCAGTGATGTAGGTGAGTTGACAGTGGATAGATACTAAAGTCTTCCTCCGCTTCCTTATGAAATGAACTCTGAAGAGGAAAAGATCACAAGTTTACTAACTGAAAATGTAACATCCAGATGAAGTAATCTGCCACTTTGGGTTAGGGATGGGAAAGAACGAAAGTATATCTACAGTTAAAACATGAAGTTGATGGCTATGATTCAAGTTGAGACAGTTGATGAGAACAAAATTGTCACGATAATGAAGACCAGTAGACATAAGCAATTCCTTATGTAGTACATAAAATTATTATTTCCAGTTCTTTAGAAATAACTGAGACCTGCAACAGGAAAAGCATGCTAGATATTTTTGCATGTACATTCCACAGTATAATAGGTTTTTTACTTTGCCTTCAGGAAAGAAAACATGTCTCCATCAGAGCTGTAATTTTCTGTGTTTATTTATAGTCCCACAGGCCCAGCTATATTGTTTCATCAGCAAGTTCTGCTCCCTCAGTTATCATCTATGGATGATAGCCTCTGTATTCAAGAATTAATTCTTTAGAGGAAGAGTTTATTCACTTATTGTATGTCTTAATTTTAGGTCTTGTCTTCAAGGAATCCTATATAGGAAGGTACAGGTGTAATTTATATGCATGGCGTTATCGTCATCTGTCTGTGCATTTCATTTAGTGTAATCCATGGAAACTGTTACTTTTAAGAGTAGTTGCAGTTAACAGAGAAGATGACAGTGTTGTGATGTTTACAGAAAATTGGAAACAAAATATTTTACTCATTCTTGGTGAGATAAATTTTAGACTTTGAAGGATGGTTAGGTGAAATATTAGTCTAGTCCTGTGACTTTCCTCAGAGTCTCTTGCATTAATTTTTTTGATACAAAGTTCAAATATGTAGATAAATAGTGAAATCACTTAGTCTCACAACACAGACATCCATCATTGTAAGTATATGTGAAAAAAGAAGGAAGTGCAAAACGTATAATTGTCCTTTGCTTTCACAGGTAAACAAATGTTCTGAGGTGCTAAACTTGATTCTATTTTCCAACAGAGATTAAATATCAGCACTTCTCCATATTAGAATAAACAGTATGCAGTAATGAAATCAAAATAATAAAACATTTTACCAGTGGTTAAATCAGAATAAGCAGAGAAAACAAAAGGTGCAGAAAACAGCTGAATAGATCTCTGTTGTTCCTTACTACAAAACTCTGCTCTCTAGACTAGAAAGGCACCAAGCTTCATAGGCGGTTTGTCTCTTCTGTTTTTCCCTTTCAGCAGTGATCTGTCTTCAAGAACACAATTAAAAACCAATGTATTTTATTCCTTTTAATCTCATCTTTTCATCTTTTAATGTCTTTTCTTTTTTAAACCACAGCTCCTTTGGGAAGTGACAGTGTCCAATGCCAAGAAGCATTTCTGATTAAATATAAATACCAAAGGCAGGGCCATTCAAGTCTGTGCTTGAAGAGTTACCATATGAGATCTTCACAATATTTCCATGTTTTGTGCAAGTACTGGTGAGAGCACATGAAAAAATTATTATTTTTTTTTCCACAATAGGATCATAGGATAATTTAGGTCAGAAAGGATTTCAGAAGGTCTCCAGTCCAAACTCCTGCTCAAAGTCAGTTCCTATGTGAGGTCAGACAGGGTTGCTCAGGGCTCTTTCCAGCTGAGGCTAAAAAGATTCCAAATACGGAGTCTACACAAGCTCTTTGGGAACCTGCTTCACTGCTAGACCGTCTTCATGGGAGGAAAGTTTCTATTAATAGCCAGGTTTTAACCTCTCCTTTTTTTCATTTTATGCCTGTTGTCTCTTGACTTCTCATCATGCAACACAGTGAAGAGCTTGTCTTCGTCTGCTTGACAGTCTCCGTGTAGGCATGCAAAGGCTGCTCTCAGGCTTGCCCTCTCTCCAGAACATCTGTAGACTTCCCTTTTCTAGACTGAACAAGGCATGCTCCCTCAGCCACTGGCTCATGTTTGGTTTGCTGCCCACCAGGACCCCCAAGCCATCCCTGCAGAGCTGCTCCCCAGTCAGACCCAGCCTTCCTGATCTTGGAAGTCGCATTTGCTGCTTAAACAAGTAGAGGTCTCTGGTTCCTCCTTCTCTTGTGCAGTTGGATAATTTGTGCCTTTGTCTCTGCAGGATCTTTGCAAAAATCCTGTGAATCTTTCTTACATTCTCTGACACTGCACAGTCCACTCACCTTCTGCTGTTGGCAACACAGGTCCTCAGCCAGAGCACACCCCTGCAGGCAAGGACATCATCTTCTCCTGTCCCAGCTCAGGGAGAGGTACCAGGCCCATCCTGTAGCCCAAGACCTGGGTGGCCACATCTGCCCTTCAGAACCCTGAGTCAAGGCCTCTGCTGTACCACTCATTGCTCCAGCTGATGCTGGGGACCATGCCTTGTGGCATTTGCCCAGGTTTATCAAGCAGACCCATGCTGTTCTAAGCAGCCTTCCAGCTTACTTCCATGAACTCTTCTGCATGAACTATGGCGTCTGTTAGCTACTACTTGCTGCACTGTAGGCATGGTAGCTTTATAGATCTTCTGCTAGCACTAGTTCAGTTCATGTTTGACACTTCATAATCAGGATTCAGTTGCAGACAAAAGGTCTAAGGACCTTTTGAGCAGGAAAGACTAGCAGACATTTTTACAAACCGAGTTTGCTAGAAGCAAAAGCCTCTAGCACCTACACTTTTCCAACGGCAGCAGGCACCCCAAAATTCTTGGATGAATTCCAGGAAATCCTCCAGTCATCCCAGGCAAGAATATAAGGCCAGAAACTGCTTTGCTAAGCGTTGTGTCTGTTAGCTGCCTCTGCTGAACCCTAGTAATGGAAGTGAGGTTTAAATAAATTAATATTACTTGTATATCCATATAATGACTATTTTTTTGAGTAAGAATGAGTCTTCTGCTTTATATTTTACTGGATTATATAGTATAAGGCATCCAGATAGGTAAACAACTTTATCTGTCAAGAAATTTATTTAAGCTAATTATCACAAAGGGGTTTTCCATCTGCTACATGAGCAGAATGCCTGAACATTCTGTTTTTCTTAACACTGTTTCAGAAGTTGTGCAGAAGAAAATGTTGAGAAACCTCTCTCCCACATTAAACAACTAAGATGGTTTCTCTTAAGCAGAGAATTATTAATTGTTTTCAGAACTATTTCAGAAGATTGATTCATGCATAAAAATGCATTTAGTCAAGGATTTCAAGTTTCAGCAACTCTGCTTAAAAAAGCTTTATAATTTTCTTCTTGAAGAAAGATCTTTAATTACATTGGAGAAATGGAGTGGGATTTATGCATATATTCTAATTATGTAGTAGTAAAACTGAAAAGCTCTTCGTTAAAATCATGTGGAGAAAAATCAGACACATGCCAGCACTTCATTACTGAGAACTTAAGAGGAATTGTGTGGTGGCTGATTATCAGCATTGCATAAATAGAAGGGCACTCTACATATTGCATATGTCGACACAGTCTTTTAGATTAAAAAATAGGCTAATTTTGAGAAAACAGTAGAGGATACAAATTAACTCTCTTAATTAAACCAAAGCAATTCTACACGGTGTTATTGGCACCTTGTTACCTGTTTAGTACAGCAAGCATAATAATAAACATGTTCTTTCTAAGTTAAATCGGTATATACACATCTATGCACAGATATATATATGGAGCATATAAGATCAAAGATCAAGGTTCATTCAACCACAACCTAATTAGATCTAAATGGTCATCAAATAGTACAGTTAGCTTACATAATAATTCATAAGAATCACATGCTTATAGCATGAGCAGAATACATTACATGCTTTTTGTTTAAACATAAGCCTTTAATGATGAAGGGTTTTCTCATGTTGTAAACAAGAACAGCTGGTGCACAGGCTATGTTACAACACACTGTAATAACAATACAATAGACTTATTGTTACTTCTAAGATTGTGAATAAAGAAGTTATTCATATTTTAAACACAGAATTACTGAGCACTTCTTGCCAAATTGCAGACCCCCATGAACAATTCTCTTTGAGTCACAAGCACATGACTTTTCACTTCTCAGAGTCAGTCCATAAGATGATAAAATAATTAAGACTTATGAGGAGGTGTGGTATGTACAACATCCACATGCTGACTCCAAATTCATAGAAGGGAACTCAATATACTCTGATTCTGAACAGGGGACAGAAGATAGAAGTTAGAAAAGAGAAAGGAAATAACAGTGTGTCTCTACAGTGAGTCCCTCCACTGAAAATCACATTTGGCCAACTCTTGTAGCTCACTCTTTGTTATCAAGACCCTTTATATTATACATCTACCCATAAAAAAGGATATTGCTGTGTATTCTCAGTGAACCAGCTCATTAAATGTAAAGAGAGTTGACATAGTGGTTTGATTATGGGGAAGTTTTCTTATGGCTGTGTAAAATACCTAGCTGATTATTTGCTAGGTAAAAATAACACCTTAAATTATGCATAGCACACATATCACTGCATGATTAAATATCATAAATAATTTCATAATATTTGCAATATCTCATTTCTACAAGTAAATATTTTCAATAAGAGGTATTACTGAATTTTTTTAGGGTAACTTCAAAGTAGGACACATATGAATGAGAGACTTCCACTATCTTCAATTCTAGTCTTCTCTTACTATAGACAAATTTATCATGTAATCTGTTTCTTAAATAGATCAAATTTGATTTAAAACTTCTAAAGTTTCTTGCCTAAATTATTCCTATGAGAAGAATCACAGAATGGTTGAGTTTGGGAGTGACTTCTGGAGGTCATCTGGGCCAACTCTCCTTTGTTCTTGGTTTACAGATCAATAATTTCAGCAGCTATATAGATGATACATGAACAACAATAAATGTACTCCGTTTATGTTATCTAGATTACAACTCTTTAATGTAATATACTCATATCTGTCTCTATTGTAAATATTAGTATTTCAACAACAGCAAGAGAGACCCTATTGTTTGCTTTTAAAGACACTGATTACTTTTAAAACATCGTTTGCTTTAGAGCAAGGAACTGATGGCTTCATGAAAAATTACAGCCAGAAACTTTTAGCTTCTCCTTGTGTAGAAAGAAAAAAATGTAAAGTTGAAACATATATTCTAGCAAGAACTCCAACTGTGATTGCCATAGTTATAGCAGGATTGAATTTGTGTTTCGTATGTCTCCCATAGACAAAGTGTTTGCTGACAGACATAGGCAAAGTTAAAGAAGCACTGAATAGTAAGAAAGATGGGAAGGAAGGGAAGGGAATAGAAGAGGAGAGAATTAAGGACTGAGGAACAAGTGTTGCTCCATGAAACTGTTAAATCTTATAATCATCACTTTTCCCAACCAGAGATTGTTAGCTACAACCAAGAAGAAAAAAGATTTAAAAGCACTATTGAGTTTCACATAACGTTCCATGTAAAGCAGAGGAATAGGAAAAAGTTACCTACTGGTATAGTCCGGGCATATGGCTGTTTTGTCTGACAGATAGTCTCAATTTCTCAGATTTTTAATAAGAAGAGTCTTGTAATTATGAATTTGTAACAAAAAGAAGGTTTCCTTTGTATATGCAGAAAATCTACAACGAAAAATTGTTATAGTAAATTGCTGTCGATTTAAGGTAATACAGCCACAGCATAGCATGGGTGTCCCTATTACCTATATTTTCACAATATTACCTAGATTTTCACAATAAGCTATTGAAAGGAGTAAGTCACAAATGCTGAAAACACAATGCGAATAACCCAACTTTATACTCCTAGACAGAGTCCAGGAAAATATTTACTTTCACTAAAAATGGTTGTGTTGATATAGGTCGTACAATGTCTGTTTGCTCCAGAGTAAAATTTGGCCTTCTGAGGTGGATTTGTAAAGGAAACATTTTTCCCCTCTCTAACAATTTCTATGTGTTCTGCTCTCACTATTCACCTCTCAGCAAGTCCTGTTCACCTCTAATTCTCATTATGAACAAACCTGGCTAAAGGTCTTTTTCTGAAGAGGGCTAGGGGTTAGAAATAAGATGTGTCCAGAGATATTTCTAACTTTGCACAAAGTTGTGTGTATTGTACTTTGACACAAAAGTAAAATTCATTGTATTTTGACACAGAGGTAAAGTTCAGTTGCTCATTTCCTTAAATCTAGTGATTTAGTAGCAGCACTTAAACATATTTTAAATTCTATCATTGCAAGCAAAAGGGCTACAACATTTTATTATAAAGTAAGGCTGAATATTCCTTTTACAGTACTGCTTCTAAAGCAAGGCAGTGCTGGATCATAGTAACCAAAACTTAGAACAATTTATTTAATTCCACATGGAAGCAATATAGAAGTTACTAGCAAATCAATATTCTTATATTAACAGGTTCTGATTATTTGTTCTTGTCCCATTGAGATTTTCTTATTTCACAAAATAAAATAGTTTCCTTTTTTCCTGAAGAAATGAGTATGAGCTGGCTCTATGCAGGCTAACGTAGGGCTACTTTTCTATCCCAGAGAAGAAACACCTCACTGCTGGTTATTGCCTAAAATACCAGGCCATAAGCATGGTCTAGGCTATTACACACCTATCATTGTCCTGCATAGAGAGATGAATCACCTGTTTAGACATGGGAGATGTTTCTGATGTTTTTCATAGTCCTCAATGAAGCCATCTTCTGCCTTGGAAACGTGTATTTCTTCAACCCTCCCCTTTCTCTGACAACCAGATGAGGAGGAGATCATCCTTCCCTTCACTCCTCACATGCTTATTTCTTGGCATATTGTGCAAGAATGTCAGGCCATGCCAGAAAACACTCAAAAGAAAATATAGAGAAGCAAGGAGCTGTTTTCCTCAGGTCATTCCATGCCTTCAGTCACCAGAAATAATTCACTACCAAAGCCAGGCTGCCATTTGACAGCCAGAAATCTTCTCTCCAGCATTGTTGCTCCACCAATATCCATTAATGACTAATGCCACCAGCCTGAAACTGGGTTTTCAAGTAGATAAATACTTCCATTCCATCAGTGGGCCTCCAAGAGAGAGTGAGGTACCACTGCTGCATCTCGGGTGGCTGTCCCTTCTTCCAAATTGCGTGATTAGACAGAAATGGAAAATAACTTGTTCTTCTCAAGAGATAAGTTTTAGAAAAGGAAGGGATTCTAACACTAGCAACCGGTCTGCTCATGTAGAGAGGTGCTATAAAATGAAACAGATTATTTGTAGAGAGAAAGGGGACATAAGCCTGTTCTTCATGCACTGATGTCTTAAAGCCAATCTCTCTGTTTGTCCCTTCTCCTTGTGGTCTCTATAACAGGAGACATGTCTTCCATGGCTTTCTACTGAGTGATGGAAACCTGTACACACTCTAGCCATTTTTAGCCTAGAAGTAGAAACCTCAGATAAGATGATAAAAGAATAAAAGGTGGGGTAATATGTCCTGACTCTAGGCTCCAGGTTCAGGAAAGTAGCAGGAGAGCAAGGGAAGACTGGGAAATGTGTGGTTAGCATCCTGCAAACAGCTTTTGGCACTTGCTGTGTGTGTGTGGGCAGCCACCCACTATGCCTTATGTTAGACACTGAACAGAATGATGTTTTTCATTCAACTCTCACAGGACCTGGGCTTCTCTAAAAGGACTGGGCATGTACAACAGCAGGATGCTACATACAGCTGTCAGAGGGACTTTGGACTTGGTGCTGTGAAACTTATTTTACGAGAGAGGGTAAAGCAGAAAGTTATCATTTAGGATACAACAAGTATTCTTTCCTTATTCTAGCCAGCTCAGTCAATCTGCTGCCTGTTATAAGGAGAAGAAAAAAATATAGTGTCTTCAGGAAGAGAGAGGGATAAAGGATAGGAGCAGAGACATGGAAAAGATGGAAAGAGGAGGACTTCAGAGCAAGTTAGGGCAAGTGGAATCATTGTAAGTACAGATGAGTTTATGGATAATATTCCTCATGGAACCAGATCCACAAGGTTATTAATACAGTGCTAAGTGGGCAAAGGTCTGGGAAATAATTCATTCTTACTGGGACTATGCAAGTAAGAAAGATTCTTCATTCACTTTCTGTAGGTTGTGAAGGGCACATGTCATCAAACCAATATCACTTACAGCCCTGATGGACCTTAACACTTTAAACATTCAGCAATGGCAAATAAGTATCAATGCTGGCAACGAAGGTAAGAACTGTCATGCAATGAATATCGATAGAGCAGGGCGTCTGGCATTGCAAAAATCCTGGGGTCCATAAACATGGGCGATGTGCCTAATGCTGATGGGATGTGACTGAGAGACCCTAAAGTATTGTGAGCAGCTGTCTCTTGTTTCAGTTACTGACACTAGTCATGGATTCTTTTCCATGGATGTTGGAAGGAATGTGTATCTGCCTAAGACTGAGAACAGCTGGGCATGTTTCCCCATTGGAACACGATAATGTCGTCTTAAGTTTCAAATGGGGGACCAGAAATAACCAGACCTAGTGTTAAGTCCTGGAAGAGGGACTTGAATATGTTGAAATCAGTCAATTATCCCAGAATTTGGAAGATGAAATGGTATTATCAGTAAACATTCACGATTGAGCTCCTCTCAACCAGGACTGTGAAGTCACATCAGGTATGATATTCAGAGATGCCCCAGAAATTTAAAGTATGGATATGAATGAAGCTGTGAGTCCCCAGAAATATTATTGTTAGGACAGCCATTGGAACAGATCCAGGAGAACACTGTTAATGTAGATATGGATCCTTCTGTTGCAGTTGTTCAAGCGCCACAACCTACTTGTAAAATATACCAGCCTTCCTTTAAGAACTGTCAGGGAGCACCAACAGTAAGCCGTGCCACAATGGAAGGTGGGCTAGGAGCTCCCAGAAACAGAAACTGAGGTGAAATGCATCCAAAAAATGAGGGAACTCAGATTGTTTGAAAACACAGCTGAGGCTAAAAGAAGAATACCTGGTAGCAGAGAAGATGAAACAGTTTTTGCTTAGGCCAGGACTGCAAAACATTTCCTAGATAAATCACTATAGCTCAAATGATATATTGAAAATTATATAATTCCATGCTTAAAATGCTAACTAGAATTAAGAAAAGAGCACTTAAAAGTTTGGAACTACTAGGCTGGAAGAAGAATGATCACTTATTAAGCATATTAATTTTTCTTCATGAGCAATGAATCTTGAAAACCACAGTGGTTTGTCAAAATAATTGAATTCCATTTGCTTTCGGATATAAATGCTTACACATCTTGCCAAAGTAATCCTTGCTTGCTACTCAGAAGCCTAAACTTCCATACGTGTACTTTCTAAAACATGTTTTTTTCTTTTTCTTTTATGAGGTAAGACTAAAAAAAATTCATCGTTTTGCTCATACTGATTATAACCTTCAGCATTGTTCACACTGATCCTACTAAGAGAATTAGTTTTTCAGAATCATGTTCACATATAACACAGGCATAAAACAATGCCCAATTTCCTTTATTTTTGACAGATCTAATTTCACTCTGATTTGCTTTCATCTGTTTTATCAATGATACAGACTACTGGATCCCATGATTATAAAATGAAGGGAGGCCTGGTGATTTCAGGTGACATACCAATATTAGTCTTATTTTGTAATTCCATTTTATGTGTGAATAGACACCTACATATGTTTTTCTTAGATTTCTTACTTCTTTTATTGATAGTAACAGTAGGAATTAATAAAAAAGGTTTTTTTGCTATCCTTTGCAAAACCTGTGTGACTTCTGCTGTGGCACTTGAGTACAGATCAAGAGCCTTTATTCAGTACTGTAACAGCCCTACACTCAAAGCCTCCCAAAAAATCTCAGTGTCAAACCACACTAAAGAAAACCCCGAAACTAGTTAATTGTACTGACACACAGTTAGACTGCACTTACCCCATAGACAAAGGCAATACCTTTTCTCAGTCCTTGTCACAGCTCTGAGTGCAGCCTGCCACACACCTTCCTTGACAGTGGGCTACATGTGCTCAAGGCTACCTCTGACATGATGCAGGCATGTCACCTTGGGTCAGATGCTGGTGATGGTGCTGTATGAGCTGGGAGAAGCTCTCATGGCTACTATATGTGGGAGAAAGAAGTGAAGTTGAATGTCTCTCTGGTAAACCTCTGATCCTACTCAATTTTTTTGTTTAAGCATGGGTGAGAACAAAGTTTTTCAACAGGAACATTTGCCTGCTTGAAGGATGTTTTTTCTTGATCCTTCAAAGCCAACCCCAGTCCCCAAATACTAACCCAAAGACATTTTGATTGACAAAAGGTCTCAACTTTGTATTGACAGTTATAAGCACCCAGCATTCACAATCAATTCCAAATTAGTAAGAACTTCATATTTTTTTAATGTGTTATTTTATTTACTTTTTTAAAAAAAAGTTGTTATTATTCTTTCAGGTCAAGTACTTAGATCAAGTTTTCCTCTGCAATCAATGTACCTGTAAATTAACATTTTGTTATAAGGTAAAGCTGATATTCAGAGGAAATCACTTACATACAGGAAGTAAACCTTCTAAGAAAAAAAAATATTTTGAGATTTCCAATAATACTTAGGCTGCCTGAACAGCTCTTGCTGAGGGTTAAAGCTGCACTAGATGAGCAGAGCACTGGCTACTGACAGTATTTGGCAAATGCATACAATATATTCTGCAATAAATTAATATGGTGGTGAATCCATATATTTAAAAATCCTTCAAAGATCTTAGCTGTTGAAAATCTGCTTTGCCAAAATTCAGTGTGTTTTTCTGTTTTTCCCCACTTCTTGCTTATCCCTCTTTGTTCATAATGTATAAAAGGTAAAGCTTGTCTTTCATTAAGGTTATATTTTGTTTTGGCTTCAGTCATCATGCTGGAAAAAACTCTCTACACTGAGTAATGTAAATGGGTTTGCTTCTACATTGTTAATGATTCACATCCTTTGGGCTGAAGATCCACATCCATTCCAGCAGGACATAATGGCAGGAGGGCACTGTGATTCAAGATCTGCCTCACTGTCTTCTGCACCTCAACAATATGGACCTTCCATCCATGGAAGGCAGTTGTGACCTACTCCTAATCCCTAATTTGGGGATACACATCTTCCTGGGACATCCTTAGAGAACCATGGTGGGCTGAGCCTACCCAAGTCACTTTCCCACCGTATGCAGAATTTCAACTCTTGTGCATACTACCCTATCAGTGCAAAGGAGCAGCACGAGAGGGGTTGCTCCACAAGGAGAGGCAAACCTGAAGCTGAAGACAACACCAAGGGGCAGCAGCTTTACTAACGAGAACCAAATACCTGAAGAAGGAAAGCAGATCAGATCTGGTGACTGTAGCCATGATTGGACATAGTCCCATGATTACCAAACAAGACTGTAGTGCCAAGACAGGTCTGGGACCAGGCCAGAGAGCTGAGTCTGCACGTCAGGATTGGAACGAGGCAGGTATGCGCAGCTGTACCTGCAGCATGACTCAGACACAGAGCCAGCATGACAGCCTGAGTTTAAGCCTCTGCTTCCAGGAGAAGTGGACAAAGGCTCCCCAAAAAAGCGTCTCATAGCTTTCCTCAAGGCCTTCACCAAATGAGCTGCCCCAGGCAGACACATCTTCAGGATGTGGGGGGATGTATGCTGGTAGTTCCCAGATGTCCTGGTAATTAACTGATTTAGTCCATTTTGGAGTTTGAACCCATTTTATGCCAACCCAGAGATTATGAAGCTGAACTGACTTGGCAGTGTTGTTGCATTCTGTATGTATGTATATCCTGCAGAACAGGACATCTTAAATATGATTTCAATACCTTCTACCTTAGCAGGAAGGAATCTGTAATCTCCTCTTGGAGACTTCAGATATAATTTAATTTATGTTTTAACACATTCTTTTTTTTTTTTTTTTTGTATTTAATAATCAACTGGGAGGCTTTAAGTGATTTCATAAACAACAGATTAATCTTGGCAAGTCCCTAGTGAGATTTTATTAAGTTTATAGTAGAAGAAAATAAAAATATGGAGCTGTAAGACAGTTGCCTGTACTAATTTATCAGGTTCCTAAAATCTGGAATTAACAGGTAATTTTCAAACAACTTTAATTTTTTTCCAATTCCACTCAGGTAAACTTTGCACCAAAGGTGTTACTAAAACTTTTACTAGTATGGATAGTGTTTATGAGAGATATATAT
This sequence comes from Pampusana beccarii, assembly GCA_013399365.1. Taxonomy (NCBI): domain Eukaryota; kingdom Metazoa; phylum Chordata; class Aves; order Columbiformes; family Columbidae; genus Pampusana; species Pampusana beccarii. Next base: position 217,783 of record VWYH01009359.1, read on the forward strand.
AGTTAATTTACATACATTAAAAGATGTGACTCACTAAAAATTAGTATTTAACATGCAGCAACTGGGTGTATACACATCAGCAGAAAATTAAAACCATATATAGCAACTGTTAGAAGCTTATTGATACGTACACATTTAATATTGTTATTTAAGTGTTATATTTTATGTTATTAAAGCATAATGCATGGTTTTAATATTAATTTCACACATATTTTAAGATTTTATTGAGTCAAATATTCCAAATGCAGCAAACAGTTTATGTCAAATACCTCATTATCCATTTATTAAAACAAGACTCTTCTAAATGCAGTAATTGGATAAGAAGATGTAAAATACAAGTTAGAAAACTAGTTATAAAGGGAATGGTTTGCAATACATTAACTATAATTTGCCAAGGAAACGTATTTTTTCTACCGCTTTCAATTTATGAGAATCTCCCTATTTTCTTACAAGATTGTTCACTATTTATAAAGGGAAGAAACATATTCTTTGAACAACCGCAAGCATGCCATACAAATGTCATAGAAATCACAAACAGGAATGTTGGTTGGATTAGATGTTCGGAGGTCCATTAGTTCATCCTCCTGCCTGATACAGCCCTTTTGCCAACGTTGTATCAGGTCAGCCATGGCTCTGTCCAACTTTGGTTAGTCCTTGAGTTTCTCCAACACTCTCTAAACTGAAGATCTACCAGCTGTTGTGTCAGACATTTCAACTAGTCTTGTGCCATCTGTAAATCTGTTTTGATGAATGAACTAAGCACTACATGCCCTAGTTACAACCTCTGGGTTATTCTGCTACCGGATGTGATTTGGATGTCAAGCCATTGATTACGACACTTCGAGCCTGGTAGTCCAGCCAATTCTCAGTCTATGTAACAGTTGATTCATCTAGCTCATATGTCTTCAGGTTGCCAGTGAGAATGCTGTAGAAGATGATGTCAAAAATCTTACTAAAGTATATTATATCCAAAAAATCTCAACAAATGATAGCAAATAGAAGTAAAAAGTACCTGCATTAGCCCAGTGCATATAGTCATATTTTATTGGGTTGCTCTGATATGTGTCAAGCCATTCCTTACTATTTTTAACCATAAACCGATACTGCCTAAAACCAAAGCAAATGCATGACAAATGAAGTCTCCACAAGCCAACTGTACATGGTGAAGAAAGCAAATAATGCTACCTCAACATCTTTGGGATAATAAGCTGAAAAGACAACAAAAATTATGTCTGATATAAAACATACAGAACTCCATTGTCTAGATTAAGCAACGCATTTCTTCTCATTTTTTTCTCATTTCTTTCATGAAGAAGCAGATTTTGGAACAAGCTCTAGAAGTCTACAACCTTGGACTGAGGAGAAAAAACAGAATGAAGAGCCTTCTGTTCTTCTGAACATCCAGTCACCAGCCTCATATGAAATAAACCTGGGAATGTATCTTGTTTATCTTAGTCAAGCTGTCAAGCTAAAGCTTGATGAGAGATGATCTGTAAGACATTTGGTTTCTTGCCTACAAAGATAGAACAAGATCAACTGTTTAATTAACAGAGTTACTTTATATGGGCCTGTTTCTTCCTGTGTTGCATTTGTTCTCTGCAGAAGGGGTATTATTTTGGATGTCTAGAACAGGTAGAATATACTTTTGTGCTGTGTGCACAGTTCTGCAGGATAAACAGATGGGCAGGTGTACCAATAATGAAAGCATTTAGAGTTCATGCCATAGACTAATTTTATTTGACTAAAATAATCAACCAGCCAACAGTGAAGGAGTGTACCTATCAATAGAGATTGGGTGATTGGATATTTATTTAAATTAAAGATGCTTGTTTAATCTGGCCATTTTAAATTTTATTTCAAAAAGATTATAATCTTGTAAAACAAATAATTTACTGACGGCAGCAAGTTGCAAATTTTCTTTGAAGTGGTACATACACGTTAGAAACATCCCTTAATTTTACATTTTAAGATTGCTAGAAGGAAAGTATTCTATCAATACAGAAACTGACCATTTGACAGGCGTTTTTGTACACGTACACAAAGGCATTTGCTAAAGAGTACAAGATATGCTATTCTCTTGAAGAGGGCATAGCATTCAAAACTCTTCCTTTTGTGTATTTCCAGTTTGTAGATTTTCACATTTTACTCCAGAAATAGGAACTAAAACTCAAGTGAATAAAAAACCATCTACTCTGCAACTACTTCTAAAATCTCAGTTTTAAGGCTGTGGATAAGATCGCCAGGCTTCTTTATTGAATCAAAAATTATGCTACAGCTTAAATGAATCAGTTCACTTTTGGTTATGTACACAAATACGTAACTTGACAAAAAATGTGATCTTCACCACTCTTTACAGTAGTCTCCAGGTTTTCCTAATGAACAAAACATACAGACTTCGATTTTTCATTGAATTATGTAAGAATACACTTAGTATCTGTCACTTTGCAGAGCAACTGCATGGAAGAACTCTTCAAAGAAGATCTCTTGCTTGGTGCTTTATGTTTGAGAGTAAATCAGCTGAGAAAAACTCAATAGTAGTTTAAAGGATTCAAGAGCCCCTTCTTCCCTTCCCTTCCCTTCCCTTCCCTTCCCTTCCCTTCCCTTCCCTTCCCTTCCCTTCCCTTCCCTTCCCTTCCCTTCCCTTCCCTTCCCTTCCCTTCCCTCTTCTTGCCCTCCCTCCCTCCCTCCCTTTCCTCTATTCTAAGCCAAAATCATCATCAGCTCAAATTACACTATGATACAGAGTTCTAAAAGCCTTTATACAGAAAAATGCCAAAGATTTTTCCTTAGCATATGAAACCACAGTATAGGCAGCTCACCGAGATGTAATCATGTGTGTAACTTTAACTGTGTAACTGATTTCACTGATTCTAACGCTTGATGCTCATTTCCGTTGTCTCCATGAATACTCAGGTGATGAAAGACATTGCTCTAAATGCTTTGCTCAACTAACGTCCCTTTTGATTCCTTGAAGTCAGTGGGAGGAGTCCAGGCTATGTTGCCTTTTGGATAGTCTGTACAGTTATCTTCCTTAGGGCCATGATTCTTTCTAGTTAATGAATCCTGATTATGTATAATGTAGCACTGTTCATAACATATTTTTCTTTTAGAGATGAAGTCATTGAGAGGCTCAGAGCGGAAAAAGAAACTTTGTTTAGAAGTCTATCGGGAGTGAAGAAAACATAATAAAACTTAAGCAGAGGAGCTAAAAAATTAGGTTTAGACAGATAAAACAATATGGCTTTCAAATCTACAGGAGATCATCAGGAACATCTCACATTTTAACTGACAATGACCTAATGTCTCCAATGTACTTAAAAGTACATCTCTTTCACTATCTTTGTGAATCAATATTTTCTGCACATTTTGATTTTTTTTTCTCCAATTTTGCTGGTCTTACTATTTCTGGAAAACAAATTCAAAAGCAAACCAAAGAGTTTATCAAACAATTTATTGAAAATAAAATATTTCCATTATAAAGGAAGCAAATTTAACGCCTGCATTTTTAAGGTTATAAATTGGTAACAATCTAGTGAGCTGATCCTTGCTCTGAAATTAGTGCAACAACCTGCTTTCACTAGTCTTTGGGTGTGACATCATTGCAAAGATGAATATCACCTAAGTAACTCTATAATGCTAAAAAACTTATAGCTGAAATGTGTAGAAGGCAACAGATGGGGCAGTATCTAGAAATTTTATTTGTCAGATATCATCCATCTGTTTCTCTCCCTGTCTGCATGTTTTGCAGTAACATCCATTTTCAGGAAGGCAAGTTAATATAATTCTACAGAATTGGTTTAATCTTCTGGTTTATTATTATTTAATTTTTATTTCTTACAATTCATTAACAGCTGGCAGGGAAACATAAAACCCACACTGACTATTCAGCCAAACAATCCTCATCTCCACTCCATGAGAGGCAAAGTTATACTTCAGGACAAAATCAGTAGATGTTAACTCTCCTTATTAATTGGTTCTAACAATTTTGGCAGTTTCTCATATGCAACAGACCTGCTAAACAAACGAATGATGGAGACTATTTTAAAATGCATTCTAAAACTGAAAGGATTAGGTGTCATTTCAGAGTAAGTTCTAGTTTTTTTGTAATGAGTAGCTATTAAAATCAGTAAGTCTTTTCTGGCAGCTATCCGATTTCCTGAAAATAGAGCCATAAAATGCTTTGCAACAGGTATATTATTTATAGAGAGTATATAAAGGCTTTGGTTGTAAAAATTAATTATTGGCTGAACAACTCTATTTGCTTTCTGCTTCATACTCTTAGCTAAACATAAAGCTAACATAATATCACTGCCATTGCTCTCCAAATTGTTCGTTTCTCACAAGACCAAAGTTAAAACAAGAGCCACTTAAAATAGCAACATAATCAGAAAGGACAATGGCTTAAAAGGAAGTTATTAGAAGCCAAGACAGGAAATGAGTGGTGCTTACAAATGGTACACAGAACCCAATACTAAGCAAGACCACTACTCCTACCTATTCCTTATGCATAAGTACCAATAGCAAGGTATTAACAGATGAGCACTTAGCTTGCTAAGAGTTAATAAAGGATAATGGCAGTAGGTGGCCCGGGTGCATGACATTCACAGTCTGACTAGTTCCGGGGTGGTGAGCATGGCAAAATAGAGGGTTTGAAACCAAATGAGCTCCATTCTGAAATGAGCTCCAATCCTGATGCCATTCATAGCTCATCAAACTGTGACAGCTCTGCTCTTGAGCCTGTCCTCTTCAGGATGCAGTAACTGCTATTGTTGTCATCCTTCTCTCCACAGCTGCTCCTGTCAAATTATTGTATTTACCCTCTTTTTACTACCTAGGCCCAGGTCTATCCTACTCTCCCCCATTCTTTCAACTATTTTTCTTTTCTTTGCCTCTTTAATTTCACAAGATTACTTCCTGACCTGACGTTATTTGCATCTGCTAGCATATCAGCCTTTAAACTGACTCAGTGACCCCAGCAACAGAGTGTCTCACAAGAATGGCTTTCTATCAGTGATAGATTCTTCCTTTTCTTTTGTCTCCTTTGTCTACTTTGATCTTGAATTCTGTTTCCTGCTTTGATATTGATTCCTAGTCACATATCTCATTTCTTTATCCCTTGTTTATCTTGTCTTTCACCAGACCCTTCCCTAGTACCTGCTGCAGATGAACACAATGCTAGCACAAGGATAACTCTGGTTCCTTCTGACTTGGGTCCAAATCACAGACTATGTTTCACCTTGCCCCTAAAATGGATTAATACTTTGACTGTTGTGATTCACACATTTCAACTCATCCTAACTTCTGTATCTGATTATTATTTCTATCTTTTAAACCTCTATTTGCTTTATCCTTTGATTACAGTCATCTTAAGAAAATAGGACAGGGTTGCACAGGTCATGAAATGCATTCCTCCTGCCTTTTGCAGGCAAGTTTGTCATGGAACTACTTTCATATATCTTTCAAGCTCTACTTTAAATAAATTAAATTTTCTTCCTCTGCTCTCCTAACAGAAGGCTGTTTCCACACCTAATGATTACAAACCATCTTACAGTTTTCCAGCCCATACTGCTTTGTATCTTGCTTATGCTCTTTTCCTTATGTGACAATTCCATCCATTAACATCTCTGATATGCTTAGAACTGCCTCACCTCTTATTTTCCTAGGTTAAACATATCAAAGCCTTCTAATCTACGTGTCTCTGACAAGCTCCCCATTCCCCAGAGACCTCTGATGTGTTTAAGTCCAAATTAATTCTTCTTGAACATGAGTGATCATAATTCCCTATGACATCCTAAGTGGGATGCAACAGTACAACAGTATTAATTTTCATATCTTCACTGGAAATATTTTATCTGACCCTAGGCCTTATGTATCCTAGGCACTACTCGCTTATTTCATAGCTGCATCACTTATCTTTTGTTGATCTTAATAACTCACGAGCCATGGAGATATTTTGCAGATGTCTCAAAGGAGCAAAACATCCTGGGACAGGCACTGAAAAAGTACTAGCTTTTGTTTTTGAGACTAACAGCAGCCTGAAAAGCTGTAAAGGCGAGAAAGGGTGGTACACAGAAAAAAACCAGCACTGACAAAAGTGAATTTGACTCATCTTTGGAAAAAAATAAAAAGATTATTAATATAGTTTTGAACATAAAGTCAAAACTATAACCGATTTCAGCCTCGGTAAGTGATGAATCTGCATCTGAGCCTACTACCTAAGATCTGACAAGACGTTCTTTACATAAAGCAGCAGAGAATCCTGCCTTCACGTCTCAGTTTCTGTTGTCTGCTTCTGGAGTAGTACCTCAAACACATCTGTAGTGCCTGCAGCTCCTGGAGCCCTGGAAAGTATTTCTCCAGCTGGGGGAGTATGCAACTCAGGCTAGTATGGCTTTTAGGCAGCAGCTGCCACTATGCTCAGCCTAATACAACCAATAAATGTGTTTTAAGAATGAAACCATTGTAGATGTAGTCAAATCCCCACCTATAAAACTGGCACCAAATTCTCCAAGCCTATACTTGGCGTGAAGTGGTTTTACTCTGTTGTACTTTATTCACTAGCTTATTTCTCTTGTATACATGCACAATTCCTTGCAGCTAAAATTTTTGCATGAAGGGAATTGCAGAAAGAGAAGCATCCGGAAGAAATTAGTGACTGTACTGCCTGTATGGAAACACTTGAGGGGCTAAATAGAGACAGTGAAAAAACTGTGGATAGTGGCATAAACCCCATCTCCCTCTCTGTGCCTCACTGCTCACTGATTATGTGTATTTCCAGAACAAAGCAAATAGCTGACAAGATGAAAACCATCAAGATGAACCTTGAACTTGGGTTTCCCAGTAAGAAGTGCAGAAGGCCACTACATCATTGCTTGGCAAGAGGACTGCAGTATTTTCCATTGACTTATGAGTGAGAAACGGCTGAGCCACATAAGAGCATTATTGTTGCTGCCCTGTACTGGGGGAGCAGTTTCTCGAAGACTGTGGAAGCAATGGATGTCTGGAAACAAGAATCGCAGCAGCAGAGCCCAGGTCATTCAGGGTGAAACCTCAAGAGTGAGCAGACACTGTGAAGAGAAGGAACAAGTCTCCTCGGCACAGGATGACCGTGAGAGAAACAAGCAGGCTGTGTTGCTGGATGTAACGGGCTATTGTACGCAAAATGCTGCATTCCTTGAATTTGGGTTTGGAGTAACAGACAAATTCACCAACAGAAAAGGCTGTGGTTTGAAAGCTGAAAGAGATAATGTAAAAAACTCAGGCTAACACATACTAATCCCCAGCCTCACTCAATGTTGACTTCAGCAAGTAAAGCCGTGTTTGTGCGCATGCATACTGAAGTACTTGCTGGGAAATGCATGTTATTGCTTAAACTCTGTGTGAAATACAAAGAACATGCAGTTTGAAGCACTGTGAGATCTGTGAAGATGCAGGGGTGACCATGCAAGCCAGACACAGGCTGCCCGCACAATCTTACTTTTGTGCCTTTGTACAGATACATTATAAGTTCAGCCCAGCCCTCTATTATGTACTTTTTCTGTAAGCTTATATGCAGGTTTGAAGCCTCGCTGTTAACTTTCTTCCGTTATCAAAATCAGTTTATATTGCCTTTTAAAAAGTTTTTTTTTCTTTAGGAAAACTACACAATAGATTTTAATCAGCATTATATTTTAATGCAACGTTAATTTTTCCTTTATGCAGTAATACGGATTTTTTCCTGTACTATGTAGCTCGCGCTGACATACTACTCCCAGACACAGCAGGAAAAATGTATTTGGCTTATCTGCAATTCTAGTTTTCCAAATGCCTACCCAGAAAGCTAAGCTTTTTTTTTTTTTTTCCCCACAGCCCAGGTATTTTTATGTCTCTCATATAACTCGATAAACGCTCCATTTTTAAATCGCTAGACAATTTCCAGGGAGGCTCCGCCTGGCTCTCCGCTGCCCCGGCAGCCTTGCCCTCCTGCCAGCGCAGCACCTCAGCGGGAGCGGCCGTTACGGCGCGTGCCGCGGCCGTTAGGAGGGCACGTGCCCGCCCTCCTCGCGTGGCGCCTCGTGCGAGCAGCGCCGAGAGAGACGGGCGTTCGCTGTCCCGGCGCCACCCGGCCGCTCCCGCAGCGCGGGGCTCGGCGGCCTCCCTGTGAGCGCCCGGCCGCGGCCACCGCCGCAGGGAGCCTGTGGCGGCCTCTGCCCTCTCCTGCGGCTGTAGCTCCCGGCTTTGCCCCTCCTGGGAGCCCACCGGCACTTCGCGTTCTCTCGCCTCTCCTGCCCTCAGAGACGCGGCCCGGCGCGGCGGGGCGGAGAGCGGCGGGGCGGGGGTGTGTCCTGCTCCCTGCCCGGGGTACAGGGTCTCCGCTCTCGGCCGGCGGCGGCTCAGTTGCCAGGCTGGCCCGGGGCGGGATGAGCTCGCAGCTCAGCTGCCCAGGAGCCATGGCACGGGCAGGTTTGCCGCTCCTCCTGCTCCTGGCGGCGCTGGGCAGCCGAGGCCAGCCACCGCCGGCGCTGCAAAGAGGTACAGGGGAGCGGGAAGCCCGTGCCTCACTCGCCCCGGCCGGGGTCGGGGCGGACGTAGAGGGGAAGGCGACCTTGCCACCGGCTCGGGAGTCATTGCGGTGACGGGAGGGTCGGGGGAACAGGGACAGAGCGTGACAAGTAACCCCCAGCCTGTACGGGGGACTCGGCGGTGTAGCGCTGCGAGGGCAGCACGGCTGGTACCTCCGGGCCGAGGAGGGCGGCCGTGGCGCTGGGAGCGCAGCCCTCGGTCGGAGCCGCGGGCTCCCTCTCCGCCGAACGGCGTCCGCCGCCGCTGCCCCGCCCCGAGGCAGGGCTGCCCGGCTTCGCTGGAGCTGCTGCCGAGGTCCCGGCGGGTCTGCGCCGTCCGTTACGCTCTGTCTCACGTTAACTCTCTCACACACGGTTTTATTAAGAAGCAGAGTCACGGCTCAGGGTACGGCAGATGAGCTGCGTTGTGACTGAAGACGGAGGGGCAAACCGTACTTAGTGTTGCTATAGCTGAGGGACAGCTGGACGGCATGTCCTCGTCCCCGAAGCATCTCATAGTGTTTACGGGCTTATCCATCGGCAGCCCTCTCCCCGTGTTGTGCCCGTCTGTTGGCATCTCTGTGACCAGGGGAAGCTTGGTAGGCTGCATTGAATCAAATGCGGGCTGCTCTGGTTGCTTTTACTTAAGTTGACGATTTGATCCACTTATCCAGTAACAAAACTTTCTTGGTGTTGAAAACTGACCACGACTGGAATGGGAACAGAATCAAATGAATTCTGCACGAGTAGTCAATTTCTTACACGTACAATTATCTTCCTGTAGAGTGTTTAGGTGTGTTGACTCTAAGGGTTTTTTTGTTTGTTTGCTTTTTCAATTAGTGTTATGTGGAAAGGTCAAGAAGGGTGATGATGGGGGAAATAAACTTTATTGAATTTATCAGCTCACATAGGAAAGCCTTAAAACCATTCTTCAGCTCACAGTATTCCTTCTGGTGCCTGCATTTGCTGCTCTTTACCTTTTTTTCTTTGCTTCAAAGAATTCAGTAAGGAGATACCATGGATGTGTTAAAATAAAACTAACTAAAGCCACTGGAATAACAGCTAGCTTCTGTTTGACGTTAATGTCACACTGTAGGCTGAACACTGAATGAGGAATTTTTAGGGTTTAGGGTTCACTTTGAAAAACATGATGCGCTGTCATTTCATGAAAAAAAAGTCTCAAGGAGCTGACTCCTTAATACTAGTTTTACAGTGTGAAGATAACTGAGAGTTGATCAAGTATCTGTGTAGATTAAAAACTCATCCTAAATTAGACTGTGTTTAGATGATGACTTATTGGTAAACATTGAAGTCTGAGATTTTATAAGTAGAGCATTTAAGATAGAGTACATCATGCATTTTCCACTAGCCTTTTTTTTTTTTCACCTGCAAGCCAATTCATTTTTCAGCTAGAAAAATACCGATTTGCAGTGATCATTATTTTCCTTTTAAATAAGAAGTGGGTGTCTTAGGTGTTCATCTACTGCACAGTTTGTATTATGTTATAACTGAGTTCTGGTAATTCTGTGAGGTGCAGTAGGACTTTTAATTAAATGCTAATATTGTGATGATGGGACCTTCTCAACCTCACAGCTGAATTCAAGTGCTGGCCTGCCAAATTTTTAGGCCATTTGCTGTCTTCTAAATTTCTAAGATCTGTTACAGCTGCTAGGAGGTGCTAGCACTATGTAGATGTCACTATATCACCCAGGCAAAGAGGTAACAAACTCCTCTTTAATGCAAAAAGTTTGAAAAGTCTGACTTCGCTGAAGTCCTGGGGGGATTTTAACATGTTATGAGACCCGTGGTTTATACCTTTAGACTTAGAACTTTTGTTTTCCATTTAATACGTACTTAGTAATAACCATTACGCTGGATGGTAAGTATTCCTCTCTAATTGTTAGCACCAGTCAGATGTCTGTGAAGAAAATTATGTAACAAAGCTGCAATGCTTGGAAAAACAGTATTTGAGACATCACATTGAATTCCCATGTTGGTTTTTTTTTTTAGAACAGAACAGTTCAAGAACATTTTGCACCTCAAAGACAAGAACAGTCTGTAATTATTGTTTTTTCTTTTTTTTTAAGTTAGTAGAAGATTTACTGTGTTCAGAAACCTGGAGTTAATATTAAGTCTTGTGGTGTGTGTTTTTGTGTGTGTTTTCTTTTTCCCTTTTTTCTTTTTTTTTTTCAGTTGCATGTTATTTGTTCTTCTGTTGTTTGAACACTGAGTAGTCATATAGGATTTCTCATAAAATGGAAGAATCAGAACAAGAAAGGCTTGTGTCTTGTATAACAGTGTTTCTTAAGGGTATGCATAACGTGCAGTTAAGGCAGGCTTACTGAAGTGCCATATAATGTTCCTTTCGAATCTTGAGCCTTGATTCATCCTCCTTCCTGTGGGATGTGAGAGAAACAAAGTAGTAGTAGTTTAGAAAGGAATAAGAAACTTGCTTTTGATCTTGAAGAATTCATCCTTTTCTTAAAAGGTTTAAGTATCTATCATGAGAGGGAACTGAAGCTATGTATCTGTGAAAGGTGTGAAGAGTAGGGACAGGAACATCTACCGCACAGTAACTCGATCTGAGGTGCCAGCTGCTGACATCCGTGGAGATAACTCATGGAGTACAGGTGTTCCTCAGTATCTCGCAAATCGGAAGTGTAAGTTGACTCCAAGAGCTGACATATATAGGATGCTTATAAAGTCAAAGTGAAATTTCACACTTGAAAGAGAAATAGGAGGTGAACGTCAGCCTAGTGTTAGCAGAATATGACTGATGCCAGTCTGTTAAGCAATGAATGGTGGCAGGTTGGTCAGTATTTTTAAATCTGTAGGTGTAAGTTTTTAAAATGAGTTTTCAGAGTTCATTTCAAAACTGTTCTCTCTGTTATGAATTGAGGAGTTGCAAGATTCCTTCCCACATATGTATAGGTGTGCATATTGTACACTGTACTCTGAAAAGTCAAGAGAGATAATGCGGCATAATTTTAATATTTCACATATTAAAGATTGAAGAATGTTGTGTGGACTTAGATTATCTGTTTCTGGAGACAGACAGATGCTTAGTTAATGTAATCTGGTAAAGCAGAAGTCAAGTCTTTCTTTATAGGGACCTCTTTGGAGTAAGGTCTGTTTTCAAAAATGATCAACCTCTCTTTCCACCTAGCTGTAATCTTGACATATAAAGCATTTCCATCATGGTTGATGGCATTTAACCATGCAAAACATTCTGCTGACTTTATTTGGAGAGTGGTGCATGTAAATGGTTTAGTTGGTATTGGAAAGAATAATGTTGGTAAATTTGCATTCGACTTTCCTGAGTGAACAAGGCTTAGGTGATTGCTCTGTTTATCAGCTTGTTCTCACCTAAATAAATTTTGAAGCTGTTGTCCAATATCAACCAAATTTGAAAGCAATGTAGAAATCTTTAAGATAATAACTGAAAATCAATGACTATTTGTAAGAAAGAGCCCCAAAGTACTTTCTCTTCTGTGAGAGGAGAGGTAGAATGTAGCCATTATCTAATCCATTCAGTCTGGTTGGTCGATGTACGTGGGGCTCTGGCTTCAAGAATGTGAAGGAGAATATGTCTGTTCTGGAGGGTAGGGGTCTTACAATGTGTAAAATTCTCTGTGTTTGTTTTTGGGCTTTTTTTTTTTTTTTTTTTTTTNTTTTTTTTTGAGTTCTTTAGTCCAGTTTCAGGATTTTATAACAGATAACAAGCCTTATTTGCTGAAGGTATACTGCAGTATAGTGCATTCTATGTATACCCTTTTAACATTAATTTTAAATGCTACTCAGTAGTTTTGCAGATAAACTTTTGGTGATCTGGAAATTAGGACTTTTGTTTCTTTTTTATTATTTTTTTTACATGTATGTATACAAGAAAAATATTGATCAGTTCTAGAAACTCTCTTAAGAGTATTTACTGCTGCCTGATTAACAGGGATTAACCAGCCCCAAAATTTTGGGAGGTGCTGCTCTCAGAAATATGTTGTGATTGCTTGTAACTTCTTACTTTAAAGCTGTTGTCCGTATTATTTTCTTATAATTTAGTAACTGTTTGAGGAAGTGAAAGCTGAGGGTATTATTATGCGTTTCAGGTTTAGAATGCGAGAAAGGAAAACATAGTAATTAAAGGGCAACCTAAGGTATTAGAAATACATAGAATTGCCCAGACTGACTGGAGACATGAATCTGTGTGTGTTTTTTGTGTACATGCTTTAACTTGGAATAACCACAGCCAAAATGAATGAGGTAGCTCTTGTACAAGAATGTGTGAATTTCTCCACGCAATAAATAAAAACATAAGATGCACTTTAAGTTTAAAACCCTTATTATTATTTTTTCCTCCTGCAAGTTTTTTTTTTACAGGAGTCTTTCTTATTAGGCTTGAAATACTGAAGTCAGAACAGTGATTCTGTAACCTGTTCCAAAATCCGCTTTAAAATAATACAGCAAACAATCATTTTTAATTAATTCAGGCTGGAGGAAGGAGTCCACCCACACATGTTCTAATTTCTTATCCAGCTACTTGGCCTGACAGTTGTTGGAGATTATAGTAGTTTGGAATAAGAGACAGCATGAATTCCTGGTGCAGGCTTGCGGGTTTTTTTTCCCTTTTCTTTTTTTCCTTCGAAGTCCAGACTCCTTATATTTGTAGATTGGGAATGGTAACAGGACACAGATACATGCAGACGTGAACCAGTGTGTATACTTGATCATCTACTTTTCTTTCCCAACTTTTTTTAGATAATAAGCCCTTAGTTACTGGATATTTTTCTTCCTAAATAGGAGTTCTGTCTAGAATGTCTCAGAGCTTGTATGTCACATGCTGACGACTCAGGCCACACCAACAATAGTGCAGACCAAATTTTGCTTACTGATGTGAAAGACAGACAAAAATGTTATGTTTGCTAAACTTCATATTGACTGCATCCATGTCTTTGAAACAGGAAAGGGCATTTCTTGATGTTTGCCAATAAAGCTAATTCATGAGCTGGCTCTTGCTGATCACTACCTTTTAGTCATTTTTACCAGCTGCTGTAGTTGATAGCTGATTCCTAGTTCCTGCTTTTCCTCAGTTCTGATGTTCTCACGGTCTGAATATATAGATAAGGGAGGTACTAAAGAAAATGGCAATGCTTTTGGCCCACTTCTGTACCATGGATAAGTTAGAGATTAGACCTTCCCCCCCCCCTTTTTTTTTTTTCTTCTCAGGATTTGTTTTGATTAGAAAAATTATAATATTTACAGAAAAAGTAACTTGAATTTCTGTGACTTTTATTCTGAGAAATAACCAAGATCTCTTGGGATTCTTGCAAAACTCAAAACAAATAGCTGTTACTACCCTCAATTTTTTCAGCAGTTCAGTCTCCGTTAGTTACACCTTAGCATCACAAGGATTTTCCTAGGCTCTGCTCCCTGCCAGATTCATCTAGCAGACATTATCTCTGAATCAGACCTTGTAATAACATTAGACTGTAAAGCAGCTGTAGCAGTATTATGCCAGGGAACTCTTGTGAAACCTCAGGAAGAATAATGAACATACTTGCAGAGTGGATTATCCAAATACCATTCCAATGCCTTATTCTGTCCCAACTGACATGTGTATCTACTGTTGTCATAATTCATGGACTTAAGATGTAATAAAAAAGAAAATTACCAAGAAGTGAACAAAACAGGATTAAAAAAATAATTATACCTATATCAGGGTTTTTTTAGTAGCAAATGACTGTATCTTGACTTTCTTCACCTACCCAAGTAGTGTGGGCAGTCTCTGAAGTCAGAAGGAATCAGAGAACTCTTCATCAGAAAAATTTGGAAAATGGCTCTAAACATACTGTGTATTTCCCACTGCTATGGGAAAAAAAAGCAAAGGTGGGGGTTGGCCATCAGGAATTTAGAGGTCCAAGGGAAAGAAATCAGAGGCACTGTTCTTTTGCACACTTTCAGTGAGAGCTGATTTAGCATTGAATTTGGTTTTCTACACCAGCTCTTCAGATGAACCCTGAGAGTTTTAGATGCCACTTTCACTTGGGCTAATTTTGTTTTTTGGTGTAAGATGCTGAACATGGCAGTGTATTCCTCTGTTTATGCTAGCTGCTCAACAGCCTGTATTCCTGTTTGACAGAAATATCTGGATAATCTCTGTTACAGGGAAATGCATTCTATGTAAACTTTCGTGGAGTGTATCCTGCACTGAAAATGTATAACTACTGCTATACTTTTGTTGGTGAATAGCTTTTTGGCTGGGAGAACATATAAATAAACAGCATTATTTGTACGTATTACTATGCTTCTGAATATGTACAATAAAATACTGTGTTGCAGTGATATCTATTTTGTACATTCTCTAAATCTGTCTGCAGTGGTAGGGAATATGAGTAGTCTGGATTCCTCGGAAGGCCAGAGAGCTCTATGAAACTAGAAGAAATCTATGCCTTTTAAAGAATGCAAAGTAACATAAATAAAACGTACAGGGCTTTTGAATTTGATATGTGAAACCATGAGGAATAGAACTAGTGTGTTTGTGCAAGTCCCAGAGCTGGTGATCTGAGTGTGACTCAGTTGCACATCTGACTTATTTCTGTGAATTATGCGTGCATTTTTTGTAGTGGTAACAAAAAGATGATTGCAGAGCATCAAAAGTACACTTCATGTGTTTAGCCCTAAGCTATCATTGACAATACTGAATTTGTTAATGTTACCTGAAAAAATAAATTATTGGTACCATTTAATCCCTGTGGATAATTTTTTGTCACCTTTTACAACAATTGTGGAAAAATGCCAGTTGTGAATATAAGAATTCGCATACACTCTATATGGCATAAACCAGGACATTTCTTATTTGCTTTGGTTTTGGTATAAATGGAGAATGTTTTCTATTCATTCATTTTCAAAGAAGAATGAGCCCTCACACAAGAAGGCCTTCTTTACCATGGGAAAAAAAAAACACAACAACCCACACATTTGATTGAAAAATATATTTGTAGCATGCACACTGAGTTATCTTAACCACAGTGTCTTCCTACAGCCGGGCACAGGCTTCTGAATTAGTTCTGCTGTATTAAGGTTGCGTGTTGCGTGGGTTTAGGGTCATCATAAGTGTGCTTCTCCCTCCTAGTTGCTTTTGGCATACTGATATAGTAAATATAGCAAATATGTTCTAAATTCAGGGTAGGTGGGAAGCTTTTACATGCATACCCTATAATAATTAATTATGCATGCAACTTAAGTTTCCTCCCCCAGCTGCAGCTTCGACATGGAGAATAAGGCAGTCATTTGCCAACAAAATTAATGGTTAAATGCGTGTATCAACTTTACAGTTCATTAACTACAGGGGAAAAGGCACTGACCCTGCTTACCGTATTAGTAGGTCTTATTTAAAAGTGACTTTGAAGCTCATGGTTTACTTGGTGAGAGACCTTTTGTGGCATAGAAAAGTGATGGGAAAAACAATAGTAATAACAAATAATAGTAATAGTAATAATAATCATCATCATCATCAAGAGCTTGAGTCAGTTCTTGGAGAAATTTGACACTGTCCCAGAAGAATAAAGTGGAACTCAAGTTGCTACACTTAGTCATTTGTCTATTCATTGTAGATACACCTTATCCTTTTGTCAGTATTGTTACTATTGTCTGGTTGTCCATCTTAAACGATAATACCTGAATGAATGCAGCTGTGTCCTAATGTATTGGTTCTTCATTACACTAACACATCTCTGGCTGTCTGTACAGTACTTTGCTTTTACTTGCGGTATCTATTTGTCCCAAAGTATCTATTTAAAATGTCTGTGGTTCACAGGTGGTGATAGGTTCTTATGCAACTACTTGTTCTGCCAGTCTGCTTTTTGCCTTCACCTGTTGTCTTTCATCTTGATTAAGTCCCATAATTTAACTCAAAATAGTAAAATTACAGGTATGCCACTAGTAACAGGGATATCAGTGCTTGATTCAGTATGTTACTTTGGATATTGAAACTGTGTGTAGTTCTTTTGACAGTGTTTCTGTGTTTTTCATTATCTATACAAAATAAATTTTTAATTTTAGTTATTTGTGGCTTTAGCACATGGCTTATTGATACATGTACAGTTTGACAGTGCTCATCTTATTATAAAAATATTGCTTGAGGAACATAAGGTGCTTTTTGAGGGGAGAAGTTTGGGAGAGAAGGCTATTTATGTCTGTCTGCAAGAATGAAAATAAAAATAGTTTATATATTCGGTGAGATGACTGCTAATAAGCAAAACTTTTTGCTTCAGGATTAACCTTTGCTGATATTAAGCCTTCTCTTTATATTCCAGGCTCTTTAGGATTAACATAGAAGTGCCATATAAACAGAAGATTATATGGTGCTGGCTCACATGTATAAGGTAGTTCAAAAGAAAAATTGTGGTGATAAGCAAGTGAAAGAAAGACAGAAATTTTTGATTGTGTTTAGCATTACAGAAGATACAGACAACTAATGTCCTTAGGATTTTTATCTAAACAGCAGATACAGGAGGATAGAAATGCTGGTTTATTAAGTTATCAGCTTCAGGTATAGGATTTATTGTTGGCATGAAAATGGTTGTGGAGTCAGCTTGGATATAGTTTTGTTAAGACTGATGAGTGGTATCAGCTCAGTAGCTCTAGAGGAAATAGGTATTTGAATTTGAGATTTATGGAAGGATGTAAAGAACTTGGTGCAAAAGCGCTGATAGAGTAATGGCATTATATAACTGATTGTGGAACAGGTTGTATGAACAGCCTCATTAGAGGGCAAATGGAAGCTGGCAAATATGGTGCTAATATTTAAAAAGGTCTCACAGAGTGATCTTGTAACTATAGTTTTAGAGCTGAACACATTTGTGGCATGGTAAAGAATAGAATTAGTACATACATAAATACGTTGTGCTGGAAAGAGCAAAGTGGCTTTTTTATATTATATGGATAAGCCTTCAAAGAATTCGTATTAGACAGATTAATAAGGGCTATTATAATAGACTTGGGTTTTCAGAGGAGCATTTGACAATAGACCTGAGTACCTTAATCTATGGTATCATAGAAAAAGAGGAAAGAACTCAATTTATGGAAGAATTCACAAAGGTTTTGACAAGTTATATGCCTATCTGGGATGGAATTAATCTCAAATTGAATTGATATGAACATTAGTTACATTGGAAGCTATTCAGGAATTTGTTATAATACTAGCAGTGGTCTGCAGAACCTCTTTCCTTCAATTATCATGAGAAAATACAACATTCAGTTCAACAGTGGTGCAGTCAGTTTCTTATGCCTCAGTTATTAAAGAACCAGTGTTCTGCATTATCTGTGAGCTGCTATGAGCCTTCAGGAATTGCAGTTCTGCAGATGATACTTTATAGACCATCACTTTTCATGTGAATCTCTCCATCTGTATGGAAGATGAGATAATCTGTAGGCAGTGTGCTTCAAAAATGGTGAAATCTGTTGTAGTTTGAATATAGACACTTCTTTTAATCTTCTACCTCAGCTCTGTGCTTTTATGAAAAAAAAAAACAAAACAACAGTTGCACATTTCTCATGCAAGAAATTCTGATTGTCTCACTTTTCCTTCATTTTAGTTGTAAATATTTTTGTAGGAAGACTTATTCCTGGAACCACGAAGATTCACAACACTGAAAATTCTACTATACAGGCAGTTTGGATAAGTTAGGATAAGTAAGGCTTAAACAGTTTTGATATGATTTCTTGCCTTGTTGATAAATGCAAAGTGAAAACCACCTCTACTATAACATGCATGATGTGAACTTTAACCACTACCTCTCTTCCTCTGTTATTACCAGTCTTTATTTATGGCAATTTGCACTTGCAGTCCAGAAAGCCAACCGTATTGTGGGCTGCATCAGAAGAAGTGTGACCAGCAGCTTGAGGGGCGCGATTCTCCTCTTCTGCTCTGGTCTCGTTAGACCCCATCTGGAGCACTGTGTCTGGCTCTGGGGCCCACAATGTAAGAAGCACAAGGGTAATGGCTTTAACTTGAAAGAGGGTAGATTTAGGTTAGATATGAGGAAGGAATTTTTCACCATGAGGGCGGTGAGGCACTGGAATAGGTTACCCAGGGAAGCTGTGGATGCCCCATCCCTGGAAGTGTTCAAGGCCAGGTTGGATGGGGCTTTGAGCAACCTGATCTAGTGTAAAGTATCCCTGCCCATGGCAGGAGGGTTGGAACTAGATGATCTTTAAGGTACTTCAAACCCAAACCATTCTATGATTCTATGTTTATACGTTGCTGTTAGGACAACAGAGCGTTTTCTTCCCAGTAACTGTCAAATGGGCTGTCAGTTCTGTGCAGCTGAGTGGCTGAGCAGTGTGTGCCTAAGATTGTTTGACAGACCCCTAGTGTGACTAGAGGAGCATTTCTACTGCTCAGGTGCATGACTTTGAACATGATATGTGAAGGGCACTGTTTTAGACTCTTCTTGTGCCATAGAATAGAGTTGTTTCTAGGAATAAGAAGGAATTTTGACTGCATGGTATGAAAATAAGTATTTTGAATTAATTGAAAATCCATTGATGAATTAATCTATTAATTGATCTAAGTACCTCTGTAATATAACATTTAGTTTCAAAGTGAGTCAACATTATTAAGACAATGTAGAATGAGATGAAATTACTCTGCTCAATCTGTTTCATAAACTCGAGTAATTATTAAATTTCATGTTAAAAAGCCATTATATTCTGCAGAACAGACCTTTAAATCACTTCTGGAATTAGTTTAAAAATGTAGCATCTGTCTACAGTATGACAGTTCCTGTACAATTATTTTCTAGAAGTGAAACAGAACTTACAGATTCCCTGGTAAACTGAATCCACAGAGAGTCCAAGGAAATAATTTGCCCTCATTCACGACCTGATTTTCGTCTATGATTGTTATTTGAAATATCTTGAGTAAAGTAACTAATATTGTGTGGTGTGTACTTATTTTATTGAGAAAGTTAGGTTTGTTTGAAGTTCCAGTAAAATTCTTATTGACTTCCTCGTGGCAAAAATTTAATTTCCAGTCCTTATAAAGGGAGCATACAACCCAGAACGTAACATTTTGTTCTGTCTTAATGTTCTGCTGAACATATGTGTGTAAGCAGTTTATTTCTACAATGACTGGAAGAACAAGAGGAGCCAGAGGGTCCCAGAGCTGTCAGAATGAATAGCTAAACTGAAGCATTAGCTATAGTTGAAAATTAGGGAGTTGCTACAGAGAGCTATTAAGATGCATCTAGTGTTGTTTCCTGTTCAAATGAGGCTTTGTTTCTATCTTTTTATAAGCTTTGTTGCCTTATAGCTGTGCCAAACAGTGAACAATTAGCTTTTAAGGTAAACTAACTGTTGAAATAGCATGCAAGGGGAAGTTCTTTAAAATGACATATATAGATCTGTAGTAATCTCTTCTGTTAGGAATTAAACCTTTCTGTGTCCCCACTGAGATGTTTCCACTGTATCAGCTGGTCTGAAGAAACAGCTGTTATAAATCTGTGAGGATCAAAATATTGATTGGCATGTCATCAGATACTACTTCTAGAATCCCTCTCCTCTGTTTTATGAACATTAATCACTCCTATGCAAGCATTTACAAGTTTATATATGTTTTATGAAAAACTTGATCAGTGGTAATTTCAACTAGGTATGTAATTCTTTGTGTACAAATAATTCTTGTAATTTTTACCAGTGCAAAGAAATTTCAGCAAGGCATTCAGCCTTTATTGGATAAAATGTCTTAAGAAGTAAGCTTAAGGTTTTAGAGGCTTATTCTAAAATAATTTAGATTATTTTATTAACAAAGCTTACTGTAGCTGGCATCTTATTTTAGAATTTAGGGTAGATTTTATGTGTAAGAGTGTATTTAGGCTTATTTGACCTAAAGAGATTTTTAAGGTATCATGCTTGTCACCCTTAGTTTCCACTAAGATGCGTAATTAACATGAAAGTATTTGTTTTAAATAATTTACCTTTTTTTTTCCTTAAAGTAATGAACACACACACACACACACACACACACACACACACACACACACACTCTCACATTCTTCCTGTATATCTTTGTAGCTTTGTTCTAAAACAAACCCCGAAATTTTAACCTGTTTTAACTCCAGTTATTGTTAGTGGATGTTATGTCTTACTAAAATCTTCCAAATTCTTAACGTAATTTTTGTCCCCAGTGTACCGTACCATACAATGGAGGACTTCTGTTTCATCACAATATATGTCGTTTTACCTAAGATGCAACATATATGATGTTTAGAATTACAGCATATTACTAAGCTGTAGTAAAATTCCAGCTGAATTACTTCTCTAGGACTTCCAGATTTTGGGAGCAGTTTTGAGTGAATTTGTATTTTTAATATTAGTCTATGGATATAGGCCTGAGATACACATCATGAAGTTCAAAGCAGACAGACTGGCTGCTAGACATGGTCTAGCTGTGGCAATATATACTGATTTACTGTAAGGAGAAACAAAAAGGAGATTGTAGCTATTCTGATGTACTTGGCTTTTTAAAACAGTATTTTAAAGAACATTCTAGACTAGAGAAGGTCATATTTCTCACCTTTTGTGTTCCAGTATTATTATTATTCTTCCATCCCCTTTTGCTATGGAACATCTCTGTGCAACTTCCATTAAATGGAAATTACTTGTATCTATCTAGAATAGAAGTGTACTTGGAAGGTGAGCTAAGCTGTTCTTTCCACATTCATAAATGAAGCATCTATACTGCTATTTAGATAAGTGCATTGTGCTTTTATATAGTGGATGTGTAATGGAATACTAAATTAATTTTATTGTTCTTCTAACATTATTAAATCTAGTAGATTCATTATTTCTGTCTTCAGAAGAACTTATCCTTGGATCTGACAGTTTTCTTGGTGCAAGGCCTGAAAGAAAAAACATGAGGTACACACACCTTGATTAGTTTGTTTGTGGTTCAGTCTTCAGCTTGATAAAAAAAGGCTCAAGGGGATTATTTCAGTGTGCCCAGAAACAGAAGTTGGGTTTGTGGGTAGTCTGTTGTTGCATTCAATTATTTGAAATGTGTAATGTGGGATTATTTGTTTTCTTTAAAATCTGTAATTGATCTTCTTGAATCATACTGACCCAAACAGAGGGATGCTGGGGTCAGGTTTCCTTCCCAGATATGAGTATTCCAGCACAATATTCCAGGAAACTCTTCTGGCTAATGCTTTTTAAATAGTGCATGCCATTATGTACAGATATGTATATTTCAAATATATCCTGTTATTGCAGTCATTGTGAATATGAATGATGAGCTCCCCATATTTATCGGTTGACTAAAAAACCAGCGACATGACAAGTATGTGTTTTTAAAATGTGATATTTGTATTAAGGCAATCCACAGTGGCGTGGAGAGGATAGTGAAGCTGCCTGTATAAAGTGCTGTGTGAACAGAGGTACTGTCCTTTTCTTAAGACTGCTGCACTTTAAATGTTCTTATTCTACAAATGCTTACATGCTCAGTATGGAACTTTTGAAAAATATCCAGTTATTGTTATTAGTGGAATGCTTTGTGTTTGCAGGGTCAGACCCTGGAAGGACAAGTAATGCATGAAGGATGTAGAAGTTCAGCGGCTTTCTAAACCAGGTCACAATATATTTTTTTGCCTTTACTAATAAGCTCTTGCGACCTTGATATTTGAACAACATAAACAGGAAGTTATAAATTTAAATAAAGATTAAAAAATAATGTCCTAGATTTGCATCTGGATTTTGTTACCAGTCTTAAGATACCACCCAGAGCAACAGCACGCAGCATGAGAAATCTGATAATGTGAATCTTTCAACCTTATGCACTCTAATCTGAGCATGGTTTCCTGTAGTATTGCTGATATGCCAGATAAAACAAGCTTGGATCCAAAATCAACCTCTGTTATAAATGGATGCTCTCTGTTATCCCTGCTTGTCCTGTAATCTCTGATTAACTGTTCCCTATCACAAAGGGAAAAACATTATTGTGTTCAGTTTTGTGTGTAGACTCACTTCCAAATGATAAATGATTGTGATTCACATGACTGTTTAGTTCAAGTGCAGTTAAGTATTATTTTATGCTACATTTAAGTATAGAAATACTATTATTCAAAGCAGCATCTTCAAGGAAAGTGTTTTCATGTTTCTTCAGAGGCAGTAAAACTTTTCATGATGGTGATGAAATTACTGTGATATGGCTTCCTCAGAGTTAGCTTTTTTTTTTCATTTAGTTGAAGTGGTGTACGACAGATTACATTGTCTGTAGAATTAAACTCTTAGAGCAAAATTTTGTATGAACAAATAAAATTATTTATTTTGCTGTCTCTGCTGAATAGAATTTGTGAATAAAAATACCAAGATCTGGTCCTTTACCTTCCTTTTTCTGCCTGTGCAGATTTCCGTCAGAAGTTTAGATGTGAATTCCAAAATCAACATTTCATTATTTCACTGAGAGAGCTTTTGTGTCTTTCTCCTCTAAAATATGCAGAGTTACACATTAGCCCCGTCTCACTTAAGGATTTTCATATTTTTAAAGAATCAAGAAAGTTTTGAGAGGAGTGCTGCTGTCTCTTATGCTAGAAATGTCCTGACATTATATTGTTTTTCTAAAAACTCAATAAGGCATTTCAGAAGCATAACCAAAAAAATAAAGCTACCAAAGCTACCACAGAAACCCAAGCCACTGAGATATAAAGTGCTGGGGAAAGTATATATACCATTTAACATTAGGCATGTAGCTTGATTAGGGAGATGTTCTTTCTATCAATCATTAATATAGTTATTTTGTTTTGTACAGCACTTCACAGTACAAGTTGAGGAGCTCTCATTTGTCTTCTGAAGGAGGATATCTTGTCTGATAGCCTGATACTGTTAGAAGAAAGGGCAGGTGATGAGGAAAGAACTAATACAAGTGAATAGTGGATTATATAATTAGTAATGGAGACAAATCCTGTAGAGATAGAAAGGCAAAGAAAGAATAGCACTGAGAAGAATATTGGTGAAGTAAACAATATACCTGTCATGTTAAATGACTAAGCTAGTCTACATGGCTGAAAAATCTTGCTTACTGATGTCCTCTGGACAGGAGAACAGATTAAGAAAAGTAAAAATAACCTATTCCCTCTCTCTCCTCCTCAAATACTTTTGAATTTGGGTCCATGTCCTTGGAGATGGAAAACAGGGATTTAAATCATTTTGGACAAATACGAATAAATTCTCTGTATGGAAGCTATTCAGTTTGTTTTAGCAATGAATTGCTGAAACCTGTGAAAGCTGTGGAAGAGTGACAATATTCACAAATCATGTACCACTTGGTGGAGGTGACAATAACTAAAGCCTTAGAAAGTGAGGAATACTAGTAGTATAGCTAAGACTGAAGTTGAAATAACCAGAACTGAAACAAGCCAGAAGCTGAGACCTACTTTTTTAAACTCAAATCTTGCTTTTTTTCTTTAGCTCTGTTATTTTTGATCACTACAGAATGGCCATATTTTTTTTACACCTCGCTGTAAGTACTGGAGGCAAACAAAAGTTTATATGACATACAGGGAGATGGATCTAAAGTTTTCAGTGGTAAAACTGGTAATAGAGACCAACTAACTGTTTCCTGTAGCCACTTTATTACATAGCTATATTCACTGAGAGTTAGAGACATGGTTTTAATTTGCTTTATAGCTTAGATTTTCTGTAAAGAAATTGCATCGGTAAAATACTACTTGTAGTTGTAGTTATGGTTCAGTGTCTGTGGCTAAAGATTGCTATTATGAAAGGAGGGGGAAGCATATTTCTAGCCCTCATTTTGAAATGCATGTAGATTGAATTCAGGAAATAAGTATGATTTTTATCAACCCAAGGTGAGATAAGAGCAGGAAACCCTTATTCTTCTCATAGTGGAACAGCGTTAAAATGGTAGTTTTCATCCTGTAATAATTTAATTTCATCTGATGTAGATAATGCAAACAGTTCAGCATGCACATAAAGAAACTGAGGCCTGTAAAATGTTCTATATGCTATAGGGATACAGTGTCGGGGAAGAGAGGTTGAAAATGTGGCAGCTGTGGTATAGTGAGAACCACATGCCTAGGAATTTGGGATTGCAGAAAGAGATGCCCTTCAAATGTTGCTGTAGGAAGTTTATTGGTTCATTTTTTCTCAGCTACTTTAATTTCTGTCTTTCTGAAAAATAAACTAGCCCAAGAAATCAGAATCATATATGGAACTTGGTTTCTGTATTTATAAGGCAGAGATAGCACCTAATGCCAAACAATGATGTCTTAAAGTTGAGATTTTCTGTATTATTATTACTGGACCATCCTTAAGGCATACAAATTTGCAAGAACTGGGATATAAACTAAATGTGCTAGAACACACATCACTGGTAGACAACTTTTCATGGCTATTCCAATTTTTTTCCCCTCCTTTCCCAGTGGAATCCCTTAATATTTTTAGGGGGCCAGGAGAGTGTTTAAGGTCTAGTAGGTTCCTTGTAAAGACTGATTTTTAACAAGGGGTGGGTTGCTACACGTGTCATGAAGCTTTCTGGGGAAAAATGGGAAAGACTTCAATTCTTTTCTCAGATCTCCAAGGGCACAGGATGTGATTGGAATTTTTGGAAACCTAATTTTTTGTTATAAAATGGAAATACTGTGTACAGACAAAAGAAAAAAAAAAGATTGCATTTGTGTAGCATGACAAACTCCGAGCCTTGTTGTGAAAGGAGCAGCTGGGATCTACATTACCTTCAGAGAATAGGTGTGGTTCATTCTTAGTACTTCACTAGATTTATGTAATTCTATTTGAAAGGAACTTGGCTATCTTGCCACTGAACTTCAACAAACAAAATCTAATGTAGCTGTTTTCCTTTGAGATTTGCTTGTGCTTTCTATCTAGAGCTGAGCCAACAGACGATTCTTTGCCTCAATAGTATCACACATGACGAACAACTGTTATTGGGAAGTCTGCTTATCCTTTTGAGTACATGAATTGCAATTATGTGTGGCCTGGAGGTCAATGTTGAGATCATGACCACTGTGGAGAGTTCTTTTGCTACTTGTGTCCAGTGGGCTAGCACAATTTAATGCCCTTTCAGCATGCTTAAATTTTAGCATGTAGAGATTTGAGAAGGGGCTTGAGAACTGGGAGAGGCAGGGTTTGTGGAGCCTTTATTTAAACTCTCTGCAGCGTGTGGAACGTATCTAAAGTTACCTGATGGTCAGAGGATTTAATGAACATTTTTGAGTAATGTCTTTAAGGTCAGATGAGATCCAGATACCTGTTTTTTAAAGCCTGTTATTAGAATTTAATCCTTTTTAATTGGATGAAAGAGACACAGTAAAGATTTCTTTTTTTAAAAAAATGTAGGTCCTAGTGGGCATAATGAGTAACTGTGGATGCTTGATTTACTATTTGCACTCCATAGAGTTTGGATACTGTTTCAAGCTATTGGAGGCCTACTGAGTCTCTTTCCTTGAATGAAGAAAGCCTTAGCTTACACGTAAGTTCAGTTAGGCTCGAAGTTTTGAAGCAAGTATGGTTTTCTTTTGCAGAGAAGAAAGATTCATGCTTAGATGCAACAGTATTGATCTTGGAGTCTTCCAAGCCCTGCTTCACTGATGCTGTTTTGGTGTTTGGCTTGAAAGAAATAACAGGTGAAGACAGTCTGTGTGTTATGCTCTCATTGGAAGTAAAAAAAATCGAGAGGATTTTATCCTTAATCATTTGACTTGTGTTTTAATTTCTAAAAAGCTGTGTAGATCTTGGCCTTTCAACTTATTTTCTTATACTAAAACATGAAAAGCGAATGCTTGCATCTTTTTATACTGTTGTAACTTTCTATCTCTTCCCTCGTGCTCTTCTTCCCTCATCTACTATCTGAAATTAAAGTAAGCACAGAATGTTCACTAGGCCAGATATTTCATTCCTTGAAAACCGGACAGTGTGAAAAAGGGATATAGTAGAAGGAACTATGATGTGATGCTGACTTCCCTGCAGTTTAGCTAGTGAATTTAGGGAAGATTTCTTCAGATGATGCTATTAATATAAGGCAGATCCTTGTAACTATGGGCCTGATTTCAGGCTTTCCATTCTGATGAACTCTGTGAGATATAGGCCACAGCATTTTGTCAAGATACTGTCATACAAGTTTAAGAGCTTTTTTGAATGGTGATCAACAGTGAATGAGGAGGAGAAAGCAAGTTATGCAGCTTTGAATAATTTTTTCATGAAACTTCCACTTGTGAACATCTTTTGGTCTCTTGGCTGAGGTAGTTTTGGTCACGTGTGTTACCAAGCCCCTCAGAAGTAAAAATTGACCATATACTTGGAGATAAGTACTCTTTTTCCTTCTGCAAGATCAGGAGCGTTCCTACTTCTGTTTACAAGGACAAAGCTCCATTCTCTTGCCTTTTTCTTTCTCTCCCTGTCACTTCACCCTCCTTCTCTCTTCCTTTCTCTTCCTCTCTGTCTGTTTTTCTCTTCCTGTTTCCTCCTTCCTCTTCTCTTTCCTCTTTCGTGTGTGTCATGCATTGAAGCTTGCCAGCAGATCCTTTGTTATGTAACATTCTAAATAAAATAACGATTGGTCAGTGCCTAATAGAACTATACAATTTTATTGCTCAGTGTTAAGTAAAAATAAAACCTAAACAAATATAGCTAACAGAAATATTTGTTCTTCTTCTCTAACACCTCAGATTTTTAATGTATAATTGGTCTCTGCAGATGAGACAGAGATCTTGCTTTAAGGGGTCTCAGAGTCCCAGAGTCTCCAGCTTTAGGTCTTAGAAGTAATTTAGACATTTGATAAGTCTATTTTACTAATCCTGGAACTTTTGGAAACTTGAATTATGATTCAGCTTATTACTCCACATCTGTTTAAATGAATGTCCTTCATAGTCTGGAAGCTCCCCATATCCAAAGCCAAAACAGTTTGGTGTAGTTCATCTTTGATATTGTAGTATGTCAGTCTCATACTTAAGGATGAGCAATGTAAGGCATATAGCAAGGGATGAGGTAATTTTTTAGACCAACTAGTTTACTTAGGGGAAAATGAATGAGCTTTCTGGGTGCTCAAGTCTTTGTTTAGCTACTAAAAAAGGTGTCTTAATAATACTTTTATCTGATCAAAAGACTGTGGGAAACTACAGTGGGTCTGTGGATTCCCTGATGGAGGGCATGGGAACAGAAATTAGCCTTGAAGATATTAAGGCCTACCTGTGAGAAAGATGGGATTAGGGGAGTATCTGGAGATATTAAGGTGAACCCGTGAGAGAGAAGGGAGTAAAGAGCAACATTGATGATAGCAAAATTAGCCAATGAGATGTTACTGCTGTAACTTGTAACCAATAGTGAAGAGACACATGAATTGGTGAAACTGTATAAAAATGCACTTATGGCAATAAATGGCATCTACTACTTTCATCCTGGAAGAACTTGGTCCGTGTCGTTTGTCTGTCTCAACCGTGACAAAAGACACAGGAAAAATGAGTTTAAGTTTTTGCAGCTTGTAGCAGTAGAAATTCTGTGAAACCTCAGTAAATGTTTATGAAGTGACATTTGTGATCTGCTAATAGCCACCTTCCTCTGGTACAGAATTCTATTCAGGAAAACATGAGAGATTGCTTGCAGGTTGGGGAGATGAGGCTTATAGGGATGGCAAGATCTTTAAAGAGATGAATGGGTGTAGTTTGAGGGAGAAGTAAAAATTTCAGGAAGATGAAGAACATAGAAATCTTCTTAAAGGCTTGTGAATAATGACACAGGTCTATTATGGACAGAAGTTACGTTTAATGCATGCTGTAGATCTGTCTAGCCATTTAAGTTGTGACTATGTGTAATTATTTTCCTTCTGGGTGCTATTGCTATATGTGCTGTCTGGGATGTCCCATATATTTTGTCTATGTCTAAGGTACTCTAAAAAGCTCTTTTTCAAATGTAAGAAACTCAGCTCCATATTCCTGATGGGATTAAAAAAGCGAGATAACTGTTTCTCTGTGGCTTCTGCAAAGACCTATATATTAATAAAGTAAAAAATGTTCAGGCTTTAAAGCTCACGTAGTAATCTAGGTTAAGATGGCTAGACATTGTCAGGGAGAATGTTCTGCTACCAGTGATGTTACATAAACTGCCTTTTTGGAAGAATGGAATGACAGCAATTACGGTCAATAAAGTATTGAACATTATAGCTAAACTACACTGAAGTTAAGCTGCATTTGACAAAATCAACACATCAGTAGAGTACAGATAACTCCCTCCCTTCTATATATGAGTAGTGGTAAGTGCAGGCATGCTGTGAAAGTACAGATAAAGTGTATTTCTCTGCAGGTAACCTCAGTGGTACTCCTATATGAAAGATACCCAGGCTATAGTTCTGATATATGGCAGCTCTGGCTTAAACTAGGCATGTTCATTTGTAATACGGTGCATACACAAGGAGTCTTCCTGACAGTGGATTCAGTGTTCAATGTATTGTGCTAAAAGTTGTAGTGTTTTGTGCAAACACGATATTTTTATGTAAATGTGTATATACACGTAAATATATATTTACACAATCTATATATAGTCTATACTACTGGGGTATAATATAGGTATTAAGCACTGTATTCAAGGAATAGTGGGGATATTTTATACGTTAAACAAATTAAAGTAGAAAATGTATTACTTGAAGCTTAATCTATTTCTTGAGCTATTCTTGCTAGTGTCAAGTAGTCAGAGACATATGGGTAGTGTGTATTAAGTAACAGTGACATTAGAATATTCTGAGGACTGACCATTGCTTGCCAGTCTTATATAGAGTGTGGAGGTGTGGAGAAAAAAAGCACTAGCAGGTAAAAGGCTGAAATCCAACACCTTTGATTTTGTGGTCATCTTATGATAAAGTACGTTGAGGCTATGTTACTCAGTCAATACCTAGCACCTTGGTAACTAGCCCAAAACAGGTATGCTTAAAGTATTTTACATTTTTCAGTTCAATTTATCGTATAGTTTGCATTGATGCTTGCTTTAACCAGCAACTGGGAGCTTTCAGACCGCTGTCAAGATGCCATTTTGCTGCTCTGCAGTATCCAAGCTGTAATTTTGTCTACCTAAATCCCATTTAAGCATCACACAATCACTTAGTAAAATTAAGTTGGAGGAGCTTTTATATCAGCATGTGGGTCTCCCTTAGTAGGCTAGAACATTTTTATCTTGGCAACAAAATGAAATGTGACCTGCTAAATATTGTGTGCTTGTTGGAAAGAAAATTGAGTCAGCAGAAGGGACCTATCCTTCAGTCATGAGAGAAACAGAAACACAAATGGGGTGTGGCTTGTGTCACTGTTAGCTCTTTACTGAATAAATGGACAGGTAAGAACAATTGCGTTTAAAATTTTGTGAACTCCTAGAGAAGGGAGACTTGATTTATTTTAGTACCTGAAACAGAAGATGATGATAGGCACAGACAGCTGAAAAGCAGTTTTCTGAGAAGTAAGGATGGGATGAGTGGAAGGACTCAAGCAATCTTTGCATGGCTTGGTTCACAATCATATACATTCCCTTTCTGCCAGCCTGCTGTGTTTTGTAAGTGCAGAAGGTGATTACAATTTGCTTTGAAGATACTGTGAACAGCACACAGTTTTCACAGATAGATCTGTCCTTAGCTTTTCTGCTCAGTTTTTAAAATATGCATATATTTTAGTCTTTATTTTGAATAGTTTTAATCAAAAGGGTTGTAATTTTAAGATCCGTGACTTGAGCCTGTGTTTTCTTAAAATCCAATTGCCTTGCAGTACATACTATGCTATGATATATTATACTTAATGTTTATGTGTGCAGTTCACTACTACTGAAATTCTTGAAGCTGCAGTGTGTATGTTCAGTGCTACATTGTGCCTTTGGAGTAAGGGTAATAATCAGGAAGTATAGTTATTCTGAAATACAATTCAGATGAAGATGTACATGCATATTTTGAGGTCCCGGTCAATTTAGCAGGGCCAGTAGTCCATGTTACCGTCTATCTACCATGTGATCTATAATTTCATGCCCTTTATATTAAAATATGACCTATATAGTTTCTTAATTTCAGCTGTTATAAGCAAGGTAAGTTTTCCACATTTATACAAGAATGTCATGGTGTGACTTCTTTTTAATGAATTTTTTAAATGCAGTAGTATATTTGCTATTGGAAAGAAAAGGTTTCTAAGAGCCTTTCAGTGTTATACAAGGTAGGTTGGACAGTTGTCTTTCTGTTACTGCAATTGCAGAATTTGTCACGTGTCTTGTAGATAATGTAGCATGTTTAAATGTCCAAGTGGAAGGACTGAAACTTTGCAGCAAACAAGCCAAATGTTTCCCTAAAGGATTAGTCTCTGTACTCCACTTTTCTTACCACCTGACTTCACCTTGGCTCAACACAACACTACCACATACGTGCTAGAGGATTTATGTATTATTCATTTTAAGTTGCATTTTTCATTCTGTGTTCGCCAACATAGAAGCTGCTGTGCATTATGGTATGTATGTGTAGAATTGTGCCATAGCTGTGTAGATGAGATTTTATGAACTGTGGTTCTGCTTATCCGGTGAAACTTAAAGGCACAAATGAAGCATTGAAGGCATCATATCATATTGTAATATCTGTAAGTGCACATCTTCTCAATCACGTGCCACCTGACTAAAACATTTGATTTACCGTTTGGAAGCATTTCACATAACTTGGAATTTGCATATCATAGTCAATTGCCTTGCTGTGAAAGTCTTATGTTTTTAAGTGTCCTGAAATATTAATTGTTTTGCTTTGTGCAATTATTGAGTTGTCTACTGATGTTTAGAAATGTTACATAGAGAAAATCAGTATATAGGTCATGAAATAATTAAGGGAAGAGATGGAAGATTAAAAAAGAGTAGAAAGCAAAATAATTCTAATTTTTCATGGTGAATTGCTGCATACATTGCATCTTTGAGCAAGCTGGCCAGCAAACATAAATTTAATCTTAGTAGTTTATTCAAACTGCCACACTGTGCTCAATATCTTTAAAAAAAAAAGGTATATTTAGGAAACTAGAGCACACTTGTACTTAGTGTATTTTTAGCAGGGCCTGTTACGGCAGGACAAGGTGTAAGGGTTTTAAACAAAAGGAGAGGAGATTCAGGCTAGACATGAGGAGGAAATTTTTTACAATGAGAGCGGTAAAATACTGGCACAGGTTTCCCAGAGAGGTGGTAGGTGCCTCATCCCTGGCAACATTCAAGGCCAGGCTGGATGGGGCTCTGAGCAACCTGATCTAGCTGAAGATGTCCCTGCTCATTGCGGGGGGCTTGGACTGGGTGACCTTTGAAGGTCCCTTCCAACCCAAACTATTTTATGATTCTGTGATTCTAAGTATTCACCAAATACATTAAGCATTTTAGTACTACCGAGAGTAAGACTGGATTAGGTTTAAATTAGGTTAAAACATAATGACTGATAGTGACTTCCCTTAAAGATAGATAAAGGAGGGTAATTGTTGTCCATGTTCTGGTTCAATCCAAATAGTCTGTCCCACCACTAAATTGAAGGTTGACTTCTTTGCTCTATGAGAAAGGATACAGGGGAAAGATGTGATGGTGAAAGAGTGAGTCCCGAATTAACAGGAAAAGATACAGTGCTGCCAAATGCAGGAATTCACTATCTTTTCCACATGTACATACTGACTTCCCATCCAGGTCTATATGGCATCAAGATTCCTGGCCTAATGCTCTATCTTTATTGTTCTTCTGGCAGATGGCAACTGCAGCTTTTTCTTCCAAACAGCAGGTGTTATAGGAGGGCTCTGACAGTGTCTGCTTTTTATGAAATAGGTCTCTCACTTCTTATGTGAGGACTGAGCTTCTACCTCTTTTCAGTCTGAGGTGTTACTGTCTTGTCTCCAAAGAGGATGTTCTGTGCATCAGCATACGGACAAAGCTGGTGGGGGTTAGATTACCTCTCTCCTGTTAAAGCCAGTTAGTTAAAAGACTGTTAACTGTTAACCGACTGTTAAAATCAGTCACTTAAAGAGTATACAAGAGTTTTGGGGAAAACTGGGCTATGTTGTCTAGTGGTAAGGCAACTCGTATCTCATATCTATGCCTTGTTTTCCATGCTTTTTTAGTACAATTACATACTTTATTCACTGATTCTGTATTGAAAAATACAGAGGTGCTCACTTAAATGAGAACAGGACCTCATGACTTCCTTTGGACTACCTTTACCTTCACTGTTGCATCCCATAGCACTCCATGTGCATTTGCAGAGAATCAGGCTGCAGAATTCATCCAGGTTATCCTGTTGTGCCAGAGAAGCAGGACGTTCTCCAAGAAGAAAGATAGTTTTGGTTTTCCATTGTCTGGCAGAGTCTTCAGACTTGGACTGTGGAATATAAAAGGTGGTCACCACAACTGTACCAAAATTTTTGAGTGCAGGTTGCTGCTGTTGTGCTGGTCCTGTGTGTGTGGCAAACTCACAGCTCAGCCATCAGATGAGGTCTCTTATTTAGTCACAAGGGTGCCTCGTTGTGAATCCTGAACAGACTATGAATGGATTCACTATCTGCTGTATAACACAACGTAGATTCAGTGTCTTTCAAAAGACAGAAAAATAAATCCTAGATCATAAAGTAACTAATTTCTGTGAAAGAAATCGAGAGTAGTAGGAATTACAAGAATGCTGACAAACTGTTGGCAAAGCTGATGAAGCATACAAAGCTAATTGAAGTACTGCAAGTAGGTTGAAAAGTTTTGTGTGCTACCATATGTCTTCAGTCTTTACTAAAGATTATTATAGTTTACAATATTGTTGGTCTGCTATTGAAAAGCAGGAATAAATTTCTAAGCAGAAGAAAATGGATAAATGAATAATGTCTTATTATGAGATTCCATCCAGTCATTTGGATGAGATAGAAAAAGTATTATTTAAGAATCAATGTATTGAAGAAAGAAAGTAGAACCAATATTGATTGAATTCTATCCAAGTATATTAATGAAGATCATGCTGACAAAAATACCTCAAATTTGTCCAAATTTAAATGTAATGATTTGTGTTTCTTGCCAATTCTGTTTACATATTTTAGTGTGATCCATAGTGATGTAAACATTTAAGAGTTCTAATGTGTCTTTCAAAGGTCCTGCTCACCCTACTATGAATATGTGTATAGTTCCTATGAAGGATTTTTCCTTTTTTGTCCTTGGATCTTTGTCAGTGCATATGATCTTTGTCTCTCATTCAGTATGTTTTATGTATCTGTGTTTTAAGGCTCCGTGTATCTAAATAGCACCACGTTTTTGTTTTTTTTTTCTTTATAAGTGACTAGAAGGGATGTTGTTATTTTCAGCTAGCTAATAGGAATGTATAAGGAGATGCAGACAGAGTCTTGGTGGTTTGAAGTGGTATAGTAATAGGCAGTGGACACAAGATACAACAAGGGAAATTCTTTTTTAGATGTTTGGAAAACTTTGTTGAAATATAGATGGACTGAAATGAATGATCAGATAAAAGACATGCTGATATTTTCATTCTATGGCTGAATGAACAAGCAAACAATACAGTTATGAATGTAGAATTTCTTCGAATGTTGGTAAGAAACTTTGTTAAAATATACTGTGATGTTCAAGTTCAGAGCTGTGAAAGCAAAGTACTGAAATGAACATATTCTGAGTACTTTCTGAGTTTAATAAATTTTTATTTGGCTACCAATTCCTAATGAAAACTTAAATTTTGGAATATAATAGAAGTAATGAACCTGATTCAGTCTGTCCAGTGTATCAGCACTCTTTTCTGATTGAATGAAGAGAGCACAAATATCTGTATGTCAGTATTTTGATTTAAATTTTAACCTTACTTCATCCTAAGTGTATGATTAGCGTGACTGAAAAATTCTGAAGCCTTTTCGTTGTCTGGTTTCAGTTCAGGAAGGTGAACGGCATCAAAAAAACAAAATACATTGGGAGAAGAGGCACCAAACACCTTGTCACTATGCACTTACATGTGGGACAACAGTAAATACAGGGCATGGACGTTGAGGAAATAAGATTCTCTTGTGTTGTTTTTTATTGTTCCTTAAACATTTTGCTTGGGATATGTTCTGCATCAAAAATACTCTAGGGTAACTAGATAAACACTGCAGTGTTCTTCTGTTGGTAGGACTATGGTATGTCTTCCCAGAAGAGAAAGGATCGTGGGGTAAAAAAAAAAGTAAATTGCAACTCAAGCACTTATTGTGAAACCACCCTAAAATTTGTAGATAATTTGTACAAGTATTTGGAGACTGAGAATATTCTGGGTTATAATACTAATAAAAGGAGTATTGAAGGGAGGCAGAAACTTTGTATTGAAGGATTTCAACACTTCCTCAACTATTGAACATTAACACTGAATTAGGAGTAGAGTTATTCTTTATCGATTCGTTATGGAGTTTTCCTGTGTCTTTCTGGAACACCTAGTTGACATTGTATCAAACCTCCTGTATCCGTGAAGTATGAGTTTGATGCAATAAAACACCTCCTGCATTCCGAAAACCATATTAAAATGAGGTCAGGTAGCAGTGAGAAGAAAACAGCTACAGCAAACTGTTGAAATAACTTCTAAGCTTTGCATCATATACACCTGTTGTATACATAACATTTCTTCTGGTAGAATAGTCTAAAGTCTCTCACAGGGCTTGAGGCATGATGGAAGACCACAAGTCCCCACACACATAATTTACTTTGATCATATAATTTTCTTAAAAAATAGCAGCATTCAGTCTGTTCTAAAAAGGCTTTGCTCCTGTGATTTATGTGCTGTTTGTTGTCAGCAAACTTTGGAGACAGGAAAGCTCATTTGACACCTAGTAGGGTACTAAAAATATTAAAATGTCTAGAATGTTAAATGAATGCTAAATATTTAATAAAAAAAGTTGTGGTTTTATTTTTTTGTGTGTGGGGTTTTTTTTTGTCTTTTTTGTTTGTTTGTTGGGTTTTGTTTGTTTGTTTGTATGGTTTTTTCCCAGTGACAATGTTACTTCTCTTAAAAAGCTTAAAATAGCCCTTATGGAAGGTTTCGGTCTGCTGAGCTGGAAACCAAAACACTCTCTAATTATCTAAAAACACAGGTTGGAAGAACATGTTCTGTTATGTTCCCCTGTCAGCATGACCTAATCATCATCTGACTGTTAGGTTCAAGACATGAATTTGTGTTTTCGTTCATATTTAGCCTGTTTGACTTGCTGAATGTTGTAGGACCTTTTGCCATCCTTTGCCTTGTACAATGTCAGATGATTTGAAACTCTTTTTGTTACAGAGCTCCACAGGCCAGCTCTCTAATGACTATGATCTTCAGTCAATACGATTCTCATCTGGTTTGTCTTAAGAGATGAAGACTTACGTAGTCTTTATCTAAAGCATCTCAATTGTATTTTAAAAGCATTATGGAATTACCACCTTAAGATGTGAGCTGTGAGAGTATGAGGTGTAAAAACACCACGAAAAGTGGACAGTACTGATTGAACAATGTAGACTAAATGTCTGAAGGGGTTCCTGGCAATCAGAAAAAATGTCTTAAAGAGGACAAGTAGGAAGAAAGGAGGGGGTGAATGAAAGGAGAAAATAAACCTGAAAAATTGAGGAAAAATTGGTTGAAATTTGAATAAAATAGAATAAATTGATTCTATATGTAATAAATTCTGTAACTTTTTTAGGAGCACAAACCAACAGCACGTATGTAAAGGCTAATAGGGAAACTCTTTGTAATTATTTATAAAGCTAGAAAAATTGAGGGATGAATTTACTGTTCGATCAAGAAAACGTACAAATGCTTTCCCTAGACAGCAAATTGATACACAGAGTGGTACTCTGGTACAGAAACTAATTTCTTGCACTTAGAAGTTGTCTACCCAGTTTGCATTTCATGTCAGCCACCTGCCTTTAAAGAAGCTACCTGCCATATCTTATTGAATTTCATTTTGAATAATATGAATGATTAATTTTGAATAATTAGTGATTCCTCAGAATCAATACATGTGTAGTTACTTAGGCATTAAGTGGCATAAAATATCATTTTGTAATAGGCCAATACAGTGGGTTTTCACTATGATACCAGTTACTTATTATCTATTTTTCATAATCAGTTGGAACAAACAGGCCAATATAGATAGAATTGCATTCTCACAAATCTTGTAGTCTTGTCAGGATGCAAAGATTCTGGGGGATCCCAAGCTGTTCTGTCACTTTGCACACTCTCTGGAGATCTTCATAAATTTTATAACCAATTTTTTTTTTTTTTCTCCTTTTAAAATTTTTTTTTCCTGTTACAGAAATTGTTATATGCTTACACAGACTTGTATCAGGGATGAATGTAGTTTGTTATATGGTAGTGTGGGTTTCATTATAGACAGTTGCACTGACCCATACCAAGAGGGGGTGGGAAGTAACAGAAGTGTTGTTACTTTTTGCACTGCCAGTCTTTCACTTCTGCTAGGGTATTTTTCCTACTCTTCTTAGTTGTCAATTTGAGCAAAATCCAGCTGTTTCAGAATTATTTAGGTATTGTGTCAATGGAGAAGCTACATTTAAGTGAAGCTTCTGACACTCAGTATTTCAGCAGTGTGCACTTGGAAGAGCCTTTGCACCTGCTTTGAGAATAATCCAGAATCTAAGCTTTTGTCATCTGTTTTCCCTGTTCACCATCTATCCCACATCTATCAATTTATCTGAAGTTCAGGAAATGTAATCAAATTTCTGTAAATGTAGTCTGTAAGGAAAACAGAACTTCAATTTGTAGGTGAAAGATACAATGTGGAGTTGTGGGCTGCATCATATTAACATTATTTTATTTAGCTGCCTCATCATCTTCTGATGGCACTGTCCTATGAGTGGGAAATCATAAGTCTGTATTAGAAGACACTCATGACATTGAGCTCAAGAAGGTTCCTTTAATAAAGAAAAAATGCAGCGTGAATGGACTGTTCTGCAACAAAAATATAAAACAAAGAAGTGAAGGGTTTCAGGAAGGGCTGTTAGAGTTTGGGAGGAGTTTGATAGGACTTCCAGAGGAAAAGGGAGTTGGAACCTTGTTTGGAACTTGAAACTGGAAGGCAGAGGAAGGAAACCATGTGACAGTCTGTGGGGCAGTCTTATGAAGGGAAGCTTTTGTATTTCTTTTGTGTTTGAACTTGGGGAGGCTTTTTCTGAGGTTCACATTCTATTCTTAAACTGGATGTTATTTTTAATTACTATTGTGTTCTTCGTGCAGATGAACAGTGCTTTTAAAATAAAAACAAAAAGAAATACAGTAGCTGAGGAATGAGATAGTCCAGGTGCCATGTATCAGTATTTGAATTCTCTTATTGCAGAGAACTGTACATGGCAGCCTTCTTAAAGATGTATTTTGCATTTGGATGGCTTTCTTGTAATTGCATCTGACTGGGTTAGTGAGTTAGGCTCATGAGGTACGCAGTAATGATCTGTAGCAGATCTGCAGTTCTCTGGCAACTACAATAAAAATGGGTCTTGTGCAGTATGAGTGCATGTCACTGTCACGTTTCGAAGCCGTGTTGATTTAAATTAATTTTAGCAGAGTAAAGAAAACTGTTTCTAAATTCAGGTAATAATTTTTCATTAGGTCTTGCTTCCAATCATTGTCACATTGATCTCTTCAGATCTTTATTCCATATGAAAATATGGACACACAAAATCACCACTACCAAGAAGCAATGACAAAAAGTAATAATTTTCCAAATATGACATTCTTTTTAATCCTGTGGGAGCTTTTAAAAAAGGTATTTTAAATTTGTTGCCAGTTTTAGACCACCGGTAAATGTGAGAAAGCTAGAATTAATATGGGTATCCAGCTGTGGTGGTTGGTTGGTTTATTTGTTTATTGATTGATTGATTGATTTAAAAGTGTCTGAGGCAAAGCTTCATTGCTTGTTTTAAACAACTCTTCCTGGTTGGGAGCTGCTGTAATGTTGGGGTGACTGAGTTTGGAAAGGCAGGACAGAGGCCAAGATCCTGTGTAGCTACAATGAAGATGATAGCAATGGTGATAACGCCTGAAGGATGGATAAATATGTATATAAAAAATATGGACGTGCGCAGACACACACTGGCATACACATGGAATTTAACTCAGAGTTCTAGGGTTCTTTCGCAATTGCTGTTTAGACATAAAGAACTGTGCTGCTGCATTCACACAGGAGAGCTCAAAAGCCGAAATGAGAATGTTTGCAGTAACTTGCCAGTCATTTGAGGCAATGCTGTACTAAAGATTGCATGTAATGTGCTATTTAGTACATTTATTCCAGCATTAGCTATGCCAGGCAGGGGAGGATGTTTTTCCTGTTTATAAAATGGATGCTGTGAGTTTTCCTCATGGCATCATTAGCTTGAAGTACAATGTTAATATTGCTCCTAACCAATTCCCATTTACCCACAAAAATCTGTAGTTTGAATTGAGGTATTTTAAGCTTGAACAAGTCAGCTGCTTGCAAGTTATCAGTTGAAGTTCCAGTTCTGCTTACTCTGTCTAATAATGCAGTGAAAATACATCTACAAGCCTGAATAAGCACACAAGCATCGATTGCTAATGAAATAATTTTGTTTATAAATTGGAAACCTTTTGTTCAAGCTTGGCCTATCTACTAGTCTTGGGCCTTAGGGCTTTAAACTCAAATGGAGATAAGCGTGGCTGGTAATTTACAGTATCTAATGTTTCAGGGTGCCTTCAGGATCCTGTGAAAGGATACATGATTAAATTAGATCTCCAAATACCATAATGAGTTTACGGGGTACTTTTTGCATCAAAGGAGAAGATACACAGCAGCTAGCGTAAGGAAATGCTGAAGCAAGGTAGGATTTCAGTTACCTCCTTTCCAGGGTTTCCTATTGACTAAGCCACACCTTTGGATACAGCTGGTTCATGCTTTTGTAGTACATCCCACAGCAGCTCCTTCTACACTCCCTCTGGGGAATAATAGATTCTAGACCCTCATATCCTGATGAGGTTCAATATATTCCACCCTTTTTTGATTTCTTACCAATGAGGCATGAGAAGGCGAATTTCCCATCCCTCTTAATTCTTGATAGAGGAAGGCTCACAGGGGAGAGCAAATCTCCAGATCTCTTCATGCCTTTGTTATCTTTGGGAAATGCTTTTATGCCAGGGTACTGCTATCTTGTAGTCATTTTATATGCTTTGAGCGACACTTGCTTTATTTTTCTCAGCTTATCTAGGAGCCATGGGGCCTTAGACAAAAAAAAATACTGTGATTCTTTGCTCCTCTGGCTTGCAAGAGCTTCTGACAGAAATGCAGGTATGACATATTTTTAGATGACTATTTCATTGATTAAAAATATAAATGAAGCAGATAAGGATGACTCTTGTTGGGCCTAAGTTACACTAAAGGTTTTTTGGACTTTCTTATGTTAGGGATCTGGAGTTCAGTTCCCTGCTTTATTTTTATTTCATTAAATTGTGGGCTAGTAGTTTGATCTCTTTTTCAGGTCTGTGTCAGTTTTTTCCCCCAAAGATTGACTGCCGTAAGTGCCACTACCATATACCAATTAATAATTTGTTAAAGTTTTAATTTTTAAAAGCACTCCTATTAAACACATTCATTCTAGATGTCTTACTACATCTGTTTTAGCTATACCCAATTTCAGAGTGATTTTTTCCCCATAACTCATTTAAGAAAATTACTTCTGTAGTGCAGAGTTCTTGTATTTACCCCAATTTAAATTCTTGATGGGCACTCAGGTTGTATGTACTTCTTTTCAGTTATAAGCTGCGTAGAAGTGCAGAAACCCTAGGAAAGAAATGGAAGTCTCTTAAAACCTCAGTAACTCAAAAGTTTATAAGGTTTCTTATCCATGCAAATTTTCCTTGTTTTCCATCTTTTTTTTTTTAAGGCAGTATATTTACAAAATTACTTTGAGTGGGCTGTTATGTTAAACTGTGCCATTCTTTCAGGCTTATTGCCTAATTTTGTATTGCATTTGCTTCTTTGTAGGGATAATTTATGCACAAAGTGTTGTTGTTACCACTCCATCTGAGTTTAAAAACTTGTCCCGTTCACCAGTATAGTAATGTATTTTAACTACTCAAGAACACAGAAACTGTGTTAAAGAGGCAGCATATTTGAAGCAATGGCATATGA
The DNA here is from genome assembly GCA_013399365.1 of Pampusana beccarii. NCBI lineage: Eukaryota > Metazoa > Chordata > Aves > Columbiformes > Columbidae > Pampusana > Pampusana beccarii. Next base: position 258,449 of record VWYH01009359.1, read on the forward strand.
ACAATAATGAGCATAGAAGACATCAAAGGCTTAATTTGGAAAGAAAACCTGTGCTTTGGAGTGATGCTCATTGTCACTGTGAAGAATGGCTGTAATTTTTGCTCTTAGAAAATAATGGCATTGATGAACATTAAAATAATATCAGTGCTTAATGTAATATACAGTTAAGTAATGCAAAGACATGAAAATTAGTTTGTGATTGTGCATATTTAGATTACACTTTGGGGTTCTTGTGTATTGCATATTTTGGGGAAAAAATTGCAAATGATGTGCTGATTTTTTTCTATCCAGGAGAAGAAAGCAACTTTGGGGCTTTATAGATACATAATGCTTCTGTGTAAATCTTGCAGGAGTCAACAGGGCTGAACTTGCTAGGAATATTTTGCTCAATCCAGTTCAACAAGAAAGCAAAAGAAGAAAATCTTAAAACCAAACATACTATGTGGGAAAACATCTCAACAAATACAATGTTGACATCTCTTTCCAGATTGCATAGGTACATTATGTTTTCTTGAAATTTCCTTTTTTTGCAATTAAGTTGCTGATGGTTTATTTAAACCTTTATTTTGCATTGCATAAATTGCATTGCATATGAAGTTTTTGTAGAAGCCAAGCACGTCAAATGCCAAACTCTGGAGAAGACAATGAATTTTTTCTTAAATATTGAGGAAGATTTAAAATTGGATCTTTGCTTTTTCTTCATGAGAGTAATGCTTATTCTCACCGCCCTGACATCTCAGTAACTGCTGTCAGTCAGTGTGTTGGCCTTTAAGCCGAGGGTCATGGATTCTGAGATAGGCAGAATAGCTTGGAGCTGTACAAGTATTTAGGTGTCAGTAGGATTTGACCCCAACAGTAATGTGTCATGTGTACCCAGGTATAGTCTGGGACTGTAAGATGTTCTCTGATTCAAACTGTTTGGAAAGGTGAAGGATGGTCTCCCCTCTTTATCTTTCTTGCGAATATATGGCTGTTACTGGTCCTGCCATCTATATTTTCACGCTGCTGCCTGTAAAAAGTAGTAATTTAGCCAAAGCACTGGAAGTACTGCTTCATTCCTTCCTTGCAGTGCAGCATGATGTGCAGGTTTGCACAGAATCTGGAGAGCTACACATCTGATTAAAGTATATGAGGCAGTCGGTACTTGTGTCTGAAGATGCAGTAGGTGACCCTGATGACTTTTTTTCTACATGAATCAAACTGTTCTAATATTAAACCTCCTTATGAAAGTAATCTAAGACTGTGAAAGTAGACATGGGAACAGACGTCAGCTTTCAAAACTTAAGGTAATCAGGTGAGATTTACCTACAGTGTGCACCAGCTAATCCTAGCAAATGATGCTTGGGTAAAGTGGTGCTGTGTCCTGAAAACCGAGATATAGACATCACTGAGATCACTCCACTTTCAGAGGGAAGGATGCAAGCACTTCCAGACTATTTTGCATAAAGAAGTAACATGAACTGTAATTTTTGAGCTATCTAGAATACATCCTCTAAATACGGGGAAGTTCAGTGCTTCTGTAGCTGCTCACTCTGAAATGTGATCTTTTCATGGGCTAAAGAGAAACCTCACATGGAGAACAAATGATAAGTGGGTGGGCAGCATTTTATGATACTCTTTTTTTTTTTTACACTGATTTTATTTTTAGGGTAGAAATCTGCTTATTCTGAATTGCCATCATCAGTGTTACACTATTATGGCTGATATTCAGAAATCCCATTTTTCTGGTAATCTTTTGAGTAGCAGAGTAAGGTATTCACCACAAAGTGGTTGGGAATGCCTTCTATGGCTAATTGACTCCAAGTATTAGCTCCATTCAGAAAGAGTTGCCTGCTTTAGAATTAATTTACACAGGTTGTATCACAGGACACTTCAGAGCATGATGCTGGGTTTTGGTTATTTTTGGTTTTGTTTTAAAATATGTAGCAAAGTTTCCACCTGGTACGTAAAGTAATGGGGAAGATGAAGAAGCTGAGGTAAGTAGTGTGAGGGAAAACATTTAGTTAATGAAACTTCAGAATATTGGTCTCTGTCTTACCATTATCCCTTCTCAAATTCCCCTTTCTAAAAACAGTGTTGCCTACTTCTTGCATTCTCCTATTATATGTTTGGGATTTGTTTGTTTTGTTTCCTGGATTCAGAATCCAGTTAAAACAAAACCCCAAATCCATATTTTCATGAAGTCATCTGTGATTGCTTTCAAACTAGTGATGCCAGAATCCTGTCCTCATTCTCTTAGTAAATCTTCAAAAAAAACTTCACCTTTTCTGATTTGTCTGGTGCTGATTTACAGATATATACTACACAATCAACATTTCTAATAGAAAATAAATCCACTACCAGTTTCACAAGCATGAAATCATTCTGATGCGTTCAGATTTTACCATTGTGAAATTATATTGGAGAAAAATATTAATAAAACCTATGCAATGTGAATGGCTGTTACTTGAAAGAAAACCTCATTAGATGTTTGAAAAAGCATGGTTCTCCAAGTGGAGAAGACGATTTTAATGTTTTTAAAAAGACTAGTAAAGAGAAATGAAAATGGCAATATAAACTAAAGAATACGTAATACATAAAAGGAAAAAACATAATGGGTATGAATTAACATTTGTGAGTAGATACCGGAAAGGTAAATAAATCTGCGGAGAAAAAAAAAATCTTTTGGTATTGTGGATAAAGACGGTAATAATTATGTGAGAAAGAAAAACGTCCACAAAACAATTGGGATGGTGTAGATCTTCTATTATTTAAGGATTGGAATTGATGAAATAGTTTTAAGAACACTGCAATACTAGAAAAACTTGTAAGTCTTAAAAAGGGCAGAAGCTGTACCAGCATTTGAAAAATGAAACGAAGAAGTTTCAGATAGTGGTAAGCAGATTAGCGTTACACTATTCTAAAGAAACGTCCTGGAGAGGACTGATAACGGAAGGCAGTCAAAGATGCATGATACTTTCGAGATTAGTTAACAAGAAATTAAGTAACAAGAAGTCCCATGCTGGAAAATAGTTTCATGAAACAACTATAACAAAATGTTTGTTAGGTTATGCATTTTTACAATGTTTACGTATTTAGTTCTCTGAATTATTTAGCTCACTTTGATCAATTTAATCTCATTAAAATTAGTATTCTGCAAAGGCCAGTGTATCACAGGTTTAATGATAACCAGGTGATGAGTTTATAACCAGGTCCAGAAGATGTTTTCTTGTCCTGAGGCTGTTTACCATCAATATAAGACATCTGCAAGGAAACCCAAATTTGTTGCTAATAAATATTACAGATGTCATAACGATTGACTAAGCAACTATTAAAATAAACAAAATCAGGTGGAGTTTTACAGCACAGTTCAGATTGAAAAGTATTATAGCATAACCTCAATTGAATAGAGTATATGTTTATGAACAGATGGTATAAATCATACGTACAAACATGCTATTAATACCCATTCAGATAACTGATTTCTGGAGAAGTTGTCACACAGCAAGGAATTTAAGTGCTGTATGTAGCCAGCTGTCCATAATGTAGATTAGTGGCTACAAGAGTAACAATGATTCTGCAGTACTTGAGAGAAAAATCAAATGAGGAATAGGCAGTTCTTACTGCACTGGCATTAGCACGTTTTTTTTGGAAAAAATATTGTCTTAATTCTAGTTATGACATGTTTAAAAGGTTTTTGACTAAAATTGTGAGAATAATTGATAATTCGCCTTTTTTTGTATGAAGTAATTTTTTTCCCTGACTTTTTTCCACAGTAAAAAAAAATCACCCTTGTATCTTAGATATCTTAGGCTAATTTTTTTTTTTTTTTTTTTGGAGGTGTTTGATTATGTACTTTAAATACTTGCAGCATTTGGGAGTAAACAAATTAAAAATGTCAAAGCAAATAAGAATTAGTTCAGCAGGACAAATACAATTTTTTATATATGTATATATATATGTATATATATATATGTATATGTATATGTATAAAATATTTGTCCCAAATCTCACCAGGTCCTAATTTTGAAATATTTTGAGGCAAGGCAAAAGAGTAGTCATGACTGTAGGTCTTTCTTGGAAACACTTTCCTAGCTCAGCAGGATAATGTGATATAGGCATCTCTTTATGAAATTGTATAACCTAGGCACTGCATGTGACCAGACTACATGAAGATAGGTTCTTTGTGTCCTAAAGTATAGGACTCTTTGCATTAGCCCATCATGTCTACAGCAGTTAATGGAAAATACATTAGTTCTGGGCAGAGAACCAAGAGATTATTCTGAGGGGTGTATTAGATACGTTCTTGATTTACTAATCTCAATGCCCATTCAGATTTTTTGGTGAAAACATTTTAAAGAAGATCTTTGGACAATTTCTATCATCAGAACAGAATTTGTAAAGAATTTTCAACTCTACAAAGTTTTTCTAATGTTCTTAAGGGCAACCAGTACTGAATAAATGTCCAGCCAGAAAAAATTCAGCCAGACTGTTTTTGTTCATGAAATTCTGATATGAATTTAGGACTTGTTTTTCTAAGTCAAGCATGTGCGAATTTGGAAATGCTATCTTTAGAAAAGCCTTAGAGCTTTTGAAAAAGTCTCTGATTTTTTTTTTTTTTTACTTTTCAAGTAATCTGTCAAAATAATTTAAAATGAGTTGCATTTGCTTCCCATGAAATTTGTACAACACGAAGTTCCAGTAAGAGACATGTTCATGATTGGTGAATAATAGGGGCAAAGGAAGATGAATGAAGCTAGTGTCTCTGTTGTAGAGATCTATTATGAGTATGCTTTTATGGAATTTGACCTGCTGCTTGTCCTGCTGCAAAATAACCGTGTTGTGCCAAAATAACTTCTTGTAAGCAGGAGCCTAAGCTGAATTGACTCGAAGTTAGAGCTTTTACACAAATACTGCTTATTTGTGTTGCAGCTGAAAGCTGGTGAATCTGTCATTCAGCTGTTGTTTAGCAATTTACTATGAATTATTTATTATTCTGACATCTCTGTTCTTTTTCTGATACACAGGAAGATTTCAGGTGAAATGCAAGTGTATTTATGCAAATAGAAACTTGAGTTAGATTAACTCAGTGGGATACAATTCTATAACAATACTATTTTGTGGTTGGTTTTTTTTTCCTGTGAGACAGAATTTAATAGCGTTTTCTTCCTGAATTCCTGTGTTTATCTTGAGTAAGGCAGATAGATGGTTACAAGAAGGATATCTGTGGTCTTCTATGAAATGCATGATGCAGTAAACTAGACAGAGAGAGATTTCTGTGGTCTTTCTATGTTCCTCTTAAATATTCTTTCCTAACTCTAGAGAAACTGCTGTAATTTTCAGTCTGGCTTCTTCATTTATCCCAATTAATTTTTTGGACAAGTTATACATGTTCAAGTGAGGCATATGCTGCTTATTTAAAATACTTGCAAAACTACCTATGGCTCTGGGGTGAGAGTACTCATTTAGTGTGAGGATGAATGGCACTACCTTGTCTCCCAAATATACTCTGGTAAACTGCCCATTCTTTTGGTTAAGATCTGAGGGAATGGCTTAAAGTTGTGTCAGAAGAAGTTCAGATTGGGTATGAGGAAAGAGTTCTTCACTGAGAGCGTGGTTGAGCACTGGGACAAGCTCCCTAGGGAATTGGTCGGGGTCCCAAGCCTGTTAAGTGTTCAGGAAATGTTTGGACAATGCTCTTAGCTACGTGGTTTAACTTTTAGGTAGCCTAGTGTGGAGCCAGGAGTTGGACTTGAGGATCCTTGTGGGTTCCTTCCAACTCAGGATATTCTGTGATACGGTTATGGGTCAGAGTACTTTTAACCTTTTAACTGGACTCTTCCCAACCTATTTTCCTTCCAGTTATTTCCTGTGATTATACAGGTCTCGCACTGCAACTATAAACAGCCTCTCTCCCTCCTTTGTTCTCACTCCTCTTACTTAATTGATGCAAAGGTGTACTGTTTAGCTAGTTTTTGATTGATTGCATTATTTGACTGTTGGTTGTTTCTTATGTAAAAGGTAGAGGATAAGTGTCATTCACATCATTACTATTTAGAGTTACTCCTCTGACTGGTTCAGACTTCTTCAGGTTTTTTTTGTAAGCAGAATTTTACCATATTTCATAAAATGCAACTAAATTAACAATAATCATGTATGCATCTGGTAATGTTACAGAAGTCATTTCTTCCCCAGTGACTGCTGAAATCCAAACACAATGCATAAATACCATGGAAAACAGAATTGGGTATTTATATGTGCATGAAGTTGCTGCTGTTAGTTGCAGTGTGAAATCCGGGAAACACAAAAGTGCAGAGCACCATGTTGAGAATAACTACTGATTCTGTCAGACTGGGCTTGGAGTGGAAAAATAAGGATCTTCCAAAAATCTATTATATGAGAAGAATGGGGAGGAAGAGGCTCTGATTTAAGTTTGATCGCACAGTAGGAAGCATGTAGGGCAGATAATTTGCACAAAATGACCTGACACCCTTACACAAAGTTTTCACATTCATGTCACTGTGACTCCTGCTGAAGTGAAGCCAGATGTGCACCACTTACAATTATGTTGTTAAAGTGGGAGATCTGCTAATTATATTTTAGGAGTCTGGAGAAATCCTAAATTGAATGAGGAAAAACTGTCTCCTTGGCTTATTGTCTGAACTTTTAAAAAGTAATCTTATGTTAGAATTGTTCCATTAAAGTATCTTCTTTCAAATGTATTTTAGAGAGGGTCTAGACAGTGAGATGCGCGGAATATATGAGTACATCCAGCTTCTCTGTACTAAGTCTCAAAATGTTACATATGTTTTGAATTTTGCACAATTCATATGAATTATGAAATTATTGTCTTTAGATGAGATAGTTAAGGTCTGCAAGAGAAGTTAAATTACTAGGTCAGTTTCGAAGATCATACTTTGTCAATTTGTTCAAGGCTATGCAATGAATCACTGAAGATTAAAGGCTAAAACTGCTTAATCTTGAGTATTTGTTGCTCACTCTATCAATTGGATAGGCTTTTCAAGGAGATGCTGATAGAAGTATTTTAATCTGCTGGTAGAACATATGAAATAAATCAAATGATGATGACAAAATAATATCTTCTTAAAGCATTGGTAAAGGAGCCACTTCATGTCACTTCCACAGTTCAGTAGGCTCATAATACTTGCCTGTTTTAATCCATGTGTGGTTTCAATATGGCTGAGATGCCTGAACATTTTTAACAGGCATTGGCTTAAAGACAAGAATAAAAATAACAGTTAAATGGTCATATTTTGAGTGATGAAACATTCACTGAAATGCTATCACTATGAGGCACTGGAAAGTTCATCGTTAGAATGTTGAATATGTTGAGTTACAGAACAGACAGACCGCAATCCACTGGGGTGGTTCAAGTTCAACATCCTATTAGCTTACCTCAGGTAAAAGACAGGTATTGATAATTTTCAGATGTGTGTCAGAAAAAGGAAAGAAAAACCCACAAAACATATTCTTCAGTTTAGCTTTGTGTGTGTGTGCTCTGAGGATTTGAGATCATGACTAACTGAATTCAGAGTGCCTTAGTTCACAGCTATTTTAAATATTTTATTTTGTTTAGTTCAGAATTTATGGAAAACTGACAGTTAATAGATGAATTAATTGTGTGCAGATTAATATGTGCCTGTAATGTAAATAAATCCCCCTTGAAAATCACTTCCCTACTAAAGGGTAATATGCCCAATCCAAGTTTTTACTAGAATTGCAAAATTCTGTGTGATGCCTGATTACAGTAAGTAAGCAAAAATATAAATATGAATCTTCAGAACATGTGCATCAACCTAATCTGGTAAAGGCTTATTATTAGTTCTTTTTAAGTATTTTAGTTGAATTTTCATGTACAGTATGACACATGGCAGTTGTCTAAGCACTGTGTATTTTTTATTTGTTTATCCATTTTTGCCAGTATAGCTTTCTTCTATCAACCCTGCACATCCCCTTCTGCCCCCAAAGTATAGAATGTGTAACACTGCAAACTGGAGCATTCAAAAGCTTGAAACTTAAGAATGGTGATCTTCAGAAAAAGGCTATGTGTTAACCTCTTTCATCTGTTTGCAATAGAATCTTTAGTTTATTGGTCACATCCTGTTTGGTTTTTATTTCAGGGTGTTACAAAAGTGTAAGATTTTTCCAGTCTTCTTTTAATCTTCAGATGTGGTCTTTTGTCTTACTGCTTTCCATTTGTACCCTGTCATGAACACAAAATGACTGATTTCCTTCTTAATGTTTTTATGTTCTTTTGTAAATATTTTCTATTATTGTATTTAATAATTAAATAGTTCTAAAGCATTAAGTAATCAAAGCAAGTGAGAATCCGCTATGAAGTCAGGCAGAGAAAGGTATTACCTCCATTTCCTAGCCAGTAAATGGAATTTCAAAGAGATTATAAGCAAAATTTTCCCATTAACTTTTACTGCCACATGAGATATTTGGAGCCCAATCTTTTCTCCAAATACACAAAACCAAAGCTGAAATCTGCAAAAAACTTTACTGCTAAACTGCTAAACCACTCTTTTCTGCTTGTTAAAATATACACAAATAAGGAAAAGTACAGGGGAATACAGTGATATATGGTTATCTTTTCAATAGTGCATCAAAGGCAAATCCGTTATGGCAGGTCTGCTCTAAAGTAGCAACTTGATAGAGCTGTTCTTTGGGAAAGTTATCATTAACACCAACAAAATGATTTATCTTTACCCAACTTGCTTTCAGTATCCAGAGAGCTGTTCTGACTTGCCGAAATTTTGACAGAAATTTTAATCCAAAGCATAAAAATCTTAGTCTCATTTGGTTTGCTTAAGATTTTAGTTTTAATTACTTCAAAATTTTCTTAAGTGATAAAATAAGAAAGTTTGTGAAATACTGTCACTTAGTTGGCTTCTTATTGGTGTGTGCTTACTTTGGTTCTTTTATAGAATTTTTTTTCGTTCTTTTACAGATTTTCTCGAATCATTATCCTAAGTGAATGGATAATGTAAAAAAGCTATTGTGAAATTCCCTTCTTTTTGTAGTACCCTTGCAGACATCTGAAGATTCCCTTTGGTCTAAACAGAACATCTTGAGTTCTTCTTCGCAGTGTTATCTGGACTTCTAATAACTTCTCTTGCCCTCTGAAATCTAGATACTTTAAAAAGTGCAGTGTCAAAACTAAACTATTGCTCAGGTCTCATCTTGGGCAATCTTTTGCAATCTTTCAAGTTTTTACTGCTGTTTCTAACCTCCAGCTACTTATAAAAGTTCTAACATTGATTATTGAAATCTAAAAGCTGGACATACTATACTTCTGATTAGATGCCACGGAATTATACTCACTCTTTCTGTCACTACATCACATGGGGATTCGTGATCTGAGGCCCATCGTAGCTCTGATATTTCTATAGAACTGCTGGTCAGTAATTGCTCCCATTCCTGTGTTTGTGGAGCTGATTTCCTGGTGTAAGTTTTGAAATTTGCTGGATATCAAGCTCTGCTTTTCAGACTTCTCTGGCTGCTAGAGGACTTTTAATCCTGTTTTCCAGGCTGTGCCACTGTATTAAGCATACTTTTTGTTCTATTTGTATAATTAATGAACGTATTAAATAGTATTCAATGTGGAACAGAATTTGCAGAATATTGCTTTTTGTGTTCTTCTGTTTCCATAGTGAATACTGATAGTCAGTCTGCAAGTTTCATACTTAAAAAAATTTCAGCTGGTAATTTGACTTAGCTTTTGCTTTATGGGTATAGGGAATATATGTAATTTATTATTTAATCTAAGAAGTGATTGGTACTTCACTTGATTTCTTACTTTTACTTTGCACTGAGGTAATTGACAGGCTTGGCATAAAAAACATTTAAAAAAATTTTGTAATAGTATTATACTTTGGCTGTGGCTCTCTGTAGGATATACTAATGGGATAGATGCCACGCAGCTCTTTCCCTGCCATTTGAAAAACTTCCCTTTGAATTAGCTACATCTCTGGAGAAGCTTTGTGTTGGCTTCACCATCTCCTTAAAGATAATTAAGTCTTAGAGCTAGCTGTTCCTTCCTGTTCAACCTCCCTAAATGTATTGTATGGCGAGAAGAGTGTTCTTGCTGTTTGGTCACCTATTGAGTTGGAAACAAGACTTGAAAAAGCGCCACAAGTCCACGTTGTTCATTGTCTGTGTTTTAAGGATTTATGTAAGATAATATGACAATGTTATATTAAAAAAAAAAAAAAAGTAAAAATGAGTAGTGGAGTTCTTTCTGTATTAGGAAAAAAGATCTCAAATCTTTGAGGAAACAAGGTTGTGATTATTGTTCTGTCCTTGCTCGTATCACAGCAAAATAGAACCTAATTCTGGTCAGAGATTTTGCATATTATAGTAAATTCAGTTTATTGTAACGGTTTTACTGATTCTGCTTTGGTGACCTATGTTCTTTGCTATAGAAGCAGAATAGTTTACTTGACAAAATGCACAGGCAATGGGAAACTGGGAAGAGGACAGTAGGAAAACATGCTTTTTTTTTTTTCTTTTCAGGATGATGAGTAGCTTCTCTTATCTTACAAGATGTGTAATAATCACCTTTTTCAATGTTGGTTGTCTTATTTCTTTCTGGTTTAGCTTTGAGGAATGGTAATAGAGCTGTTGAAAACACTAAGTTAGGCTTAATTTAAAAATCAATAAAACCAGATAAGACACTTGCCACTATGCCAACTGAATATTTTCTTAGCGGAAATAATCAACATTTTCAGAAAATGAGCAGTTGATCCAGTCAGTGTATTATAGAAGTTAGCCACGTATAAAGTAATTTGAGTCTGTTTTGTGCCACCATGATTTTTCTCTGTGATTACTTTTCTGCATTTAGGAAGAAATACATACAAACAGCTTCTAAATTTAATACACCTTCCTTTTCCGTCATGGCTTTTATAGTGACCTTTGATTAGAAGGCAGTCAATTACTATCCCAAGGGCACAAAGGATAAAAATATCTAAGTCTGTCCAGTGTAAGAAAAGTTAGAGAATGCATACCAAAATCGAAAGAGAAGAATACTTCCCAAAAAGCTTTAGGGGTATTTGACTGTTGAGATATTACGAAGGTTATTTATAATCTTGGGTATGAGAAACTGAGAACCTCAGAGCTTGATTCTTTTCCTGAGATTCTTTTCCTGAGAAAAATGTAATGCTTGAGAAGATGAAGCATGACTGAAAAAAGAATGCTGTTGTAACCTCCTTATATTTTGATAGCCTCTACTAGGTTCAGCAGGGGTTCATCCAGTTAACATGGAAGTTGTTTGAAAAAGTAAATATTTGCAAAATGATTCTATCCTATTGATAATTTATTATGTTGTTACCTACCAAGCATAAAAGAAAATGTTCTTTCCAAAGAAATTTGTAATCCCTGATTTGTGATTCTTATGCCAGGTGATGTTGTCAGCTTCCTTTCTTTGATTGGGTAATTAGCAGTTTTCTTCTTATTTATTTACTGAATTTGGAAGTCTGTTGTCCCAACATTATAAAAATGAAACAAAAGCAACAATCCACAAACCAAAACCAATCAAAACGCTGGGGCAAGAAGCTTCTATTCAAATTAATATAGCTGTATTAGAGTTCAAGTGATCCTCATGTCAGATGAGTATGCCAAAGAATTTGATTCAATAGAATATATATTTTTAAATAGTATTTTTAGTACTTAGTTTGAATTTATCCAAGGGAACAAAACAGTAAGTATATGTTTAACAGCAGATAGGAATGACCAGTGGTCACAATCCAGTACTGTTACCACATTCCTGTCTTTGTCTATACTTATAAATGACCCTCAAGTCTGATGCTTTTATTCAGAGATGCAGTTTGAGGCCCCATATGAAATGGTAAGGGAACTACTCAGGAGCTGTTCTTTCTCTGTCATACTGGCTGCTGCATTTCATGCTGCCTGCACCTACTTTGCTACTGGAGGAACTAACCAATTCTTTTTCCATTTTGCAAGTGCAATGGATCAGGTTTTATAAAATGACTTAGATGTATTGGTAGCCTGCTTATATCTCATGCACATGACACTTTTTAATCCTTACATCTTCGGTTTTCTTTGTGCTTTAAAACCCCTCAGTATTGATACTCCAAACAGATCACACAGCTAATATCCAGAAATTGGACCTTCTTGATCTATACTTCAGTCTCATCTCAGTGTGCATTTTCAGGAGCTGTTTCAAGCCAAAATGTGATGGTGACTACCATTTTCTTTTACACAGGGCACCTTACACAGAGGCTTTTCTGGAATGAAAGCCTCCTGCTGGTCTTCATGAGCATGTAAAGATATTACTCATTGGGCTTTGAGGAAAGAAAAAACTATAATCATAGCTCAGTAGGATATGATGATAAAGGCTGTCCACTGGAAAGGGGAAGAGACTTTGTGTTTTACTTGTTTGAGGCATAGCATAAAATGCTGAAAATGTCCTTGCAGCATGAACTGGAAGACAGGCTTTTCATCTCCCAAATAAGTGTCACAGTTCCTTTAGAAAGAACGAGTGATTCTCTGACCCATTTACAAAAGTGATGTTGTAAGTAAAGTTTTAGGAGACATCTGGAGACTTGGGATTCCAAGTGCACAAGGGCATTCTGTGGTTGTACCAGGGAAAGCCTGTTCTGTCCTTTTTTCCCCTGTAAATTCCCAGAGATGTGGATTGTCACCTATTGTGTTTCTATTTTTGCCTAGTTACATGTTATTTGAAGACCTCCCAGATACTGCTCCAATCACTGCAGTAAGTGATTTAGGTCACATTTCATCATTGTATCGAAGTGTACACTTTACTTTAAACACAGGCCTAATTCCATTGCCCTCAGTGGAACCTAAACAAGCATTAGTAGTTTTGGTCCTTGTAAATGCTTCCTGTATGCTGCTGATAAACTACAGAAGTAAAATGCTACCTGTAGAAGTGCAATGAGCCAGCTGTAACTATGTCAGTATCAGTTGTGCTGCATCAGGAATTTGTGTGGTTTGGAGTCTCATTGGCAACCACAGGCATTTTTTTTTTTCTTCTTAATGCTGTTTGTAGAAGATAGTTAAATGAGTCTGATGGAAGTACTGAAATATCTTCAAGCTGTACCTGAGCCAGTGTCTGGCCATGTTCCTTCCTGTGCGTAGGCTTCTTCCTCTCATTCAGCTCCAGAAATAAAAACAACACATCAGAAAGAAATTCTGATTTTTGATTTCAGGTGACCAGATGAATGCTGACAAATGCTGATCCTATGAATACTCTCCACTGGTACCTTCTTTTGTCTAGTAAATTTGATTTAGGATCCTGTCATGCAGTGTTGCTTAAGTTAATATTTTTTAATCGCTTATAAAAAAAACCAACAAACAAACAACAAAAAGAAACAAAAACAAAACCCAAAAAGGACGTTGAAGGGTAAACCTAACACCCTGTAGTGGAAATTTCTGCCCATAAGTCCCATAAAACAGTCACACCCAATTTATTTTTTCCACTTGCTTTTTCTCAAGACAAAATTGTACAGTGACCCGTTACACACAACCATGTTTCTGTAAGTGATAAACCAGGCTTATACTATGATATTCTGGTTTTACACTAGGATTTCAAATAGCGTGTAAGAGGTAAGCCAATACATTCATATAATTTATTTCTTGTGATTTCCTTCTATAGTCTCAAATTTAAATCTGACAGTTGCCTATCTTTTTAAAATCATGTCCAGTATCAGTTGACTTATTATTATATTTTTCTTATCATTTTGTGATACTTGTATTACTTGTATTACTTGAAATAAGATCTTATGTATACAGCAAACACTTCATGTAATTACAGGTCCGTTTTTGGACATAGTTAAGCTACTCTGTTTATGTGTAGCACTGGTGTATAGGCTACATATACTTTATATAGCTTTTAGTAGTTTATTTTGGTCTAGTTTATTTCCAAAAGGATTCCTAATGCTTATTTAAGGTCACAGGAGTACTAAAAGGTCTGTAGTGTGAATTAGATCTACAGCCATTATGCCTGATGCCTGTACCAGAAGCAATAGCTACCAAATTTCTGCCACAGGACTTTAGTCTCTTAGAAAAGTTTGGAAGACAAAAGCTAGGCCTGAGACTCAGTCATAGATTTCTACATGCTTCTTCTAGGTTCATGGCTGCATAAATAAATAAAAATGTGCCATTAATTATGTATTAATATTTCCTGATTTACACTTCTAAAAATATAAGGCAGTACTGTTACCCAGATAAATTTTCCTTTCATTTGTGACAGAAAGCTTACAGGGAAGAAATATCAGAAATGCCTGACAGGATCCCCTCAGCCTTTGCAGGATTAGCCTTTTGTCTTTTCCAGTTCCTACATTTTCTGGTTTTTTAGACACTGATTGATTCTGATGCTCCTAACAGTTATTTAGAATCCGAGTCCATTGTCTCCATTTATTCGTTGGCAAATTCCAGTGACAAGAAGTTAGTGTTTAATTTACTTCTCAGCTCTGAGTTTTAGCCAAAGCCCACTGAGAAACACAGGGATGTTTTCATTAGCTGTTATGGGCTTGGTATAGTTCTGTGTTGTTGGAACAACTAAATGGCTGTTTAATGTAGAGATAACCAGCCAGCTCAGCTGTTGGCAGCAGTGTTTCTGGATTATGAGGTAACTCAGTACAACTGCACTACTGCTGATAACTGAGGCAGTTTAAGCAGGGCTAGCTCTAATAGTCCTCTGGCCTTGTGTCGTGCAGGCATACTATAAATTACCTTACACTTTGTTTTTATTTTCCTTGATTCAAATTTGAGAAAAGAGATGCTGTTCCCTTACTACATAGGAAATCATAAGTTAAGGCCATGAGCCCTACTAATATATGCAAAGTGTTTTGTGACTTTGAGCATGTAAATTATATGAAGGGCAAGCTATTCATCCTCACAATTTCTTTTGGCCTTGGAGTATTTATAGAAGCCCCCTGTGGAGCTGCGCTATGAAGCATCCTCCAGCTGGGGAACATCTGAAGGGTTCTCTGAGGAGTATGTGTACACACTGAAAACTCATTAATAGTCACACACAGTCCTACAAGCAAGATAATTCCTGTGGTCTTTCTTTCTCTGAAAAAATCTTTGTGTTTATTTCTTTAATTGTGGCATCTCCTTCTTTGGAGCATTTTTTGTTAATGCTCAAGGTTGGCTTCAAAAGGGACTAGATGTCTTAGAAGTCGCTATTTTAATGGCTGACAAAACTCTTGGCTCAAAATAGACATCCAGGGTCAATCTTGTACTTGGTACTCAGCTGTTTCCAAGCCCTGCAGTACAGAATCTAAAACCACCTGAATATGTGGAGAACAGAGCCATAAATAAGAAACATGGAAGACAGAAATTTTAGATTCTATGGCAGGGGAAATGTTGGTGCACAGAGTAAGTAGAATAAAAATGCAGAATTATTATGTAAAGTTGTAAACATTGTTTCTTAGCTCTCTATGTGTATAGATGGCTGAAAGAAGCAAGGACTGAAAACAGGCAGAAAGGCAGATAGAGGTTGAAGCTGAGATGATGAAATGTAAGACAAGGAAGAGGGATTTGGAACAAGCAGGCAGGCTGGACAGACCAGGGAGAGTCCAGAGGTCCCTGCCTGTACTGGTCCCATTCTGCTTCCATAGGGTGGAATCTCTTGCTGGTTCTCTGAATGATGGTGCTGGGAAGGTGCAACATCATGTTTGTCCCAGGGTCTTTGAACAGGACAGTTTTATAGTCTGAGCTGCTTTGAATGGTCATTTTTACTCAATACGCAGCATTTCACTTAGTGACCAATTAATGATGAGTATTTATTCTTCTGACTCTGTTTCGTATCCATCGCAATGGTTTTTAATTATAGCCAGAGATTCACAGTTTAAGACATAAATCTGTGAAAGCTTTCATTGGCGTTTTATGAGCTATAGATTTTTCAGCTGAGGACCTGATTAAGATTTTCTGTCCCCAAATTCAGGGTTTATCTGTGTTTGCATTTGAGTTCTGATCAGGATTGTGTTGTTTTAAGTGCATGTCTTGATCCTACCCACTTGCTGATTTTGTGTGTGCGTGTGTATTCCAGACTGGATTATTTTCACGTTGTTCTAAAATAAAAGGTGTGTTCTGGTGTGCAGTTCATAGGATCTGACTGGATTTGTTCCAAGATAAGTTTAAAGTACCAGTCTCCAAAAATGCCTACAGCATGGATGTCAGGCCCTCTGCACTGGTGTTTTCACTCTTCAGGTCCATTTGTACTCCACTGTGCTACTTGTTAGTGCAGCTACAGCCAGCTTGTTGTTGAGATGGCTACATAGATGCTTCTGTATCAGCAGCCTTTGCCACATCACAGTGACGCTTCGACACAGAAAAGAGAGCAAATCCTGATACAAACAAATGATAATTCGAGTTAAAGTATTAGTAGTGCTATTAAGTCGAGCTTGTGACTTGTGTGGCTCGTTTAAACTACAGCAGTTTAAAAACTGCTGTTTGGAATGTGAAGCATTGTACAAGTGACATTATTAGCATACTTTTGTGGGTTGTACTTCACCTAATCAGATTCATATAGAGAACTACAGGAATATCGGAAGACTGGAGGAGTCCAGTTTATCCTTCCTGCTGTCACAGATATCCAGCTTTATGAGAAATAGTCAAGAGAGTGAGCAGAAGCTTAATGATTTTAAAAAAAGAAAAGAAAAAAAAAAGAAAAACTCATCATACTATTTAGCAGGAAAACAGTATTTTTCAGGAAGAACACTATTCATTAATATTAATGAGCCTGGAGCCTGTACTAATCATTTGCTTGAGTTATCTTAAATACCATCTGCTCCCATCACTTTTTTGATATTTTTCACCATCTGAGGAGCCTCTTGCAAGACCGTTTTCTGTCAGTTTCAAGTAGTAACTTCAAATTTTTTGTGCTTCTCCTTTTTGACTTTGGATCTTTTAAAGTCATTTAAAATACAGCACTGCTAAAATGAGTTTCTTCTTTTTCTTCTGTAGAGGTCAAACTAGGGATGATTCTGAAGCTTTTCCTTAAAGGATAAGAGATTCTACTCCTCAAGTAGGTACTGCAAATGTAAG
The DNA here is from genome assembly GCA_013399365.1 of Pampusana beccarii. Classification (NCBI taxonomy): domain Eukaryota; kingdom Metazoa; phylum Chordata; class Aves; order Columbiformes; family Columbidae; genus Pampusana; species Pampusana beccarii. The sequence continues at coordinate 275,483 of VWYH01009359.1, forward strand.
GTTCTGAATATGATCCTACTACAGGGGCCTGAGTTGTGTGGGTTTTATGTTTAGGGAGTATCTGGTTTGTTTGGTTAATTTTTTTTAACACTCTCTTGGGGAGAGCTCTGTTCTGCACCTGTCACTGCTGATGCATTTCCGAAGGGCAGGACTTGCAGAGAGACATGATATGACACAGTAGAGATCATGTCTACTGCCATGTATGAGTTCTATAATGCAATAAGATAAAAATAGCCTTGACATATTGCTGCTAAATTTACATTGAATTGAAACTGTTGCATTCTTCTGACTTTCCCAGACGAATTAATGTTCTCACCATTTCGGCCAACAGTGTATACTCACGGGCACCTTTTCATGTACTGCAAGTGAAGCTGGTGTGCAGGCAAGCGAGATCCTTTTGCTTCTTGCACAGCCGTACCACAAAAAGAAAGCTGTGGGGTGTTCTGGAGGATCCTCCTGAAGGATCTTCATTTACGATCAAATGAAATAATAAGACCTGCAGATTACCAGGGGGAACGAGTCCTAAACTGACTACTAAGAAGATCCCTCTAAAAGTCAAGGTCCCACGAGAGGTGTACTTTTTCAAAGAACACATTAACTCTCTTCTTGTAAGAGGCAGTTTCATTAGAAGGCTGTATTCCAGCTAGCTTGACAGACAGCTTCTGGGCTCTCTGGAGGGTGGCAAAATACATAAGAGGTATTGTGTTTTGCTCTGTTACTAGTGACTAGTTACTACATGAATAGCCATGCATTTTGTTCTGATGCAGCCTATTCTGTTGCAGCCATGGGGGAAGTAGTGACATGAGAGAAAAACATTTTTATATTTCTTCAGTTGTTATTGTTAATCTCTTGTAATGATGTCCAGGGCTGTGCAATATGTGAGAAACTACCCTTATGCTGCCATTCTGTCTCACTGTGGAATAATCAATATCATATCGCAGGATACAGAGCCTGCCTGCAGCAAACCTGGTTAGAAGTGAGAGGTTCTAATAAAGCTTCAGCCCTAGGTAGGTTTTAAGCTACAAACCCATATGTTTAGGAGCAGTTCTCTCTGCCACTGGAGTAGTCAAATTATTCCTGCTCTGCATGCTTCAAAATGGGGAATGCTGATTTGAGTGTTTGCACTTTCTCTCCTGCTCCTTATGTGCTTGTGTTTCTTGTGTTTCTTCTCAGGGCTCAAATTTTCTCTGAGCTGTAGATTTTAGCAAGAAGTCTTTTTCTTCAACTTTTTAATTACCTTCTGTGCTTCTGGCTTTTGACTCTTTGTGTGTTGTTTCTGTAGTGTTTCCATTTCCTGGTACAAACCTTAGAATACCAACAAGAAACATAAATAACAAAAATTAAAAGCAACCTAGCTCTCCTTCCAGGTAATACTTTGTAATTTTCTTGAACAAAGTGTGAGCATTACAAGAAATTATGAACTCTAGTAATTATTACCAGTCTACTTGCACATATTACAATTCATGAAACAGTTATTTGAAGCAGCTTATATTACTTTACTTTCCATGTTCCTTTTTTTTTTTTTTTTTTTTTTTTTTTTTTTTTTTTTTTTTTTTTTTTTTTTTTTTTTTTTTTTTTTTTTTTTTTTTTTTTATGTCTACATACTATCATACTCCATTTTCCAGGAGGGAGTAACAGAACAGTAACAGAGTAGTTCATTTTACTAGTCTCTATCATAATGAGTTAGTTTGGAAAAAATGAGGGAAATAATTTCAAATATTTTAGTCAAAGAAAATGTTTGTCTGGAAACTCTGTTGCAGCTGATGTTGTCTTATAACCCTCATACTGAGCTGAATGCTTCTGTGGTTTCTCTCTGAAGCCTGCAGACTGAAGGACCATTGTTACACAGGAACACCTTATACTTTGGATGAGATTCTCCAATCAAATGTTTCTTGACTCTGCTTTCCTGATGGGACCTTATCTCGTGGGACAGTGGGTTGTATTAGATGAAACATAGGAAGCATATGTTTGAGCTCTTCAGTGTATCTGGTAAAGGCATTACACATGTAGTGAAAAAAATAAGCTTCTTTATACACTGTGCCAAAAATGAGAGAAATAATCAGATTTCACGTAAACAGTGTTACAGCCATCTGCAGTATCACTCTCTGGTTATTGCACATGTGCGTTGTTTTAGACAGTCTCTTTACTCTTCCTGTTCTAGAAAAACATTTTCCTTGCATCCCTAATGATCTCTAGGGATGTTCAACCAAATTTCCATACACCTGCAAGATCACAACTTTTCTGTTTTGCGTGCTGTAGGGAATGTTGTTTCTAGGGCTCCGAGGATGCAAATGTGAAAGAGGAATTCAGTCTTAAACTATTTGGGAGGACTTTTTTTTTTTTTTTTTTAATTAACATGAATGCAGTATTGATGAAAGATTTTAAGCTGACAGCTCTGGTAATTGATTGCAACTAACTAGGTCTGATCTTAAGGGTGTCACTGATTTAAAGGAGCTTTGGGATTAGGTTTTATGGCACCCACTCAGGTCATCCACTCTGCTGTTCTGCTGATCTCACTTAGTGCCTTTTGGTTGCAGTGGTTATTTTTAAAAAATACTCGTGGAGTTTTTTGGTTTTTATTTTGGGTGCATTTTTCTCATGTTGTCCAAATAGATTGGGCAATTCTATGAGAGTTAAAATTCCATGGATGAGAATTGAAATTCTGTGGTGAGAAGGGGAAATAAATTTCTACGTATAGAAGAATGGGTGAGATAACCAAGTTTCTGGGTCAACAGGAATGAAAATGGTAGGGAATTGCTCTGACTGAACTAACCACCAGGCTGCTTCTTGCCAGACTGTGTCTTGCAGGCATCTTGAACACATACTGGGTTAGTGACTGGTTTTGTCCACGGGCTCTAAAGAGAACTGGGATCTGAAAGCTGTGGCTGGAATAACACGTTACTACTTTGAATTTAAAAAAATGTGGTATATTTTTATTATTAAGTTACTGCCAGTAAGCAATATTAATAAATCCTCATGTCAATAAAATAGTTTAGTCTAAGGTCAAGGCAGAAATGATTAGGATAATGTGGCTCTGAACTTGAGAAACTGTGTCCCTATCTGTCATGTGCTCAATTTTGCTCTCCCTTTTCCTGTGTGTTAAGTGGTCTGCAAGGACAGTCTTGAGTTCTATAAATGAGAGATGAAGACTAAGTTCTTCTTCTTTTTTTTTTTTTTTTTTTTTTAATTTTTTGGCTTTGTTTATACTTTCATGTTCTCTTGAACAGCTGACTTTTTATTTCCGTCATGCTTAAGAGTGGAAAAGCTAAATGTGTGTGTTGTTGAGACACACTGTGTTCATTTTCCTAGTGAGAAGCTATGGGACTGTGACACCAGGAATGAAATACATGTTGTAGCTGGCTGTGCCCTGGATTCTGTGGAAGGCACATTTTATCCTGAAAGCAGAAAGAAAGAAAGAAAGAGTGTGTGGGGCTGGTATAGTTGTCTTCTCATTTGGGGTTCGTAGTGCCTATTTGTAATCAAAGAAGAAAATCCTGCTTTATTTCTGGGTTTTAATGTTCTCCAACCGCAGCATGGAATCCTAAGTTGGTTTTCACATACTTTCTAAAAAGAAAATAATTTCACTAGTTTTCTGTACTATTCACATTCTAATTTAGAACATTTGGTACTGGTGCACATTGTGCATTTTTCAGTTTGATTGGGAGCACAGTAAACTATTGCAGGGGAGCTAGAAACTGCATGTTCCTAGAGGTTACTCTGTCACTCTTGTGGAATATTTTGTCTTTGCCATGTTCTTAATTTCTCCTATTTCCAGGAAACATCTGTATTTCAATAGTGAGTTTTTAAATAACTGTCCTCTAGCAAGATTTAATGAAAACCACTTATTTTAGCTTCTCTAATCTAACTGAAAAAAAATTCTTAAGATAAATTCAAAGCACTTGTTTGAATTGTTGTTGGTTTTGTAGGTTCCATACTTACTGAACAATATAGAGAATTTTCTTTTATGATGTTTGTTTAGTTAAATATTAGATTAGTACAGTTCTGTTCTTACTTCCATATTAAAACTTCTCTTCCTATTTAACAGATCAGTGGTAGAGTAATACAAAGCGCCTTTGAATATTGAAGGTCATATTGAATTCAGTGAATAATGCTGTGACATAACTCTAGCTTCTGTAAATACTAGAGGTAAGAATCACTTTTGATACTCATGGCTGCTCACTGAATGAATTATTGAACACACATTTGAACTATGGCCCTATAACAGGTCTTATGTTTAATATGGTAAGAGGCTAAATCATTAGAAGCAGTCTAGAAGAGAAATACAATTTTTTTCCTTGAACTTTAGTCTCACAGAGTACAAAATCCCCGAAAAGGGGAAGGTGAACTTATTCGAGTTTAATTGGAAATGTACGTCTGATGCTTCCAAGATTATAATTTTCTCCTCTAGAAGGAAAATGAAGAGCTAGGCCTCCAAATTAGGAATTCACATGTTAAAATAAGATGAACAAAATCTCCTTCAACTCCATCAGAAGACAACCATGGTTTTAAAGGATAGGAACATCCATTTTTCAGTTTAATTTTTCATGTCCATGGTGCAAAAAAATATACAAAATGGAGATTCTGGTTGCTCTGAGTTGGTTTTGACACCAGTAATTTCTACCATTCTTACAGGAGCAAAGTAAAGTTGCATAAATCAGCTTCATAGGGGAAGAATGCTACGTGCTCTGCTGTATGCTACACATCTGCAAACATACACATGAATCTCTAATTTTGTCATCTAGTGACATCCTTTCCACATTTCCCTGTTGTCTACAGGATTTTCCTCTTTTTCTTGTGGAGCTTAGGTCCAAATAATGGTGTTTTTCATATTAAATCACTGAAGCATCATTTTCAGCAACACTCTCTACTTCCTTATTTGCTCAGTAGAAAGGACTGCTTCATGGACTGAACACGGTTTCATTTCTTGTAACTGTTTTCATTTTACACTGTTTGTCCAAAGGGAAACCATTCTGACATGAGAGCCTTCCTCCAGCACTTGGGAAGCAAGCATTATGTAGTTAGAGCAGCAATTCTGTGAGGAATGACCTGAACAGGTTTTTTTAATTTGATGTCCATTAAAATGAAACAGACTATGAGGTGGGGGCAAAATGTTTTAACCTCAAGCTATTGGATTCCATTTTCAAATTACACTGTAGTTTAATCTCAAGAACCAGTCACTCGCTGCAGACAGCCATGTTTTAGATGAGTTTTCTGTTGCGTTCGAGTTTTCTGCAGGGCTAGCTGGAGGTGCCCATGTTACTGTTAGAGAGCATAAATTGCTTTCCTGAACTTTGGGAATCATTTCAGTACAGTTTGAAGCACTACAGGATTTTAAATGTAAAAGTATTAATATTTCACTGTTGTTGAGAAACTGGCTCACTTGCTCATCTGTGTAGCATATTCTACAAATTAATTACTTGGCAGGTCTGAAATACCTGTTTTTATTAGGCATTCAAAGACAGAATAACACATTTTATTCTTTTGAAGTAAATCACAGAGCACTACCCTGAAAGTATCTTACTGCTCATTCTTCCCTCACCACCCTCATTTGTTCATAACCTATTTCATCCCTTTTTGATTTATGTCTGTTACATGTGTATGGCCGTGAATAGAAAATGTATCCCTATGAATGAAAATAGGTCAGTTGCTTGTGCAGATTTTGAAAAAAAAATACAAACTGATACCTTTTTAGATTCTCATCTGAAGAACTCAGATGTAAAATAGATTGACCAAAACTGACAGTATTGCTACCAGATGGAATGCCTAGGGTGGCTCTGCAGCTTATGTAGTTTCATGGCCAGAACCAAATCCTTTCTCATAAGAGTTATCTTTTGAAGAGATCTGGGGTAGTGAACAGATAATGCTCACTTATTTGCATTTAAGTGCATTTAAACATACTGATTATTCTGATTTATTGCTGTTCTGAGCCCATGTGGATGTTGCTTCCCTTACTGTTACGTAACATTTTGCTTTTGATTACTGCAACTAAAAGAGCTTCCCAATAATTTCTTCGCATGGTATTAGTAAGTGAGTTTCTGGTTGTTGCTATGTCACTTGTGAAGTGACATAATATTCTGGTGTAACTCTAATGTCAAGCAACAGTAAAACTTAAAAACTTCATGAAAAATTAAGTTAGAAATTCATACTGTAGGAGGTCAGCTGAAAAACATTGTTATGTGCTCCCAGGCATAGAATTAAATAGTCTTGCAGTCTTAAGAATGCATTGGATGGAAGCACTGGCAGAATCTTTTTTTATTTAGGTGTAATCAAAGAGCTCAAAGTACTTAACCTCTGTGTTCAAGGCTTTAAGTACTGTATCATTTGCATGTGCAGAGGTTGCAGTTCTTGAGCAACAGAGCTCAGAAATATGTTGCTTTGATTTGTCAGAGGTGACTGTAATGATCAAGATTTTGGATAATATCAAGTAGTATTTTGAGATACTGTTTTTTGGAAGAAGCCTTCCTCTGAAGAGACAGCTGGAGTTAGGAAAGTGAAATTCATCTTTAGCTCAGGAGTCTTTTCAGTGTTAGATATCTGTCCGATGTAATTCCCAAGGTAATTCCTAAGAGAGACACATGCACTGTATTATCTGCAACTGATTTTTACAGCACTAATCTGGCAAGATAAAGTTAAGTGATATTCAGAGTAAATTTTCAAAATGCAATTCAGCTACGTATCTGGAAATACGTAACAATACTTTGAAAACAGCCTCTCACAGCATAGAATGGAGTTCCACCTTTTAAAAATCTCTTGGAATGATAAAGGGAGACTGAGGTACTAGAAGAGCATGATTTCTAATATGGTTCAGGCTTAGGCAGCTGATGCTCCTGTTTTTTGTACTTCTGTAGGATGGTTGGGTAGCATTTCCCCTGTAGGTTATAGTCTACCTGACACGCTGAATGTCTCTAAAGATCCCAGAATGTTTTATAATCTGAGATGAAGGGAAACTGTATGTTTGGTAAATGGATCCTCCATTTTTTAAAAAATTGTATTAATACATAAGGCTGGATTCACCTTGCGAATTGACACCTGGGATGAGGTGTGTTAGTGTCTGTAAATGCACTGTGTAAACTTGCTGTAACCATTGAGCCTCTAAAGAATCCCTGCTCCCCTCAGGAGACAGACTGGTGAATTACCTTTTCAGGAGCAGGGTCACTAAGCTTCTGTTGTGACATTTCTACACCAGCCGTTTGGTTTGGAGAAACTGTGCCGTTTAGAACGTAGTTCCCTGGTGTCTCCACTTGGTGTTTTGTTCTCAAAGCAGTTTTCTTTCTAAACTTGAAGCTTTTCCCTAAATCTTTTCCAGCCCCACTAAGATCTAAATCAATGACTGGACTACACAAGTACAAGGTTCCCTGGTGCATTTGTCTAGCGTGGATGGGCTGACAGAAAGCTCTTAAATCGTTGAGGGCTTCTGCAGTATGCTGAAACAGACGCATGTGGCTCAGTGCCATGCATACCTTAGAGAATAGCAGCCCTCAACTTTTTGCAACTCCTGCTTATTCTTCGTTCTTCCACCTTTCTGGCTGGAAAATCCTTTTTTTTACTTGGGAATCCTATCATAACTTCTGTTGTCATGCTGAACTTTGATCCTATTATTTCTTTTTTGGTTTTGGTTGCTTTGATTTTGGCCTCTTAAAAAAAATCAGATGAAGTGCAAACCAATGCCTCAAGGACATGACAGTACTGATAAATTTCTGTCATTTCTCTAGTTGCAGAATAATCAGAATGCTTTCAAACTTTTGAATGCTGCTGTGTAAGAAAGGGCTATCATACAGTGCTGCATGTACTTCAAGGTGATGAAGAGAACTACCTGTGGAATGTCACAGAGCAAACATATACCAAGTAGGAAGAGTATTAATGGATCTTTGGACAGGAACACACCCTTGAACTCTTTGCTTATTTGTAATAACACGTAGTGGGTATTGTGTGAAAATATGGAGGTTTCTGGAGCTTTATGGTGCTGCTCTGTGGTTTCCAGCCTTAGCTTTCACAGGAAACCACTGTGAGAGCATATTGTAAGGTATGATTTTGACCCACTATCCATCCTGGCAGGTCCAACCCTTTACACTAGCATTCCTTGATTCCAACTAGGTAAGCATACTGCTTCTCTGAATATGTCTTTTAAGTAGGAATGGTGCTGATGAAATTAGGGCATTCAGCTGCCAACTGTGGAGAAGTTAACACGTAATCCTGGTCTAGCTGCAGGATCTGTTTTTCTTTCCTGTGGTACTGTGAGCTGTGGAATGTATCTTTCCCATAGTCACTAGCCACACGAAAACTTGGTCAAAGTGATGGAATGAGTCATGCTTAAGGCACACATGACAATGCAGCCCTTCTAGACTTTATAATGATCCATTATGGACCCTTTTGCCTTCTTGAATGGAACGGTTTCTCATACTGTGATGTGGAAACGGCACTGCATACAAGAACATTTGTCCCTGCCCTGCAAAACAACAAGAAAGAAACATACAGGTTCAGGTACTTTTCCTCTAAGTGGAGGGCGATTCCTGGCAGAGAGGTCAGCCAGTCGTGATAATTCCCTCCTCACAGATCAGGAACCTATGGGGAACAAAGACCTAGACTACTCTGACATTCACTGTTTGGCAGTGTGAGCTCTCCAACCTTTGGACAGGTGAGTTGGGCAGCAGGCAGCCTGCTATTGCTCAAAGTGGAAGGAACAGGAGCAGGAAACAAGTTTTTGCATGAGTGGCCTTATAAAGATAATGGTGACAATAGGGATGCACTGAGATAGGCAATCATGTCTTAATACCATTTGCGCAAGGCAGGAGAGCAGTGTAGCCCCTACATGGGCCTGTAGTCGAGTAACAAATGTTGGATCGGAAAGATCCAGTTGGACACATGCTCTAGATGTGGATGCCTTTCATTTTAACATCCTGTGGGAATATTTTGGTAGAGAAGAATCTGTATGCTTTGGGATACACTGATGTGAAGAAGCTTATAGGGTTGGCAGTTGACAGTGTGTCCTGCTGTGTCTTTGAAAGTGAGAAGTCAAGCTCCCTATTGATACCAGTCTGAGGAAGAGGCCTGATGGAAATGCTACAGGCTGGTAATAGAGCTTTGGAGATGACATAATTGAAGAGAAGGGTTCATCATTTCCAGCTGCTTAGCTGAACTCTGAGGCCATGAGAACAAGGACACTTGTATTTAAAATAATCCAACATTTCCTAAAATACAGAGATTTCTCTTCCTCTCAGCAGGGCAGCACCAGACTCCTGATTTACTCCCAGAATTATTTCAGGAAATATTCTTTAACATACTCTGTATGTTATGAAAGGCAAACAACTAGGAAAAAATCTGGGCATCTGTGAAGTCAGTGGGAAATTGCTTTCAAAGGAGTCAAATTTCATCAGGGTTGCACCCCTAAGTTAAGCAGGGAGGTGAGTTTCTCAATTTACAATAGTTTTTTTAATGGGTTTATCTGATTTTAATAGGTGAGAAGTCGCAGTGGTTGTAAAAGGTGCTGTCCATCATCTAGAATTGTATTTCTATTAGCATCAATAACAGCAAGTGCAATTGCTGCCATTCCCTCCCTATTGCTTTTGAAACACCTTTCCCCCCTACTTTCTTCCATGCTTCTGTAGTGACTGAAATTCCCATGGTGCTGCCAGATATGTTAGGAAATTCAGTCACAACCTTCTCATGATTGTCTTTTTTTTTGTTTAAAATTAAAGATTTCAATTATTTTAATTTGCCACCCCCCCCCTTTTTTTTAAAAAATTCTTGGGTGCACGCTATTTGTTCTTCTTTACAAACATAAGAAATATATTTAAACTTCTCCCTGAAACTGAGATACTTCGCCATCTTTAAAAATTAAATTTTTAGACACATCTCCCAAATGCTGCAAGCCTCTAAATACCATCTTCAAAGTTTAACAACTTTAGCTGTGGATTTGATGCAAATATTTTTCATCACAGAAATTCTGGCATTTTTTCTTCAGTGAAAATCTTCCAGAAAAATCATAGCAAAAAGATGCTAAATTAGCATAGACATTTAGTTGAAATATTAAACAAGATAGCATGTACCTAGGCTATTAGGCTTATCTTGACAACCTTGGTGTTTGTCAGTACAAAAGAACTTTCTTGCAGTCTTAATGAAAGAGGACTTACCTCAGTTTGAAACAAAAACAAAGCAAATAACCACCTTGTTCCTCTCAACATCCCAACAATTCATAATTCTTTAGAGATCTTAAAGTTTTATCTGTGGCTTCTTCTTGATCTTAGAAGCTGTATGCTTACCATATGTTGAAAACGTATCGTTGCCCAGAAATGTAATAGTGCTGAGGACTGAATGTATGCATAATATATGTAACTTTTATTGTATTTTAAATTGAAAGCAGTGACAACAATCATTAGAAAAAAATAAAAATATTATAACAGAAATATCAATGCCATATTTATTGACCCAGGACTGTCCAAGAGAAGTTACCAAATGTGTTTGTAATTTAGGAGGTACTATGTGAAATACTTAACACTATAAAATAATATCAAGATGATTATATTAGGGTAATTGTGCCATTGTAATGACTGTTCTCCCCCCCGCCCCCTTTTTTTTGTATGAAGTATAAATATATATTAAATATTTTAAAGAATAGAAATCAGTTGAAGCATTTGTACAATTACCTGCCTGTTTTGTAGAAATTGTGTGAAAAGCCACTCTATCACTGATAACTTAGTATCTTCTTGTAATAACTGTCTTCTCAATGGTGCAGGCTACTTTTGCCGATAAATGTGTTGTTTATATGTTTATACAGGTACCTACTTTTCTTTTAGATCTGTGTAAGTATCTTATCAGACCATGTCTTTTGCTAAGACTTGGAAGATATTCTGTGGTGTGTGAGAGTTCTTTGCTTCTGTTAAAGAATGCAGGAACCAGAGCCCAGGGGAATGGGTGCATGTTGCTAGTGGTCATCATCTTGATTATTGCTAAGGCTTTCAAAGTGTGGAAATGAGCTTTCGCATGGGCTATGTGCAATCCTGCAAGTGGAACTGAGTCTATTAGATACTGCATTACAAAACTATTTTGCACCCCCAAAATGAAATGTTGTTGCTTTTTCTGCTATAAGAGGTGCTGTTAAAATAAAATTAAAGTGGACAAAAGCCAAGCAATCTGAGAGAAACCAATTTCTCTTTTAGAAAAGTATTGCATAGTATAAGACTGTAGAATTCACAAGAGAGTGTAAAACCTCAAATTCCCAATATTTCATAAAATTTGTCTTCAGAAAAAGGTTACCGTACTGGGGAAAATATAGTTTGTCTAAGAGCTATTTGTAGTTTGAATATGTAAATTGAGGAGTTATGATAAAGTTAAATACTTCTGAAATTTTGGGTGTGTTCTAGTACTGCTAAATATGTCTGACACGTTTTTCTTGTTCTACCTTAGCACTTTATAAAAGAGCAGTGCTGCCAGTGAAGTGTAGTTTGTTCATTCATTGCATAACTTTCTTCATTCGCTTTATTACTGTTCTGAACTATTACCCCTTAATAATGAAAACATGCCCCTAAACTTGTGGAATGCTGCTGCTGATTTAAAAGAACTAAGTTCAAATTTTAATTGCTTATAGACATTTACATTCTATAGTGTGGTCAAAGTTGTGTGGCTTGCTACCACATACAAAAATCATGTCATCTTGTGCTCAAATATAGACTAGAGAATTTAATAGAATGCAGATAAATGTAGGCTGATAAAAGGAGAGCTAAAGTATGTCTAAGTAGTTTCCCCTCGGTTAAAAAGTTTATGCTTCTTCTTTGATTGTTTAATGTACAGAGATGTTTAAAATCAGCAGCTCATTACTAACAAGACAGAGTTCTGAAAGGTGTATAGGAAACCTTTTTTTTTTTTCCCCTGAAAATGAGATATTACAAGTTAGAAATTTTATTATATTTGCATTGAGGGGTTCATAAATAGCAGAGAGTATGTTGATACTGGAAATTCTGACAGCTATCAAAAATGGATGACACAACTCAGAGGATAGACTATAGTCTTTCCAGGGCATGTGTGTATCTGCAATGGAAGAAATTGGCATTTGGAAAGAGCACTATGCTCTCCAGGCTTTTTCCTGAGAATTTGACAGGCACAAAACCACAGATGCTTTGGTACAGCTAGCTGTGGAAATAGTTGTGGAATCTGAGAAGATAGTTCTGCTCACCATTAATATCTGTTGTTTACTTCCCATCTGCTGCAACAAAAGCATGAAGTAAAGGACACGACATGGGAATTTTTCCTTTCCTCTAAAGTAAGAAGTAGGAAGTCTCATAGCATCTGTGATGTGCTTTGAGTATATAACATATAACTGCATTAATAGAAGAAGTTCTACATGTCTGTTACGGAGTTTTATGTAACATGATCAGTTTACATACACAAACCTGTGTGGTTTAGTCTCTGAAAGCAGTCATCTACAAAGCTATTGCTTCAGCAGTATCCATACCAGTTCTTTCTTTGACATGAGCAGGTAAGATTGGCAGTGAAATTGGCTGTGATAATTGGTTGATTTTTTTTTTTGTCATCTAGAGGATAGGATGATGGAATTTAAGTGTAATGTATTACAGTATGTGGGTTTTATTCACGTCTTAGCAGACAGTGACAACATTGTCAGGTCTCATGGAAAATTCTGAAGCTACTTAAATTTTCTAGAAACTTTTGTCAGGAATCCGAACTTTTTTATAAAAGAAAAGAAAAAGGTATAAGTGTCAAGCCAGAATATGCAAGATGGTTGAGGACTGAAATTAAATTTGAATATCACAGAATCACAGAATGCTAGGGATTGGAAGGGACCTCGAAAGATCATCCAGTCCAGTCCCCCTGCTGGAGCAGGAACACCCAGATGAGGTTACACAGGAAGGTGTCCAGACAGGTTTTGAATGTCTCCAGAGAAGGAGACTCCACAACGTCCCTGGGCAGCCTGTTCCAGTGCTCTGTCACCCTCACTGTGAAGAAGTTTCTTCTCATATTTAAGTGGAACCTCTTGTGTTCCAGTTTGCACCCATTGCCCCTTGTCCTATCATTGGTTGTCACTGAGAAGAGCCTGGCTCCATCCTCGTGAC